>CM060662.1:25275287-25840287 GCA_030686955.1 Odontamblyopus rebecca | reverse complement strand
TAACAAATTTAACAGTGTCAGTGAATAAATCCTCTATTGTCCAATATTTGTGCAGTTTGTTCAAATGAAAATTGCAGCATTATTTTAATATGGTATAGTCCTGGAGTTTTGTTTTGCTCTTCGGTGAAGTTGCTACAGAGTCCGCTCCACAGAGTTAGCCTGGCCATGTCTGTAGCAGCCTGCTCTGAGGACTAATGAGGTGTTTATCTGAAGAGGTGGGCTCCAGGCCCCCATCTGTCACACTGTCCCACTTTTCCTCTCACCGAAGACGCAGTTTCACCCGTAACATGAATTTTGTAACCAATTTGCCGTTATTTTTCCTACTCACTTTATTTGATGTTTGATTCAATCCATTTTTGGCACTGTGTGAGTCATCATTCTTCCAGTCTCCAAGGCCGTTTGCATGATCATTTGGCAGATAGCTTTAGTAACACCTGTTTAGTATTAGCAGTCTCTTTGCAAATCATTGGCTTAACAGTGCGACCTCAGTTAGTAACTGAAATGAATCAGTAGCCTGTTGTTTTTGTCTGTTTTTGAGATCTGACCTGAAATTGCATTAGATAAGCTGCACAATTACGCAACAGGTAGCAAATGAGATGGGTTTGAATAGCGCTGGAAGATTAAAATGCACATTATATGATAGCGTTGTTTACAGTGTTTGTCTGTCCATTTAGGATTATCCTTGTAGAAATTCTAGACTCAAATGAGATTTTTGTTAATGGAGGTCAGTGATGGGTCAATATTTTGTCATTGGCGCAATAGAACCAGGAGTGCATTTAATCAACTAATAGGATAAATATTTGCCTTTGTAGTATTACATCATGATTAAATGAAATTGAACTAGCAGTTGTCACAATAGTAGTATTGCAAACTTTATTTTGATGCCAATAATAGGCTCAGGATGTTAACTAATGAATTAATCATTGCATTTATATAGCACCTTTCAAGAAAATGATATTAGTATTTAATTTCCAATACTTTTGACAACACTAATTTGGCAGATTTTCTTACTTGAATACAGCCATATTATGACTCTTATTATTCTTATTTTTAGTCTTATTCTTATTCTTATTACTATTACTATTACTATTACTATTGCTATTGCTATTGCTATTGCTAGTACTAGTACTATTACTATTACTATTACTATTTACCATTACTATTTACCATTGCAAGTAGGGTTGGGCGATATGGAGCAAAAAATATATCTCAATATATTTTGCTATATCTCGATATATGATATATATCTCGATATCTGTACAGGAAAAATAACCCCCCAAAAGTACTGCTAAAACAAATATGCCAAATTCCACAAGGTATTTTTTTTATTGAAGTGCAAAGAGGCAGTTCATGTAGGATTTCATATTTTCAATTTCCTTTCATTCAAAAATAAAACAACTCAACTCAAGCTCATGTTTGCATGAACTAACGATAACCAATAACCAAACGATAACCAGAACCCTGAGCTCCTTTAGTCTATGAAGCTCATTTTAACAGATCCATGTTCGTACCGAGCGGTCAGGAGCTCTGAGGTATCCCACAATCCACTGCACAGATCAAACAGAATGTTTCCAAACACTATTGTACAAGTTCAACACTACAGCAGATTATTAGTTAAAATCTTCTGCATAAATCCGTGGCCATACCGGCTTGTCAAAGCCTGATCCCGTCAGATCTCAGAAGCTAAACAGGGCCGGGCCTGGTTAGTACTTTGATGGGAGACCACTGGGAATTCCAGGTGCCACAGTGGGGCGCCAGTCGCAAAAAAAAAAACTGTCGTAGTGTCCTTAGGCAAGGCACATCACCCACATTGCCTAGTATGAAAGTGGTGTGTGCGTGAATGGTGGTGGTGGTCGGAGGGGCCAATGGCGCAGATTGGCAGCCTCACTTCCGTCAGTCTGCCCCAGGGCAGCTGTGGCTACAATAGTAGTTTACAACCACCAGGTGTGGAGTGAATGAATAATGCTCTGTAAAGTGTCTTTGAGTGTCCTGAAAAGCGCTATATAAAACTGATGCATTATTATTATTAAATCAACTCAACTTTACAACATGTAAACCATAACTACGATAGAGCCACATCAGCCTGTTTGAAATAGTGATATGTTTAATGCAGCTTTGCACACATTTGTTTATGTTTTAAAGAAACAAAACTTAAAACAACATGGCTAATTTGCATAAACTATAAACGCTGAAAAAACAGCTCTCTCGTCCTGATGCGGGCAGCTTCTGTCAGACTAAAGGACACAACTCAGTGGAATATGTATGTTCTTTCTGTGACAGGATGTGTGGCTGATGGTGAGGAGGTAAATGGGAGAAAAGGTTTGTGGTGCTGGCAGCTTTGGTTCATGGTTGGCACCAACTTTGGGCATTCGCAGGCTGGTTGAGGTGCCACCGTGTTAAGTGAGACAACACGCGAGGGTAGGGGAAGGAGGCGGGGCACAGAGAAGCCAAACAAGCAAAGCGGCAAAATCAGGAGTGTAAATATGAGCATTATATCGATATATATATACGGTATGTAAAAATCCATATGGAGTTTAAAAAATATCTCAATATATTTTAAATATCGAGATATCGCCCACCTCTAATTGTAAGGTATGGCCAATGCCTTGGAACAGGTCACGTGTTACACCTTGCACAGTATTGTATTCTTTGCTGTGAAAAGTTCTTGTCTAAATCAGCGAATATTTACATTTACCTCCTATAGATAGCTTTATGGAAAAGAAAAATCTATTGGAGCTGTTGCCATTCATTGCTTAATACTCTTGCTACTACACTATTAATTATATTCTGCTTTGTAAGAGTGTATTAAGGGCATTAATGTAGCTGATAATTATGGCGTACTTGAACATTGCTTGAATTGAAAAAAATGTAATATTGTAGTGAAATATGTTGCTTTTTATTACAAAGTGTTGGAGTTACTTTAAGTTAACCTACCTTTCAATCATGGAAGCCGAAAATTGTCCCACTGAGTTATGTCATTTGGAGGTGTGGCCCATTTTAGCTCCCATTCACAGCAGTTTATACACACTTGTATTAGATTAGGTCCGAAAAAGCTCACTGAGGTAATTCTGCTCTGTGTAATTGTAACCAGAGAGAGAAACTTTGTCTGCACTGAATGCCATTGCTTCAAGTTTGCTTTTCTTATTTTAGTCTTTTCAAACAGAGAGGATGGAGCTGTGTGTCTAGGCAAAGTTCCCACGAGACAAAATGTATACACTAGTCATGGAAATCCTCTGAGAATTTATTATAGGCTTTGGAATTCTGCTCATGGTTAATATTGAAATTGTGTTAGATGATGAACATTAGTATTATGGCTTATTCTTAGCTGTTTGCAAACACTGGGAGACATGCATTGATTTCCTTAATTCTATAATTCATAAAACTATAATCTGTGTAATCCCTCATTCGTCCAGGAGTGGTAGAAAATGTTTTTGAAATCAAGATGATACTGTTCTGAGGAGTGTAGGACAGTATAAATGTCAGCTCCTCAAACCAACCTTCAGACTGATAATCAGAATAAGTTTATTGATTCGTTTATCTGACTATATTTAACTATATTGCTATATTTAATAGGGAAGCACCGATTCGATACTGATATCTGATATTGGCGCCTGTACTGAGAAATATGCTGGATTGGATATTGGCTTCAAAAACATCAGTGCAGTCAATATCCTAGCATATACATTCTTGTTATGAAGTCTTTAAAAAGTTTTATTTATACAAAGTTGTCCTGTAGTTACTTGAAAGATAAATACGTTGTATAACACTTGGATCAGTTTTCTCTAAAGGCTGTTTTCCCTGCACTGGTATAAATTGATATCAGTAATTGGCAAATACTTAAAGCTTGTATCGAAATCAGTATCCCTACTATTTAAACCCTTTCTATCTTGGAATGACTTATACATTTTTACAATGTACATTTTCTTGATCTCTAATCCTGCCATTGATAGAGATTTCTGCCAAAGTAAAAAGTCCATTTTAAAAATGCTATTGACAATTTGAAGCGTTTTATCTGTTTGCTTCGTGTTATATGGCAACAGTAGCTCAGTCGGTGTGCGAATGGGCCAGTGGTTCCTTAATGTAAAGACACTCACGGCTCTTTGAAGGTGGAAAAGCACTATATAACCATGTGACGATTACCATATATCAACTGTATAATACAAATTGTGTTCTCAAAAGTGCTGCAGTCATTCTAAGAGTCAGGTTTAAAAAGAAGAATCAATACAAGGCGTTAATTAATCATCATATTGACTATAGGTCTCTTAGCATTTGGCCGTCTGGTAACCTCCATTTGAAAATCTTTACCCGCACAGATCTGTTGTTATGTGACTAAGGAGGCTTCATCTGTTGCTGCAGTCATCAAAGCAGTGGCTAAGTGCCCCTCTGTTCCTTGTTTTTCAGGCAGCAGGAGCAGATGGTATGAGTTTTCTATGGATGATTCACGGGGTACGAGTAGCACATCTAGCCTCTGTGTGCCTGTGTCCTCCCCGACTCTACTCAGTACACCTGTTTGTTTAGGCCTCATATATTATTCACATGTCTTAGATTTAACACTGGGAAATTAATTGAATTTTAATTGAGATTGAGATTCTGTCATTTTGTCTAATTGTCAATAATCAGCTTGGGTCTTTTTACTTGAGAGGTCTACAGCAAATCTCATGTCAGCAACGGACACATTGTGATAAATATTATAACAAAACACTAGGGAAATCCTGTAGCTAATAACTTTTTGTTGAATTTTGTCAGATTGGTGATGATAAGTCAAGATTGATACAGAGGAACAAATGGTAGATACGATCTGCTTATATTTTTGGCTCATATATAGGGCAAATTTTGATTATTTTAACCAAATTATGTCATATTTTACATTTATTACAAACTCACTCACAGCCCCTTTAAGAGCGCTGTGTGGTCATGTGTTGTGCAGTTATTTTTTCACACTCAAGCATTCAAATTAAGTTTTATGTGTATTTTTAGGCAGTAGGATGGCCAAAACAAAATATCAGATTGTGCTAGAGATTGGGTGTTGATAGCCAATATGCTAAAAAGTGCAAATATTGACCTGATGAGTTGTTGGTTTGATTACTTGCTGTGCATATGCTGCTATTGTTTCCTTGGTCAAGGCACATCACTTTTCTTTCTTGTCTGTGAGTGTAAATAAATGACTGCTTCACTTTAAGCCTTATAAGAAATATCCAAATGGACAACTTTTAGATACCGGTATATAAATGAAATTAGCTTTTTCATATGCTTTTAAAAAGGTATAATTTGTCACTTGGGTTATGATTAACAAAATGGTTTTAATGTTTGTAAATCTTGCCTTTTTATAAGTGAACAAAATAAACACATCTAGTGCAATCCAAACACTTTTATTTTCCTTTCACAGACTTTGGAGGAGCCCCCCTACTTAACGGTAGGGACGGACGTGAGCGCCAAGTACCGAGGGGCGTTCTGTGAGGCCAAGATTAAGACGGCCAAGAGACTGGTCAAGGCCAAGGTAAGTCACTCTTCAGCTGCTCCAATATTAAGCATGTTTTGTGTCCTTCGCTGTTGGATGAGGAGAAGAGGGATTTGGCTGAATAACTTCACTGAATTAAACTAAAAGACACTTGGCTAAAGCACAGTATGAGATATTTTATGATGAGGTCTTAGTCATATTTGTATTTTTCACTAAGGTTTGATTTGTTTTTGGCGATTAGTATATATTGGAAGAGATCAGTTTCAGATGAATATTTCTTGTATTTAAATCCTAGAATATTCTGTACCATTTAATTTAAAGGTCGAAAATGCTAATTCCAATAGCACCAGAAAAAAGACTAGCAATTTACCATTAGCACATAAGACTAATGGCCTTGTAGTTCAATGAATTACACAGTTAATTACCCTTGAACTGAATGGTCATTTTAACATTGAGGTTGGGCGCATTAATGGAGATCTGTGCTTGGTACTTGTAGTTTTTTACTTTTTCTGTATCAGTACAGGCCCTCCTGTGGGCTCACCACCTGCAGAGGGGTTCATAGGGGGGGTCAGGTGTTATGAGGATTGGGCAGCAAGCTGCCCCCGCGACCCAGCCGGATTAAGCGGGAGAAGATGGATGGATGGATGTATCAGTACATTGTTTAACAATTAAGAAATATTTAAAATATTGCTCTATATGCACCAACACACAAAACATCCTTTAACACCAATCAATATAAAATCAGGTCTACAAGATGAATTGTAACCAAATTGAAATTGCATTTTGAATGGACACAATTAGCAAATAGCAAATTTTCTGAATCTGAGGTACCATAATTTTGTCCACAAACATACATTTTCTGAATAGAAAATATAACCCTGAAATACATGTGATTCTTGTATTAGTTTGTCAGTTCATATTTCACGTTTTTTGTCACCTTTCCTGGACTCTACTTAAAATTTGTACTTTATAAATTGAAATAATCACAATCGCAGTGCTTGTCAGGAAAATTACAACTGGATATTTTTCCCAAATTGTGCAGCTCTACCTTCAGTATATCAAAGCCAAAATTGTCCAGTCTCATAGGCTACATTCAGACTGCAGGGCTTAATGCTCAGTTCGGATTTTTTAAGTAAAATCCATCATTCACATTTCCAATTAAATGCGACTCGTCTCTGATCTCCAGTGTGAAGTTTAAATGCTCCAAAAGTGTCCCGCATGCGCATTGGAGGACACGACGGCGTCACACACAGCGAGCTCAGTGTTTACGGAAGTTGCCTAAACATGGACGTGAGCATTGAGCACCAGGTGATTTTAAAGTTACTATTGTACCACTCCCACGGGAGGAAACATGTCTTCGGCGGCCTATTTCAGTGAGCAAACACGTTGGCGTTTGCTGTTTGGGCGCTTCTTACAGCACAATAGCCGCTTGTTGATGACGTTTAGGTCTGATGTAGGTCGGCTAAATGTGACCTGGCCGTTCAGACCGAAGTCGCATGGCAAAAGATCGGATATGTACCGGTTTTAGGACCACATATCCAAGTGGCCTGGGTCGTATTTTTAAAAACGGGGTCTGGGTCATTCAGACTGTCATTAAAAGATCAGATACAGGTCGCGAAAAAATCAGATTTGGGTCACTTCAGGCTGCAGTCTGAACGTAGCCATAGCCTTTCTCTCCTGCAAAATCACTATCATACTTGCCCCACTGTGTAATGCATATCTTCAACATCTATTTCAGCCAATGTTCCCTCTCTAAAATGGTCTTTTCCTTTGGGGTTTTCTCTGATGCTTATGTTTCATCAAGATAACTTATAATTGTTTTGTTTGGCCAACCACATTACTGACTAGCTTCTTCAGTCCTGCTTTACTCTGCTGCTTTGCAAATCACCTGTCGTAGTCCAGCAGGTTCCCCTTCCTCTCTTGCTTCCACGGGGGACCCCTCTCTGGTGATGCTGGTTTACTCCGTTGTCCCAGTGGTCTTTATGGGTTGCTTGATTCACGTCTTGCAGTGGCTGTTTTCCCGGTGGAGCCTCAGCATCTGGATAACACAATGGAGACTGATTGCTTGTCTTTCGTTTTGCTAACAGTGTGTGGGAGGGATACAGATTGGCTGCTTGCTACCATTTACTGATATACAGTCCCCCTACTCAGGATAGATAAAACATGATCGAGACATGTAATTTATTGTATTGTAACACATGACAAATGTCACAAGTGAGTAGTTTATAAATAATAACTATTGTCTAAAGCAAAAATAAAATACGATACAAATGTTGAAAGAAATTAGTTGGTGGAAAATAGTCTAGTCATCTTTGTTGATAAATGCTTTTACTCTCAGCAAACCAATACATTTAGCCCAAAAGAAAATGCGAGCTTAATTAGTTTAGTACTTAATTAATACAAAGAGACTGTGCTGTCCTCCATTTTGTGTTTGCTTAAGATCATTGTTATTTTCCTTACAAGAACAGTAACTTACCAACATCTACTGTAGAAGCTGTTAAGTTATTGCCCTTGTAAGGAAAATGACAAAAAGTTCTACAACTGCTGTATACCTTTTTTAGCTAACAATTTAAATGACATGATTCATCTACACATAATAGATTTGGTTTAAACAGGAGTTCTATTGAAAATCTCTTGGCATATTATTCAAGGTTCTATCACTACAGTTCAACTTAAGCTTGCATTAAATGCTCACCTCAAGGTACAAAATGATTGAGTAATGTTTTAGCATAGATTAGATGTAAAGACGCTGTACCTGATGACGTGCAAAATTCAGATGGGGGCGGGACGTAGTTGGTGCTGCTTCAAAACACAACACAATGGGTTACAGCAAGTACGCAAAAAGTTTGAATGGGCCGACAAAGACCAACTATAGCGAAAAAATAAGACTAAATATAGATTATGACTCGTACAATATGGAGAAATTTGACTTTTCATACAATTTGGACGATTTTCCTGGTGTTGAGTAGATGGATATAACAAATGATCTGGTGCTGCAGACCTCGTATTACACTGTGAGCTAAATTAAAGCCTTTAAAAGCCTGGAGGCGTCCAACTATTTAGAATTAAAATCACCCGCTCCACTAGGATAACCTAAAATAATGATTAAAAAAGATATAAAACGCCAATTTACAGCAATAAGCTAAGAAAATTAGCACCACATAAAGCATTTGCGTGACAAGTTCAGACCTGTAATGCAACAGTTTACCATCACTTATGATGCTCTTCTTTCTAAATGATCGTCCAAAAAAAACTTTGAAAATATTAATTAATAAATGACACAATCCTTACCTGTTACAAAGTGGTTGCTGCAAACTCTAGTATTGTCCGTTTCTGTGCCTCCTGTTTTTAGCCGGAGATTGCCAATCCTTTTGTCATCTTTTTTCTGTAAGCTTTTTTAACTAACTCTCATGTGACACACCAGTTTTGGTACACGAAAAAAACGTTTGTCTTTCTCCCGATTAGAGCAGTTGCCGCAACCACAGACTGCACAGAATTTAGGCATTTTGGCGGAGAGTCAGTGGAGGTAAACGGGGTTCTGTGCGTCTGTCTTTACTTCCTGACCCCCATCTGCTTTTGGTGACGTCGACCTGATGTCATCTGAAACCCTACAATACTTGTATGTATATACCTGGTATATGCATTTAGAGCATCCTAATTATCCATCATGATGAGTTTGAGTGCTTTTCACAAGTCTGCACACAATCTTGCAGTGATGGTAAAGCTCACAACAACTAGCATGCTAATAGCAATTTCCTGATTATTGGCCAATAAAATGCTTTCTTAATTAGATGCAGATATTAATTGTGAAGACAAAAAAAGGGAAAAAAATTTAATTAATTATGTAATCTACAAACATAACACATTGAAGATTTACTTATAAAATAATATTTTTTCCATACTACTTATTACTTTTCACTTGTAAAATATATACTCTAACCAATTCAGTTTAAGTTGTCCACATACGGCCATTTGTCCTCTAACACAAACGAGGCAATGATCTTAACCATACAGACACAAAATGGAGGATAATGGCACAGTCTCATTTCATAAATTAATTACTAAACTAATTAAGCGCTCGTTTTCTTATGGGCTAAATGTATTGTTGAAGCCTTGTGTCTGAAATGTTGTAACATGGTCATTATTCAAAGCTGGATTTTTCATTGTAATCAATTTTTCTATAGTGCCACGCTTCATTTATCTCTGTCGGCTTGTTAAACAAAGTCAGAAGTTGCAGCGTATACAACCGTGTCTTTTTGAGTGATTTTTAAAACCTGCTAAAAGATTTGTCATATTTTATTCATGACAATGAGGATTTTTACTACAAAAAATGAATTCACTCCATAACAGTTTTGCTCATTATGGATGGTTATCACGTTTTTCTATCAAAGGAGGCCCAGAGGCAGTGTAAGAAGTTCAACACACACACATTTGTTTCTTGAAATAATTTTCAAAATGACTTGACATTTAATATGGATTTTAATGTCAAATATCATATCATTTTTTTGTTTTTCTTTTCTTTTTTTTATCTAATGTCAAGTTTAGAGCTGCAACTATCGAATATTTTTGGAATTGAGTATTCTGTCGATTATATCATCGATTAATCGAGTAATCGGATAAATCACACTTTTTGTTTTTATACAACTATATCAATAGTGTGTAACGCAACATGAAAGGCCTCTTAAAATGAGCAAGCAATTGCTGTTATTCCTCACAAAAAGGTTTTTATTTAAAGTCAACATTTTTTTAAACAAGTGTAAAACCTTTGGTTTATTGGCTTATAAGACAGGAGTTTTCTAAGTGACAACGTTAATCCTTTAACTAGCCTAATTAATAAGCTAAATATAGAACTAGCGAACACATAAGTGTTCGTAAACGTCGGTAAAATATTTCCTTTCTCTGATATTGGAATTATTGATGCCAGCGGTTCTAGATTAAATCAGATTTTTGGTAAAAGTAGAACAACGAACTAGACGTTTCTGATATGGGAAACACCGAGTGTGTGCGTGTGTCTGTGTATACGTGAGGAAGGGAGCGATTTGAGTGAGATCATTTGCTCTCTTGCTGCTCATTATGCCTCGTTACTATCGACTCATAACACAGGTTACAAATAATTACAAATACTGTACATTCTAATAGGCGTTACTTTTCATTTCAGTTAGCAATCGTAAAAGTATATTACCTCGTAGATTCTCCGACTCCGCTTAGAGAAGTACAGTTCACATGAGGATGCTTTCGCTTTAAGTGCTGCAGCATTGAAGACGTACTGTTGTGGTACATCAGGTTGGCTTTGCCAGTGCACACTGGCAGCGGCCACATCATTATCTGCCATTTCCACACCGTGGAATAAATCGCGCCGCTTCAAATCTTTGAAATGTACGTCATTGATAACTGTCCGTGTGAAACAGTGATCCCAGACTGGCGCAGCAGTCTACAAAGGAGGAGTGATACGATAGCAGAGACATTTTAAATAAATTGACTTTGGTGACATGAATTAAACGAAGCCTCGAGGCAAAGAATTTGCCCCAAATATTTTTTGTAATCGAATTATCCGAGTTACTCGAGTAATCGTTTCAGCCCTAGTCAAGTTTGATCAGTAATTGTGAAGAAATATCTCAAGAAAAGATTGAATGTAACTAAAGGCCACCACACACTACAGGAGAATTTGCACAGTTTTGGTTTAGATTTCTTCTCCCCGAGTTCAGGAAGGCATGACCCGACTTTTTGTCATTGTGTGCGATTTTGAAGTCGCTGTGCTCCTCATGTGTGCGGTGTCACTGTCATATCGTAACCACCAAACATCAGGAATGCTACAGTAACAGCCAATAAAACAAAGCGTCTGGGGCAGAGGAGTGACGGACACAGAGACACAAGATACAAACTTGGGATATAGCAAAAAATAAAAACTTTATTAGTCACCTCTCATAAAGTGGTAAATTTAACGTGCAGCATCTGATCCAAAGTATCCATAAAAATTGTCCTCCACAAATAATGACATCCAGTCCACAAAACAGCGCTGTTAATCCAGTTTGAGGCTTTCTTTGAAAGTAAAAAGGTGAGTGTAGTTCCTCAAGTCTGTTTACTTCCACACAGCACATAGATTGGGCTGAAGCTGCAGATTCACGATAGTGGCTCTACTTCCTGTGGACTTTATCGCCTCTTTTATGCTTCAAAAATCATGTATCTGAAATATTGTACCACATTTCACAAAGAATAGTAACAGTTTTGACTTGTATCTAAACTAGAAGTGCAGAGCTCTGATCTGTAGACCACTTAAGATTCTCAAAGCGAATGGTTTTAATGTAGACAGGAGACAGCAGACGCGATTGCTTTCACAACTTTATAGCCTGTTTTACGCAACCATATCCTACTGTAGTCTTTGTGATTGGAGATTTTAAGTCTCATAAGGTTCTCCTCGTGTCTGTGGTGTGTGCATTTTGTCGCACCTTCAAAAATCGTTTAAGACTGAAAAATCCTGTAGTGTGTAGTGCCCTTAAGTCTAATTTATATATTTATACAGTACATGGAAGTGAGGATGAGAATAACCACACTGCTATTTCCCTGAACTTAAAAAAAAAAAAAAAAAGTTAATTCCTTAATAGACGTTCAAGAACTACAACTTGATTCCTTAAGTATCTTATCCCAAGATTCAAACTGATTGGGTTACGCAAGAGTTATGAAATCACTTTTTTATTTTTGCAACAGATTAAAGACTACAGAGTTTTTAAGGTGAAAACTATATTAAATGAACTATTGGCGTATGTCAATTAGAACTATGTTTAGTATTAACTTGAACTGAGTCACTATGATGAACGAATGAAAAGGGTCAGAAGGAAAAATGTGGGTGCTTACTTTGGAGCTGAGAGATACATGATTGGAATAGACATGGATTATCATCGAGTGAGCGAGGATTACTGGAATTTTTCTGAAAGCTCTGAGTTTAATAGCCTTAAGTTAATAAGATCTTGCCTGGAGTATATCTGGGGAGAATGCAAATTCTATTATAACATATTGAATATTGTGTATCACAGCTGTTTGGTTGATCTTGGATGCGTCTTATGAGCCCTAGTGATCAGCAGTAAAATAAGCTTATGCATTTTAGATTCTGTACTTTACTATTGTTTGGCTGGAGAAAGAAAAGGAATGGCTGACCTATTAACACAATGTATAACAGCAAATCTCAAACAGTCTTTATGTAGCATATAGCATAATGTCCATGCACTTTAATAATTATATATATTATATATAGTAATAATGAAACCTGTTAATGGTCTTACTATGGTACGTTGCTATTTACTTTTGCTTTTTGTGAGGTATAGACAGTGACAGGGATAGACCAGCATCGCCCATCCAATCACAAGATGTGTATGTGACGTATCAGGACCTTTACTCTGGGTAGATATTGGCTTCTGGATAGTTAGCAGAAACGCCTCGATAAAAAAAGAGAAAACTTTTAGATAACTACTTCTGAAACCTATTCTATCAAGAACCTCAGAGTGCTGCTTTTACAGTGTAATCTATGGGGGAGAAACTAATCTTGCTTATATGCAAGGATAAAAGTGTGTGTCCCAGCTTTAAAAACAGTTTAAAGAAATTGACATATTTTATTTAAAGGGCAAAAAAGTATTTCTGCAAAAGGTCAAACTCACTGAAAAGTAAAATTGATTTAAGGCAACTTTACAATATAGCATTGCAAAAGAAACATGACACGATGGCACATTATATTTGCCAAGATTAGACAATGCAAACTCAACCTACGGCCCCTTTTAATAATGCAAAAACTGACTTTGTAAATCCACTCCAATGCTTACTACACCCTTTACTATAATCTCACAGTGGCCCTGAGATGAGAGCCTGACTTCTGTGTTTGTTAGCGGTAGTATAATGATGGAGCTTGTTTGCACACTGCCTCTGCTCTTGTCTCGAGGAGAGGGGACCTTTGAGGTGAGGGGTCAGGTTTTATTGACAGTTCCTCATAGTGTGTCTGAGTGGAGCGATTCTTCAATGTGAAAATATGAACTTGTTTTACCCATCTGGGAGCTAGACTATTATCTACAAACGAGTGAAATACCACCAAGGGATGTGTTTTGTTCCATGTTATTTAATGAACTGACAATCCAATATCTCTTAGCACTCTGTATCTTTCACGTTTTTGTCTCAAGTTGGCTCCTTTTTGTGACTTTGAAAGCTGTTTCTGGCATTGTTGTAAATTGGAAAATGACTCAAGTGCTTCATCTAAAATGCATTTCCTGGAGGGTTGTTTCGGAGATTGTGCATCTTATTCTTGCTGCACTGCTGAATCAGAACAACATAAAAAGCAATAGAAATGCAGCCAGTCAAGGAGATTAATCTATAAAAGATGCGATTTTAGAGATAGCCCATAACCTTAGGATCAAGAATATCTTTTTACCCTCTTAGATTTCAAATTACATTTTAATTACACATTTTACAAGCCACTAAATTGACACGGTCAAAATCAGATTTCTGTTGTAATACAGTAGAGTTATTGGGTCTAGTCAATTATAGAACTGATCAAGTCCAACATTTGTGCATTTACCTGATGACAAAGTACATTATAATCTATGGCAGGGGTTCAGATAACATCAAAGCATTTTATAGGCCTATAATATTTAATGCAGGTGTAGGGCAGCTAAAATTAATATTGTTGAAATCTCTGTTCTGCTACAGTGAGTCCTTTGGTCTAGTCACTAATAGAAATAACCAGGTGCAACATTTGTGAATTTTTCTTTTGGATAATTTATGGTAAAGTACAATGTAGTCAATAGAAAAACTGCCCATGGACCCCCATCTAGGAATATGATGTTACTGTGTTTTAAAATCTAAAAACCATCAATAATTACACCAAATCAAGCATCCTGACCAAACCACATGTCTTACAGGTGACTTACTTTTCTTATTTTTGTCTTTTCAAACTTTGGATACTGCCCCCTACAGACTATTACCCCAATTGACCAACAGTTTTGAGGATGTCTTGTCTTGTGTCTTGTAGCCTTGACAAATTGGCCTGTTTTTAGTGTTTGTTTACCACACTGACATTGTACGTTTTGCTACAAGCTAGAAAATCCGGCAATCTACCATAGCCACACAGTATCAAATCAAAAGTGGATCACCAGTAATTGGCACAGACCTTGACAAAAATGATTTATACGAAGGAAAATCACAGTGGCTCCATAAAAGGTACAGCAGAATCATCTTAAAAGCCTTAATAAAATCAAACAGTGCATTAAAACTAGCAATAAAATAAGTTCAGGAACCTGCAGCCAAATTGGTACAAATTAGGGCTGAACACTTATCTAATTGCAACTTTTATGACGAGCACTGAAATTGTGATTAGATTTGCCATTTACGTTTTAATAAGTAAGTCTTTATTTATATAGCAACTTTTACAGAAAAAAATCCAACGTTGAGAGCGTTAATCGAGTTGATTGAGATAATGATAGGATTCTGTTCAAAGTTCACCTTTTTAAAAGTGTCCAGAAGAATTAACAAAAAGACTGAAATATGAACTGACAAACTAATGGAAGAATGACATTTCAGAACATGTCTGTACAGATCAAAACTACAGAGTTACACATTTTTATGTAGTACAGAATATTTTGTTGAGGAAGTTATTACATTGATTTATTAATTGCATTCATTCAAATTGCCATTTCTTTTTGATCGTAATTAATCTAGTACAAACACAATATTTGCCTTTACTTCATAAAAATATAGTGTGTATATATAAACTTAAATCTAGTTCTTCTTGATTGCAACACAAATATACTGAAATCACAATTATTTCAAACAATTACTTGTAGTGAAAAGTAACATATAGATAAAATATGGACCTCACTTTGTATTATTAGTAATTTGAGACTCAGAGCTTTAAGTAAATCTATGCATGCAAAATATACCCAAATGAAGTCAGGATAGTACAACAGTATACAATAAACTGCTGGTTATGAGGTTCTGGCTGATTGTCTTAAATTACTTGTTTTCCCCAAATCAAAGAGAAAACATATGAACATCTGAGACTCGATATCGACGGACATATTTGTAACACTGAACAGATTCCTCCGTTTCTGGCCACGTCTCACTTTGCACACATGCTTCTTAGAAAATATGCGATAGTAAAAATCTGTGAGTATATTTGAGTCTTTGGAGTTTGGCCGCGTTGCCAGGTCTCCGTGCAAATGTAAGCTTAGCAGGCTCTGATCTGATTATGAGCCCTGCGTGGTTCACTTCGGGAGGCTGCAGATGCTGAGGGGGGAGGTGCAGTAACAATAGAGCAGACAGCAGCTCCTGTGGCCGACAAACAAGGGTCACTGAGAGGTCTGTGTGCGATACTGCTGCAATATTTTATGATTACCTCAAATGCGGCAATATGAGCCAAGAAATGTCATTTGGATGCCCTCTTTAGCGGAGCCATTTTTGAATTATGAATATCTTATCAAAGCTTGGGCTCAAACATCATGTCAAAGTATAAACTAAGCCATTAAAGTAAGAAAAAACAATCCATATGGACACTAATGGAGTAAACTAATATTGAAACTGGATACTCATTTGTGCGCTACTGAAAATATCACATTAATGGGAAGAAAATGATTTGTTATGATCTTGATCTATATGCAAGTTTAGTGTTATTTTGTGTAAAAAGACTTTTTAAAAAGACAAATAGAGGTTGAAATTTGAGTATTGTGACAGCGCTACTTCAAGTGGAACATTGTGAACTATGATTTGTCATTTTGGTTTCCACTTTAGCAGACTGAGTAATAGTTTGAATGTCTTATCTAAGCAAGAGCTCAAAGATGTCAACGAATAAGTTACTTGAAATCTTGGGTATCTTCAAATGTGGATTAAATATGGATTAAATTCTCTAGTAAACTGCTGTGTCCTTTTCTGTCAAAAGATTCCAGAAATTATTAATGAGTTTTCTCAATTACTGACCCAACAAAATCATATTGTCCACTATATCATTGCATAATACATTCTGTCCCGAGTGAATTATCTTTGATGGAGACAAATATGACAAAAATTTGTTGATGGCCTGTAACCCAAATATTTCTATCTATTCAGTGTTCTTCATAATCATACTAGGGCAAAATAACATAGTGCAACTTAAAAATGCCCTGTGTCATTTTGTTTTGCTGTTTGTGTCAGTGGAGTTAGTGTTGCTTTGCCTGGAATGTTCCACAGTATGGCATTAAACTTAGATAATAAGGTGATCTGTGATAAGTCAAGTCTGCTCACGGTTATGTTATCTTTTTCAAAACATATTTATTAGCAATAATTTCAGCATTTCTTGTAACTCAATGAATGTACAGTGGATACATTTAATGCCATACAGTGGAATATTCCAGGTGACGCAACGACATATCAATGGAGAGAATCAGTTGTGCACCTGTGACAACTATAATTTGACAATGTTTTTTTTTCTCTGGAAGTCTTAATATTAACAGAGCTGACACTTTTTATTATATAAATACAGTTTCATATTTTTTCCAAACCCTTTCTGGCTTTCTACTTCCTGTACATACATTTTCATTTATTTTTCTGTTCAAGCACATCATTAATATAAAGCCTCTTCTCGTCCTGTTTTCCTGTACTGAGTGTGGGATCAGTGAGTCAGTCTGGCCTATAGGGAGATGTTTGTTTGCTGTGACTGATCGCTCCCGTTGCTTCCTCTTCCTCAGGTGACCTTTAAAGCAGATCTGTCCACGGCAGAGGTTCATGATGACAGCATCAAAGGGCCGCTAAAGGTAAGACAGGAGCTAGCTCTACCTGGCTCAGCTGGGACTCTGCTGGCACACACATATTTTTAAATAAATTATCCTTAAAAAGCCCCTTGCCAATTGTATGGGCTTCTTTCATTAATATAGTTCTAACCTTTTCATTGCATCACATTACAGCAGTCAGTCAATATACCGGTAATGTAAATTTACCAGAGCAGAGAAAGTATTAAATATATGCTCTAAGTTGTAATTTTAGGGGAAGTTTTCTAGACGGACATTTTGATTCTCTTATATTATTTTCTTAGGCTTTTCAACAGAATAATTGGTTGATGTGCACACTCCATAAAATTTTAGTAATTTGGTGTTTTCTCCTACATTATTTTACACACTACTCCAAACATGGATTTTAACTTTGTGTTTAATTTAGTTTAGTTGGATAATTTTACATTATAAATTGCACATACATTATCGGTACATATTAACTTACAGAGCAAAAAAGGGTAGGTTGAAGCAATGCACCCCGCACCATTATAGCTACCATTTTGAGTACTTTTTAGGTTTAAAACAATGGAATATTTAGAAATTATCAATTGCTACAGTGCAAAATTTTCATAGATTCATTAGAGCAGTTACTATAGTTCAGTGTTAACAGTTCCTTTCTGCTGCAGGTGGGAGTTGTTGTGGAGGTGAAGAATCAGGACGGAGTTTACCAGGAGGCCACGATCAATAAGCTGACCGATGCCAGTATATACACCGTGGGTAAGTCGATAACGCACCATTGAATCTGCCTCTCACTCGCCGCATGTGCCAAGTACATGAGCTTTTTAATGTTTTGTTCGGAGTTTGGTCCTACTGAGAGCGCTGTGTACAAGTATGAAGAGATTTGGCTCAAAAATGTATCCTGCAACTTAAAGAGGAATTTGTGTTATGGTGAACAATGTTACAACAGAAATAGCTTCAGTGCATTGTGGCGGGCGATATTACAAAAGTGATTGTAATTTGATAATCCATCTGTCAGTCATTTAGAGCATTACTGAGGCTGACTAACAAGGAGTAGTGGGTAGAGAAGAAGACTGCAGTTACAGTGGGAGCGGCTCAGTTGGTGCTCGTGCTTGTTCTCTGATCCAAAGGTTGGCGCTTCAAATTGCACTCTTGACACCATTGGTGGTGCGGTCTGATCCACTGACCCACAGTTTGGCAGTGTGATTCCAGCCCCCACATATTAATACTGTTGTAACATACCCATATTGTATCAGCAGTAATCTTGTGGTGCTATTTTATAACTACTATGCCCACTATGAGGCCCAGTCATACCCAGTGAAAAAAGAAAGAAAGGATTAATGTCTTAAATGACATGTCATATTTTGCGTGATTTTGTGTAGGAGACTTGTAGTGTTATGTTAAAATGCATTCAGGTATTTTAAGTGCTTAAAATGTTGTGACTGTTGGAAGGCATGTTGGCTAGCTACTCAGGTTGATGTTTTTTTTTTATGTGGCCAAACCACAGCTCATAATTCTGTTTCCCACTTGTGGTCACACTACAGACCATATTTGTAGGTGTTGATATGATATGATGACACCAGGGCTGAATAGACTCCTTATAGAAAGTGCTGGACACCGTGTTGTAGTTTTTAAATAAGACACGGCAGAGTTGGTGTCAATCAACAATTACAGCCAAATACACCATTTAGACACAGCTATGTAGCACTGAAATGTCCAGTCGTATCACTTTTCCCTTAAAGGTGCATTGTGTAACTTTTCTGGTGGGGGCTCTGTCACATGTCCCATTTCTCCATGGAGATTTTATTGCTTTATCTGGAATGTTTCACAGTATGGCATCATGGGGACCAAACCAGACAAAATTACAGGTCAGATCTGTAGAGAGGCGACCTTGCTCACAGACAGAATGTCTGTTTTTCTTGGTATTTTTGAGGTATAAAACTACCAGTAATTTAATAAATTTAAGATAGAGCTGTTTATTATTGTACTGAGGAATAGACAGAGCAATGACATATCCATAGATGCAAGGAGGTGACGGACCCTCTACCCGAAAAGTTACACAATGTACCTTTAAATTTGTGTAGTGGTCATGCCATATCACAACTAAATGGAGAATTACTGATAGAACAGTTTCACCATAGCATTATTAGTCATCTTTGGGAATACTATGCTACAGAGATAACCCAGCCTCCTATTCTTTATTAAAAACTGTTTGAATAGTCAAATAAGACATTGTGTGCATGGCCTTCTTTTCAGGATAACAAATAATAGAGAAAATGACTCTTGGGGGATGTGCCATTGCTTTAAATGGGAGTGTAAACGGCGTTTCAACCCGGCCCATGTTTCATACTTGAGCCTAATCGTGTGCTTTCCTGTCTTATCCTCAGTGTTTGACGATGGCGATGAGAAGACCCTGCGCCGCTCTTCTCTGTGCCTAAAAGGAGCGCGCCACTTTGCAGAGAGCGAGGCAAGTACTCCCTGATCTCTACTTTTATTCAGTACTCTTTACTTACACTGTCAAGAGGAAAATATTCAGTCACTCACACTTCCTCCTGTTTCTGAATCACCATTTTATTGTCACTAGCAATTAGGGATGGTTGAATTATCAGCGCTATCAGGGATATCAGCAGGGGTTCTAGATATCGATCTAATATTAAAAATGTTGGCAATATTTAACACTAGGGTTGGGTGTCACGATTCGATACGATACACTATACATATTTTGTTTCTAAACTGCCACTGTCTCTATATGCCCACCGCCCATGTCTTTCCCATTTTTTTTCTTCAGTGCATCATATATTTCTTTCTTTAAACAGACTAGTGAGTAACAAAGGAAATAGTATTGCAAAAAAATGGAAATGTGGCTCTTTTTTGTTTACCCCTCATAAATACATTTGTTAGTATTCTTAGCAAAAGAGAAATGTTCATTTGTGAACTTTATAACAATTTTCAGCTTGCTGTAGATGTTGAAGATGTAGAAACAAATATATTTACTATCAGCAAATATCGGTTATTGGCCCAGCAGCAACACAAATATTGGATATTGGTATCAGTTGGAAAAATCCACATGGGACCATCCCTGTTTGCATTGTGAATTCATCCACATCAGAACCTATTCTCCCTAACCAAAACTGTCAAACGCGATTGTGTATACCTCATGTTTGCGTAGGTCAAAAAGAGGCCTGTTATTGATGGAGATTCTGGGGAGTAGATTTAGTCTGGGGAAAGTCTTTTGTCGTCTAATTTGGCGTTTGACAAAGTGGTCCTGAGCCTCTGTTTGGTCTGTCCTCTCTGCAGACGCTTGATAGACTGCCTCTCACAAACCCAGAGCACTTCGGCACACCTGTCATCGGCAAGAAGGGCAACCGCGGACGCCGATCCAACCCCATGTGAGTATTATTGACCCAAGCTGAGCCAGTCCTGATTAAGAGCTGCATTCAATCTTGTTTAGACTTTTCGTTTAGACTTGGTTTAGACCCAGTTTCATTGAATTGAGATGTGGTTTAGACCTGGATTGTTCAGATTGTCCTTAGTTCAGTGTGTCCCATTAATCAAAACTATGGTGACCCCCTCCTCTCCCATATAGTATCAAAGTAACAAAGTGTGTGCTCATACTTGCCCTGATTTGTTTCTGGTATGAGCCCAATTTAGTCCTGCTGTAGGCTTGGTTTTGTCCTGTTCTTGTTCCAGTTCAGACCTGGTGTAGTCCAAGTCTAGTTCTGGGTTCATGCCTAGTTTACTCCCAATTTTGATGTGATTTGTGTGCACATGTGAAGTACCCAAAACATACACATTATTATATAATAAACATAGGGACTTCTTAAGGTTGAAATAGATGCAATAGGTGATATTTAACTTTTAACAAAATTGTAAAAAACAAAATGATTCAAATAAGGATTGCTTGTGCCACCATAGTCTCAGTGTTAATGTGCTTTCTTATTTAGGTAGTGTTACTTGACATAAAATGTGTTGCAGTTGGAGTCAATATTCCCAAACTTCCTAAAGTCTAATTTCACTTTTTATTTGAGATTAAAGTCTTAAGTGGATCTGCATTTAGGTGGTTACTGTTGTTGCTCAGTGCCTCCCCCTGTGTTTGTGTATTACTCCATATTTGGTCTGGTGCTTGATACAAAGGAGAACATCTTATATCTGCTAATGAACAGTGCTGTGGGCTAACTTTCACTTCCCAAAGCCTAATACTTAAATCGATAGTAAAGACTGATAGATCGAAGTGCATCTAAATAGTACTAAATTTACGCTTGAATTCAATATAAAGAGTGCTTAATCCTCCTGCCGTTCTGTAAAGTGGATTTGACATACAATTACTCTGGAAGGATAATACAATTGGGCTGCACACAGTGTGGTTAGCCAGTACTTTGTGCTGTTTGTGCATGTACGGCCAAAAGAGGGAATCAAAGTTGCAAATGGTACCGTGTAAAAATAAGTGGGTGTCTGTCAGTGTCTCGGCATGCAACTAACTTTGTTCTGTTTGTGGGTTTTAGGCAAATGATTCCTTTCTTATTTATTTATTTATTTATTTATTTATTTATTTCCGTTCAAGAAATACTATTGTACTTTAATATCTTAAACAGTTTGTATTTTTGATTTTTATTGTCTTAAAAATGTGAAAAGCAGAACTGGTTCATTTTAAATGTTTTTTTACTTACCTTATACATTTCTAACATCAAAATTATTCACCATACTGACTTTATAAGTGTTTCTCACAACTTTATAGACCAGAGCGGCATTTTGCAGTCACTTTAAAGCTAACAACAACTAGCATTCTAACCGTGCACATCCAATCACAATATAAAGCTGTACTCCTGTTTTGCTCAAATACATAGGAAGAAATTCAGTACAGGCCCTGTAAATAGGTGAAAATCCATGAATAATTTAACCCAAAGACTAAATTTGCTGTAATAAGCTTAAAGTTTGATTGAATAGTTTGGTATGGCGCTGTCCGTCCGTCCGTCCGTCTGTCCGTCCGTCCGTCTGTCTGTCCGTCCGTCCGTCTGTGGACACTTCAAAGCTTTGAAGTCTTTGAAGCTTTGTCTTCATGAAGAGGCAAAACATGTGGGGCATGCGCTGATATATATATAAGGTATACTGTATTTGTGTATTTTATTGTATATTTTTGTATCGATCCATGCTGTAGGTCAGTGGTATCAATTTTATGTGACTTCAGGTCACATAAAAGTACGGGCGTATTTTGCCCCGCTGGCGGAGCTCTTGTTAGTTTTGAGTGAGTGTAGCTTCATTTTCAAAGCACTGTTGAATAGAGTTACAATATATGATCATTAATGTATAGTTTTGTAGCATTTACCCCTGAACTGCAGATTCCCAGCTTTCCCTCTTGGCGTTTCCCTGCTGTGGAACACTTAAGCTTTGTGTGGTAGATTCTGCAGTTGGCTGTAGCTTGTATTGAAATGAACCGAAAGCCAGTAATTCGTTTATGGAGAGGATTTTGTGTTCTAGCCCAAACTGATGAGCAGGACACCCCCAGAAAGCCGTCCAAATGAAAGATGTACTCTCGGCGTCCTCTTCATAAAGCGGCCCCGAGGCGCAGAGCAGAGCCTGGTCTCCTCCTCCGGTTCCTAATCGCTCTGAGCCTCTGTGGGCTGCAGACAGTCCGCCTCCGATACAACTGCATTACACTACAGAAAAATGTCATTTGCTAAAATTGAACTAGTGCTAATGTGACTAGCAATAGGAATTTGAAAAAGAAACCGGTTCACAACTATTCTGTAAGTTTTTGCCAAAACATAGACTGAAATTAAAAGATTTCTTTTCTTTATGGATATTTTTAGTGCACACAAAACCTTAAAAAACATGGTTTATGGTTTGAATTTTCTGTTTACTTGGAGTCATGCACCATCAGTGTTGCTTTAATTTAAGTAGGACTAAACTAAACAAGGAAAGGTACTAAAAACGGTCAAACTTAGACCCAACCAGTACTCTTTACCATGATTGACCTAATTTAATAATGAACTAGTGGTACCCAAATAGTAAAATAGGACTAAACATGGGGTGACCTAGAATGAATGCAGGTCAAAACCAACACTGAACATGGCCTGAATTTATAACTGAAGAGGCCAATTTTGCTTTTATCATTTCATAACAATGTAATCTAATATAAGGCTCTATTTTTATAGGAATTTTGAGAGAATGTTTTTGAAGTTCAGTCTATTTCTATTTTCAAATGTTTTTTTTTTATAGTCCATAATATCACAATTACAATGCACTATTTATATTGGACTGTCCTACTGGCATAGTTCTGGTGCTCCGCTAAAATGTAGGCGTTTTATGCTGTGATGGGCTCCTCTTGGGACCCTCTCCACTGGGGTGAAGGGGTTTGGAGGATGAAAAACGACATTCTGCTCCTTACATAATCTTATGGGGGGACACCTGGCTAATGGCACTTACACAAAAGTCAATATTACTCCACACATTGATACAATATTGACTCAGACTCGGCTGCAGCCTTGAACATGTTGAGCACTGCTGTCTTAAAGAGGAAGTAGGAAGTTTCTTATACCAATGTATTAATATTGCTATAATCAGATTTCACAGTTAAACAGCTGCCTGTAAACTTTGTATTTTTAAGAGGAAAAGGAGCCGGAGGTGTTTACATACTACTTGTTGATTATGAGCATGAAGAATGAATGATCCTTTTATAGTGGATAATATGTGTACAAACATATTATGGGAAGCAGGAGACCTTTTGAATCTAAAACACCAATGAAAATTGTCTGTGAATTTAGTTTCACTTAAGTAGCCTGTGGTAACCTTCTCTGGGTTACTACATTATTAATAGAGAGGTTCTGGGTCAAACTGCTGATGTCTAAGTAAAAAAGAAACTAAATGTTCTTTTATCCCATCTCCCAAGGGAAATGTGGCCTCTGATTTTTCTCTTTCCAACTATGAGTGTACTATGGGTAACTGCAAAACTAACTGCGCTGTTATTAGCTAAGTTATATCTTGTTATATTAGAATGAATGTCAGGAAAAAACACTGGAGCAATAACAATTTGCCTCTGGTAGCTGGTTTAATGCTCACTTGAGATGGGTGTAGTTATGTCCTTGGGCAAGACTTGGTTGAAACTGTAAGGGCATCTGACTTCAAAAAACAAACAAAAAACCTGTCAAATCACTAAGCAACAAGGAAACAAGACAGAGAAGTGTATTGCCTTTAAATAAGACACAGCGCTAAATGTGTGACAGATTGCAGTGGTTCCCGTCGCCTTGACTCTGTTGTATCGTGTTGTTTTTCCATTGAGCAGTTTCAGTGTATGTTTATGACTTTGATTCATGGCTCATTTGTTGTGGTGTTGGTCGCAGCAGCAGAAGCCTGTCTGATCTACTCTACTCACTCGGTAGAACTGTGGACATGTGCTCACAGTTCTGCACCACCACAAAAACATGCAAGAAACACAAAGGGCAAAAATGTCACAGCCCTGGAAAATTAGTACCAAAATATTTCGATAATGAGGTAGCAAAAGTCATCAATTCCATAGACATTTTCATACTTAAATTTGTCAGTATACAGTGTTTTACTTTGGTACATTATATTTTAAATTCATCGTACAACTCGGTGATAGATATTTTTACAACATGGAGCGTAATATCTGTACAGAGACAAAGACGTGGCGGACACTCCACCAAAAAAGTTACACTTTTAAGGAACTATCGATAGAAAATTTTCACTTGCTGTTCAAATATTTGAGAAGCATAAAAAAGGGTAAAACAAATCCACTGGTATTGGGTCAGTATACTAGACCTAGTGTGACAGGCTTCAAACTGAAACATAACTCCTTTTTATTGCCCATCACTACTGGAAAATAGTGCATCAAAATGTCAAGGAATAGGCTGAACGCACTGAGGACATGACCAAGAGGAGTTATTCTAACATCATAAAACTGTAAAGCCCCAGTGTCACAAAAATATGGGCATGTGATATAACTAACATTACATGGAAAAGTGATGTGACCCTGAACCTGCCAATGAGAGATTGTTACATCATAATTGTTGCATCATAATTGAGCCATTAGGTTTTTTAGTGGAGCTCTGTGCTCCATCTCTTTTCCCTAACTCCTTCCATTTGTATTGTGGGTAAGGACTACAGTTAGGATTGACTAATAATTTAGCTTTTTATAATTACCTGTATTTGCCAATCTGAAATACATTTGCATAATAAACTAATTGGGTACAAAACCATCCAATCCACTTGTTATTTTTATAGCACATTTCATGAACCAAGAGCTACACAATAAACATAAAAAGTCTTACAAATACAGAATAAGCTCTATTTAATTCTACTAATCTTCATTTAAAACAATAAACTATTCTAATGATATAATCACTAAATTAAAAGATACAGCAGTTAAACTAAGTAAAACACATTTGAATAATCAGATTGACTATAAAATTGACAAATTTAACCCAAAGCTTAGCCTGGTGATACAATGTGAGCACATTTCTGCTCTATAGGATAAGCATAGGACTTGTGTGCGTAGTATGTTGCATATGTCAGTCAGGCTGCAGAGAGGAGCTGCTCATGATCGATGCTCTGGTCCTAATGAGGAGCTGAGGAGCAGGACCAGCCTCTGGTGCAATCTGTGATCAGCTGCAGTTTGAGTGGCTCAGATGTAGGTCAGTGGGATATGTCTTTGGGTAATAGTTCAGCCAAGACACAGGAGACATGTGATATAGGGTTTCTTTATGAGCTTTCAGAATCGTGTTATGTGTGATCATGGTTTTTATTTATTGTCAGTACACAGCACAATAAGCACCTTTATACAGTGTACCACGTGATGGGTAATTGCTTGATACCAATTTTTGATACTGCAATTTTATATATATATATATATATATATATATATATATACACATACATACATACATACATACATTCATACATACATGCATACATACATACATACACACACACACATACATATATATATACACATACATACACACACACACACACACACACACATATATATATATATATATATATATATATATATATATATATATACACATATATATATATATATATATATATATATATATATATATATATATATATATATATATATATATATATATATACACACACACATTTATTTATTTAATTTTTAGCATAGGCTAATTTTCAACAAAAAGTAGCATCTATTTTTTATTATTACCGTGTGGTCTCTAAAGGTCAGTTTAACAGTTTTTGTAATGTTTTAGTATTAATACTTGTTTAAATCTACTTTCAGGGCTAGATTTAGAATTGCGTATCTGATTTTTGATATTTTGGCAACCCTAGTGCTCATCATATGAATTTTGAAATGTTCAAACATTATTGAATATTAAAAAGTGTGTGTGCCTATTTATTCATGTAATGAAGACTTTTTGGGTTTGGGTCACTTTGTTGACATAGAAACAGAAAATCAAAGTGGCCATGCAAATGAATGAATAAAAATACTAGTTTGATAGTGAGCGTTAAGTCACTAAGAGAAATCTGTTTTTATCAGTCCACTTGAACTTCATAATTGTCCCACATTGTTCATCTGGAGAGGTGCTGGGTCCAACAATGTGCTTTGTAATTACACATGTGCCTCTACAGTCAAACTCAGCTTTGACATTCATATCCCCTGCACTGGCCCCCTGGTGGTCAAATGTGAAGATATTTAATAATATGATATCCATAAGGAAAGTGCAGTTTCTGCTGGTACTCAGAAGTTTTTTCTCCAAATAAAGCAGTATTGATTTAAAATCTATTGTTTTCCTGGTTTTGACATGATTCAGACCTTTAAACCTGATTGATCATATGTAGCTCTAATTAAAGCTGGTTAAAGTGAATATGACTGATAATTTCACGAAAACATCATTAACTCTCTAGTTTGACAATTTTGTTGTAGATAGCATATATAGTACATGGAAGTGATTTCATAACAGCTACTAAGCAGCTATACTTTTAAGAAGGCCAAAGCTTACATACTTGCACAAGAATTATTTTCCATTCAAAAATAGCTTACACCTTATTTTGTTAAGTTAATGTTTAAATTGTAAGAACTATGTGATCCTGTATATTGCATGAACTTCTGTGTATTGTATCGTACAGTGACATGATGTAGGTATTACTGTCATGAATACTTACCATTGTTTATTAATTTATGTTGGATAGCCCCTTGAAATGCATCATCGCTTTTTTTTCAAGGGGGTCCATTATCCCACCAAAGTAAAAAAAAATCATAAAAACCAGGCCACTTTAATTGTGAGGTGAAATTATCAGTGTACTATTATAATCCAAATAATCTGCTTTACAGCCAAGAAGAGGAGCTGTCTTCATCCTCGAGTGAAGAGGAGGACAGCGACCAGAGACCGAACGAGGATCTGTTTGGAAAAGTGGTGTGTGTGGAGGGAGTCGTCACGGGAGACAAGAGGAAGACCACGTGGTACCCAGCGCTGGTGAGCTCACTTCTCTTCAGCACAGTTACATTATCACATTCAGACATGGGCCACTGCTGCTGTTACAGTCCGTGCCTTGTGCCATCGCATCTGAAGTACTGCTTATGTAACCACAGCACTAGTGTAATGGCATGCTCCTACTTCGAAGTGAAGGATAATGAATAATATCTCAAGTGTGGTTTTGGAGATATGCATCGAGTGTGCCATATTTAATATATGCAAAGAGTCTGAAATGTGGAGTGTCATCCCCCAACACAGATATAAGGTGATCGTTCTGCCCCTTTGTGGTTAATTTTAAATCAAGTCAGATCGAGGTGACTTTATTTGTCCCCAAGGAGCAATTTTATGGTCCATTTATGTTTTTTTTATGTTTTTTAAACAATTCTTCAAACACAACAAAGAAATTTACAGGCACTTTGTTGAAATTTTTTTTAATAAAGATATTTTTTGTCACTGTTGCCCACCGCTACTGTAAATTAAATAGGTGATAGTAGGATAAATATAGAGATGGTTGAACTCTTATATTATAGGCTCGTGTCGTGTACGATTGAATTGTATGAATGGTTAACCAGTTCAAATAATAATAATTTGGCCACAGCAGCTCAATAAAATGATAAAAATGTTTGCTCCATCCATCACTAGATTCTTTCATATTGTTTAATAGTGCAAAGGTTTTGGTGAGGTATGAAAAATATTTTGATTGGTAGTTTTTGTTGTAAAAATGAACTGCCAAAAATGTCACATTATTTTAGTACAGTTTTGTTGAAGGTTTTGTTGCCTCAATGGAAATTTTATTTAGAATTTTAGACTATATTTGAGTTTAAGCTCAGGTATGGACACTATATTGTTTCCATTGCAAGATAGGACTAGTGCCTTAGTAGAGGTCTTGTCTTATATGATAAAACCTTTCTTTAGTCCTACCATTTATTTTTTGCAGTTCTATAGTTGTATTGTAGCTGCATAGTTAAAATATATTTGTGTCAACCCACTTTATGCTTGCAGAAAACTCAAAAACGAAAGTCTTCTTTTCCTAACAAGTGCAATAATCTATCTGCACAGACGTAGAGCTTTGCGAGTGTCTTGTCTCCGCCCTCAGCTGTCAGCCTCTGTTAGCAGCACAAGAGGCAGTGACAGGCGTTGTTTGTTTATGTAAGTCTAACATGCACAAGTTGGATCCAGTGCAGAGGAACTGTCTCTTTAACAGTGTAGCCTGCGTGACCCCGCCTCCTTCAGTGTGTTATTCTTGGCTGTCCGATCGAGCTCGCTGCTGCCTCCCTGTGACAGGTCGGGGGAAGTGCATGATACAGCGGTCTGTCAGTGTTTACAATGTAAGTGAGGATGAGGCACAGGGTGGAGCAGTGTGCAGAGGGATACAGGCTGGGCTGGCAAAAAACACTTGTGAGTTTGTTTTGTTGCCAAAATCCACGCAAATAAGTTCGAGACTAAAATAAGAGCTACACAGATTGGAGAGAGTGATATGTGATCATGTTAGTCTCTGGGCTCAGCAGCAAATGCAGGAAGGATTTAATGATGTCATCCTGGGAAATGTTATGATATTTCCAAAGTGAGGTTAAACACAAAGTTACAGTAGTTTCTTTAATAGGGCAGGGCCAGAATCAAATTATGATCTGTTCCTTATGACAATTTACAGTTTTGGTCATATGTTGATTCACTTTTTCTTGTGTTTTCTGCTCAAACATACAACTTGCTCCTCTAAGTGAGTGACAGGTGGATTTAACCAATCATAGGGAAGCAAAGGACTCTCAAAGGGTACATGACTTTAGTTACTTAAGAATGTTTAAATCGTGATGAAATTCAAAATCATGGTGTTGGCTGTAGTAAATTGCTATGATTTTTTTGGCATATTGCCCAAACCATGTTATCACCTGGTGTAAAAAAATGTCCCAAAACTGACATTCATCAAGTCTTCAGTGTCAATATTTGCTTAAATGAGCTCAATTGTATTCAGTATTGGGGGTATATCTGTACAACATTAATATTCTGTAAATGTATATTCACGACTTTCTATTATCATACTGAGCCTCATTTAGTTTCAGTTTCAAATTATAGTAAGTAGACCATAGCAGCAATGGTCTTAAAAAAAAAAAAAGTAATTAGTTGCCAGTGGTGAAGTTATTGAGGTACATGATTTGAGTACACTGGGAAACTGCCAAAAAATACTTGCTAAAAGTTGTTCAACATTTGCATCTCTCTTAAAAAAAAATATTACATTTAGATAACAATAAATGAGATGAATTAATTTAACTAAGCTGACTCAATATACACATTGCCATTAAAGTATATGATGTGGCTATGAAAAGCCCCGCACATGTGAAAAACAGGATCACACATGTAGAGACAAGAGAGGCAGGTGTAGGGTTGGGAATAGGGCTCACTGCTGCCTCCTGTCTACTAAACTCTGCCATTACTCCTGCTCCTCTGTTGTACTCTTTATTCCAGTGAGCAGCAGTGGCCCATGCTGTGAGTGGGCTGAACATGGCAGCAGCTATACACCCGTCTCCTCATCTCTCTCAATGTGTGCGTCTCGGTTTCACAAACAGAAATGTGCCATTCATCAGATTGGCCTTTGTTTGAATGAAAACATTTTTAGTCGCTGACGGATAAGAACTCGCCCAGCTCTCAGTTCTGATTCACCATTCAGCACATTATTATGCAGAAATTTGACTTCTCCCACATTTTTCTATATATATATAAGGCAGGCATGTCCAAACTATGGCCCGGGGGCCAAATGTGGCCCTCAGACCAGTTGTTTTTGGCCCTCAGGCTTCCAGGGGAATTGGCCCATACTACCACAAGTAGTACTTTTTATTGCAGGTTTTTGTAATCTACCTTGATCAAGCAAATGTAGTTTGTCCTTTTGAGGGTTTAAGCATGAACAAAGGTCTGGAGGGTCATTTAAACCTGTTATAAATGCACAGTTTTTAATTACTTACTGTTTTGACCTCCAGTCTATGACCCTCGATCGGCCCTCACACTGCTCTGTGTTTTAATATATGGCCCTAGATGAAAAAAGTTTGGGCACCCCTGATATAAGGTGACTCATTCTCATGTTCATCAATGCCATTGCTCTACCGGTGCACAATGTCAACAAAAAACTAGCCCTTTCAGGTTTAAAGGGCCCATATTATGCTATTTTATAACATTATATATACGGTAGTTCTTCTTTGAAACAGAAAACCGTCTGTTCCACCTTGTGATTTCATGTGGTAATACAAAAAGTGTTTTTAAACATCATACACCTTCACTAGAATCATTTGGATGATTTCAGCCCTGGTATTTCCACTCTCTACTGAACTAAAGGTAAAAGTACCTGTTAACTTGAAAACTACTTCATGACATCACAAGATGGAAGATCATTTTAATGTAATCATGGAGAATAAACCAGGATTACTCAAACACATGTGAATGAAACTAAACTAAACTCCAGGTATGATTTTGAGGAGGTGACAACATATACAACATATAGGACCATTTTATTTCACCTTTTTGTTAGTTCCTTATGTTCCTCTTTTGCTGTTTGTTTTGGTAAATGGTGTAATCTATAAAAATGGTCATTGATTGCAATCAGATTCATTCATTGACTGTAAGTGTCAACACTACTCTCTTAAAGTAACCTCTGACCTCTTTGTGTCGCCTAGGTGATCTCCCCGGACTGCCACGATGACGTCACCCTGAAGAAGGACAACGTCTTCGTCCGATCGTTCAAAGACGGAAAATTGTGAGTGGTTCATAATTTCTGTAGAATCAGACATTTTTGAGCCTTACAGTGAATTTTATTTATCAATGACTAAATGTTGAGTGTGTTACTGGCCTTGGTTCGTTCAGCTTCAACCTACTTCATATTTCATTCTCTACTCTAATTGAAACTAGGCCTTGTCAGTGCTTATTCGGGTCTTCTGAATTTTAAAACTTACTATGGGTACCATAAAATCATGCAGCTCCATTAATCCATTTATGCCGGATGATGCGCAGCACAGCATTGAGTCTCCTTCTTGCTGCTGCGTATTGCAACATTTGTTGTTGATTTGTCCTCATTTTCATGACATAAATTTAATTTAATCAAATTTCATAACTCAATTTAATAAAAGCTTAGAGTCTTGCCTTTTAAATGCAATTTATTTCATGTTTTATGTGCTTCAGAGGCTGAGATATTAAGGTTTTCATAAACGAAATCAAAATTTTTCAAAAACCCTCAGGAGATAAGGACCTTTACCCTCAAACAGCATAGGTTTTTATAGGCGTTTTTTGCAGGCACTTTAGGTGTAAACATTAGTTACCGGAAAAAACAGTGGGATGACCTCTAGATCTGACCTGTAACATGACCTATCAATGCCATCTGTTTGTCACCATGAAAACAGGTATGTTTAAACCCCATACTATGGAACATTGTCTTCGGCAAAGCATTAACTCTATGGAGTGCACCTTGGTAAATGGTAAATGGTCGCATTTTTATATAACCTTAAACAATATGTACAGCTGTAAACGTTTTCTAAAATAAACTATTTATTGTGGCTGTTGCTAGATACTCTGTAATGTATTAGGTGTGAATGTCAGGCCAACTGAATCTATTCTTTGACAATAGCAGTGATTCTAACTATTTAATTGAATTGTATACTCAACTTAAACTTAAGGCCATCCGGCTCAATTTCTCCACATTACAGTTTCTCCCTGGTTGTGTTTCTCTTTGGGCTGTGAAATATCAGCATTGTAGTTCCCCTGAGCCTGCTCCCGGCATGAGAGCAGAGCAGCCGATTGTTTTGTCTGTGGTTGGAGCAGGAATAGGAGCTGTCAGGAGCGCTCTGCTGTGGCTGCTGGTGGTTTACTGAACAGAGACATGTCTATGAATCTTTATACAGGAGGATCCACACTAGATTTTAGTTCACTGTACCTCCTCTGGTGCAAAGATTACATCAGCTGTCTGTTTGAATTCAGGAAGATTTTTATATCCAAAGTACTCATAGTTGTACTATGGGGAGGTCAGGAGCTCAGTATATCAAAGTTTAGTGTTGTGATTATTGTGAGTAGAAACATCACAATTTAAAAATGATGCAGGATTATTGCCACCGTGACTAAACATCTGTAAAATCACTCATTCACACTAGTAGATAATACTAGTAGATAATCATGCCTGTAGTTTGTGACCATCTTTAGACTTAAACAAACTTTATTGATCCACAAGGGAAATTATTTGGACACAGTAGCTCACACATCACAATATAATATAATAAAAAAGAGTAAAAAATATAAATGTTACAATAAATTCTAAATAAATAACAGAGACAGCTGTCAAATAAGGCATAATTATATCAATGTTAATGTACAAGTCAAAATAAAATGGAAAAAATAAGTAATAAAAAATAAAAAATCTCATCTATATATGATGATTGACAGTACATAGGGTTATCCATTACATAAGGGTGAGTTGTTGTGCAGTTGTAGGGAGTATTATCTGTTACAGCTTTATGAACTAGAAGTTTCTCAATGATAAAGTAAGTTTAATGTGACATAAACACATTAAAAGCACTTCACATTTCGTTTTATTTTATAGTATAGAGCAGGTGCCCAAACTTTCTCCTCAGCCAAAAAGCATTAACTGGTCAAGGGCCAAACCCACAAACCTAAAGCAAACTTGACTGGCCTCACTTCCATCTTGTAACACTGTTTTTTCTGTTTGTTTTTTAATTGCATCAAAATACTACATTTTTCTTCTAAAATTTTAGCAGCCCTTCGCAGCCCACATCAGAGCCTAATTGTGCTTCTAAAATAGGGTTGGGCTGATATTGATAAAAATGAATATATCTGAATATTTTACCACCCTGTATGATAATTATAATCACTTTCTTTTCTTTCTTTTTTTTACCATTGCATTCCAAAATCTGGTAAACATGTGTGCAAATGTCTCGGTTAAGGTTCAAGTTTCACAAAAAATAACTGTAAAATGAACCATAATCTATTAATGGCTTTCAGCTTCCTGTTTATATGGGGTTATTTTATTACAGTCAACAATTTAATATACATATTTTGTTCTGAATTAATTACTATGTCATCAGTCCTAACTTTTCATTCTGCTAAAACCCACACATTTTTCATTTCACTGTACGCCCACCTTGTTGCATTAGGCCTGGTTTTCAGTTTGACTTGAAGTTTTTTTTCCACCTTCAAAAACACCTGTAGTTGTACAAGTTATGGTGCATGTTTTTTGGAGATGTGAGATACGCTGGAGGCGGGGAACAAAATTTTCCAATATGAATACTATAAAGAAAGCATTTTCTTTTACGTGTGTTGGGAATACAAACAGTGGTGATAAATCAAAGGCTTGTGGGTGCTTGTGAAATATTTGCTTTTATGTGCAAGTGCAAATTGGACCACCTTCATTTGTTTTTTCCTTATGCTGTAAACTTGGAACCATATTGGATCCACTGGAGGTGTGAAACAACATTTGCATTTCTTATGTTTTGGATCACAGCTTGTTTCTGCTAAAATAAGGATTATGTGTTGGTGTTTTCCGATGGAAGAATTTAACCAAAAATATTGTTTGACAATTTGATCTAAATTTACCAAAAAAGAACAAGATTTGGGAGATAATGTTTATGTATTTGGATGTTTGTTTAGTATAAGGAATGTGTTCAAATGTCCTATAACAATATATAATTATTAGACAAACTGATTATTTAGCCTTGGGGTTGATGTGAGATGCTTAGATTCCTTGTCTTAATATCAGAAATAATTACTCCTTTAAATATTTATACTATTGTAATACTAATACTATTATAAGTCCTGGTCTAGCACTAATAGATTTTTTTCTTTCATTGTGCGATGGGGCAAATCAGTGTTTCAAGTAGGGGTGTAACGATATCCAAGTATGAAGCTCACGGTACGATATTTATTGCAATATCGTGGGAAAGCTCACAATATGTTGGGGAGGCTCATGATATTACGATATTATACGTGAAAACAAGACTGGCATTATAAAATGCTTTGACCACCCATTTGGTACAGCATTTGTTGTCATTAGGGATGTAACGATATCCAAATCTCTCTGTACGATATTTTCACCATATACATCTCATGGTACGATATTTACTACAATATTTTGTGGAGGAATATGCTACTTTTTCCTCTAAAAATGCCTTCACAAGACTTAATCCAACAAATGAAGATGTAAAAGTGCTTAGAACAGTTATTTCTTCATGTAGTCTGCACTTAAATGGAGCAAAGGTCATGGTCTATGTAGTTCCCTTTGTTTTTTTTAAGCTATTTCTGCATCAGAACTATTCACTTATGATTCGATATATTGTGATGGTCCACGATATTATTGTGAGACCTTTGACGATACAATATCACGATATTTCTGTTATGTTACTTCCCTAGTTTCTAGTAGTTGATATTTAAGTGTGACAGTTTAGACTGATTTCCAAGACGTAGTTAACATAATTCTATTTAAAATTTGAAGAAAAATCGATCCAAATTTGGACTATTTTGGTTTATAATTTGACATCCTGGTTGTACATTGGCAGCCAGTGTGACATAAGTATTTCCGTACTGTAAAAAAAACTGCGCAAGATTATCTCAGTTCTCAGTTTTAATTTGACAAAACAAAACATCCCAAAACCCTGTGTTCCATGCACTTAAATTGGTCCCATGTTAAGGATACAATTTTGTGTATTGATGACATAAATACATTATACCTCCCTACTTCCTGTATGTTTTAACCTTTTTGTAATTCTTTCTTCACAAACTGCCCCATGACTAATGTAAAACAAAAATTTTCACTGCAGTTACTATCCCACCAAATGTATAAAACTAATACTTATAAAAACATGTGGACTTTTCATATGCACTTTAATTTCCTATGTTAAAACTATAAGTAACTCAGTCAACTAGTTTGTGACTACATTTTTAAGATGTTGGGAAATATCATTAGAGGAACGCTTTGTTTCCTGATCTTTGTGCCAAAATATATAATGGAAAATGATCTGTCTCTTCTTCTTTTAATGACACATCTTTAATTATATATTTAAAATTTTTTTAAACATGTCAAGTACTTTTTTATCTTTAACTTCAGACCCTCCTGGTTTATTGTTTCTGGGCAGTTTCTCTCCTCTGCTCCTGGTGCAGCACTGGAGGTCACCCTGTTCACTTTGCATTGTTGGCGGTAACCATTCATTCTTCTCTGTGCCATTTTTGAAAACAATGACTTAGAAAAACATTGGCAAACTCACAGTAAGGTCAGATCCAGAAAGGGAGACTGCGGTTTTCAGGAAGTTATTGTTCTTGCTCTTCAGATTACACGTTTATGATATTTAACATACACCAGACAGCCATAATGTAATGACTATTGTGAGGAGGACTGGATAATTATTATTATTTTTTTGCCTTGTTGAATATTTTATAATGGGAGTGTCACAATACCAAATTTTAGTGTTGCAATTTTTGTGAGAAGAATTTGCAACTACACCATGACCAAACAAAAGTGAAATCTTTAATTTACATTCTGGTTCACTGTCTAATGTTGTACCAATGTGTATGGGGAAAAAATCTGATAGAAAAATGATAATTAAGGGACTGATGGAGTTCAAAAATGGCTCTTGGTATTGTATTATGGAGATTTCTTTCTTTTATTGTTTTTTTCTCTCCAAAAAATAACCTTAATATTTTATGTGTGTTGTAAATTCAGTTGAAAAATCATTGATGGAAATTCTTTTGCTTTTGCTTTTCAGTCACATGGTGTTACGAAAAGATGTGAAAGAGATCAACCCAGATTCTCCTCCAAAGGCTGATGCCACGCTCAAGCCAGGTGAGTTTAAGAATACACAAAAACTGCAGTATTTCACACACCTATAGCGCAAAGTGTACCTATTCTGTGGGCTGGTTGCTTAACACACCAGACAGAAAAGCTTCTCAAAGAGGGATGCATTTGGTAAAAGGAGAATTTCTGTTTTGTTCTCGCCGCATTGGAGCTCCTGTCACATCTGAGTCTATTTTTATTTGCAGTCCTCACCAGCTTTTTAAAAAAAACTGTGACCCAATTTCCCTGTTGCAGTTTTCATAATTACGCTGAGAAGGTGCGTTGTGTTTTCTTGTCAGGGAGCACACAGGTGGCCCATGCACAGTAGATCCGTCGTCGCAGTTACAAAAGCTGAAAATGAGGATCTGCTGAAGTGTCTCTTTGAAAACACCTGTGACTCTGGGGCTTTGAGCTCACGCTGCGTCAGCTTTGTCAAGTCCTTTCATGTGTGGCAAAAATAGTTTTGATAATACCAGTCATTATATGTATTTTGGGCTACAATTTGTAGGGAACAGACAACAAACGCTTGCTTATTTTTAGGTGTCTTCATAATTTAAATTGGACAAGGTTTGTTATTTCTATAGATAATTTGGATTATTAAAATGACAAGTAGCGAGCGTCATTAAACCTTTTAGTATGTGCTTTGAATCTAATCCAAATCGGGTTTAAACAAATACTTAACAGTTATATTGTGATGTTTTATATGTTAAAACGAAAGGTCCCATGAATTCCAAATGCCTGCTAGATTGCGTTGGTGAAAGCAATGAAGGATTCTCTGAGCATGCATTGTTTTCAGCACCGCCCTCTAGTGGATAACATGCAGAGATATAGAATTGATCTGTCAAAAACACTGTTATTCTTTGTCATCATAAATATCGCACTAAATGTCAAAATAACTGATCAAAATAACATAACCTTTCGTCAAAATGTGCTTAACTGGAAAGTGGATGCAATGGTTTTTAAAAAGAGGAATCCTGCTTTATAGATTACATATGTTTTATAACAGCAGTGAAGGCAATAAATATTGAGATCTGAAGAGAGAATTGCCCACAAATTAAACAAAGCACCACTGTAATTGTGTGCACGAAGAGGAGAGAGGGGGGAGAGAAAGAGCGAAATGTGAATGAGTGAGTTTGTAAGTGTGTGATATATTTTAATACTATTTAAGTCACTATATTTATTGATTTTTCTACGAATAATACCACTTCTTTTTACTGAAATCTGAACAGTTTAAAAGCCCTTCTGTGGAATGGAGCTGCGAATTAGCCTTTGCTATAAACGCTGTGATACCCACATCAGACTACTTAACTGTTAATCTATGCTTGCTATATGTATCCATATTCAAATAAACAATATGTAAATAATGTTTCTGGTGTAGTAGCAGTGGTCAGTCTTGTCAGTTTAGCATAATGTCTGCCCTTAACAGTAATTTGTTAATCCACCACAGTAAACATTCACTTTCGGTCTTGTTTCTACTTAAATTAATCCTTTTACGTACACCTTCAAATTTTCACATCTGTCGACATCGCCTCCGTCTTTGTCCGGGGATTAACTCTCCTCTTGTTTACTGTTAGAAGTGACTCAAATCCTGACTATAATCTTTACGTGAATGGAGTTTCCTGTCTGCAGTAACAGTGATGGGCAGAGGAGAATATTTATCTTCATGTGTCACTGTCTGGGTTGTCAAAAACAAAATTACCCAGATGGCAGGTACTAATCTCAGAAATAGAAGTGACTTCATTCTACTCCCTTATTATACTTAAATAATATCAAAAACTATATACTAAATTGACCTGTCCTTTCTTCCTCTGCCCCTCAAACATGGACACTTCATGCAGATCTGGATTCAGCAGTATCTTGTAGCTATTTTGGCATAAATGAAAAACAAAAAACAGGAACAGGGCATGCTGAACAAACTAATAATAAGAGCTACTCAAATGTGTGAATGAAAGAAAAAAACACCCTGGATATGTTTTTGATGAGGTAACAGCATTGTAACATGGTTTTAAAACTCAAAAAGTCATAGGAGCTTTGAGTTGAAGTAGGTAGGTGGCACTGAAATCCCAATTTGAAATTTAATTATTGTGACAAGCCTTCTGTCTGTGTCAGCTCTGGACGCAGCCCTGGAGTTTCTGCAGCAGCTGGTGGTGCCAAGCGGCTGGAAAACAGAAGTGAAAGAGGAGAGCTCAAGCAGCGAGGAGGACGATGACGAAGAGGAGGAGGAGCAGGAAGAAGACGCCAACTCACAGGAAGAGGAGGTACTGACTGTGTTTATATTAGGACTGATTAGGGTTGCATGATTATGTATTTAACTATGATTGCAGTACTTTAAGATACTATTTAAAAGTAAAATGTTGAAATCAAAACTTATTCAAGGTCATTCTACATTTGGACTAAGTGTAGAGTGTGATACAGAACAGAAATTTTGATTTATTTTTTTTTAAGTCGCAACACATTTTAATTCAATTTCATACTTTTTTTGTTATTAATTGCATTGCCTGTATTATTTCATTATTTCATTGTTTCATTTCCATTTTTTCATTTGTTAGGATATTGCATGAGCTGCGATAATAATGGTATTGTGAGAAAACGTGTAATCCCCAGGTCCTGTTCTGTACTGTAGAGATGGACCACATGAAACAGCATGTAACTCTGTGTATTTTTGTGTCTCTTTGTGTTTCTGTGTACGTTTGTGCTGGGAGCAGGAGGAGGTGGAGCCCTACCCTGAGGAAAGGGACAGCTTTCTGCAGCAGCTTTACAAGTTCATGGAGGATCGAGGTGAGCGGCCGACAGGGGCTCTACACATTACATTGTGTAGTCATACAAGTATGCATGCTCCCGGGCCATGTTTGAAAATGGTTTTAAGGACAAAATGCCATCCAGTTCAAAATGTAAATGTGCAGAAAGTACAGATCAGATTCATTATTATTCATTCCTTCCTCACGTGACCACAGCTGCCCTGGAGCGAATTAAAATCTGCATATAAAACCACACAAAAGTAATGACAATACAGATGGTCAATATTCTGTCTACACGATCACATAAAAATAGTTGTTTTGATGAACTAACATGGATGGATGGATGGATGGATGTTTTGATGTGCAATTGAGAATCTTGACAAAGTTAACACAACTATATTATCCATCCATCCATCTTCTCCCGCTTAATCCGGCTGGGTCGCGGGGGCAGCTTGCTGCCCAATACTCATAGCACCTGACCCCCCCTAGGAACCCCTCTGCAGGTGGTGAGCCCACAGGAGGGACAACTATATTACAAGTTTTATATTTATTTAAAACATTTACTTAGACATTTCTGATGAATTGCCAAAATATGTCATCATTATTGGGATAGAAGAAAGATTATTACTAATATTGAAAATACCTGACGTTAAATGATGAATTAATAGATAAAAGAATCTGTCTTTATTCTCCCATGAAATGTAATCTTACCTGTGATACTGAGTAAGCTAAGCGTGAAATAACAATTTTGTCGTCCCATTGTGATGAATCTCCTTAGAATTAAATTTTCTTTGGCCACAGTTGGTTAATGTGATGTTTAGTCTGACCAAAACATCTGCATTGTATGTGATTTTCTTAGTTTTTACCTTCACTCTTCTCTTTAGGGACTTCTATTAACAAGCGCCCCGTCCTGGGCTATAGGAACCTGAACCTGTTTAAGCTCTACCGACTGGTGCAGAAACTGGGTGGCTTCGACAATGTGAGTCCTGTCCTGATTCTTGGCTCTGATTTGAATTACGCTCAATATTGACTCTATTCTTCTGTTTGCTCAGATTGAAAGCGGCGCAGTTTGGAAACAAGTCTATCAAGATCTGGGCATCCCTATACTCAACTCTGCGGCTGGCTACAATGTGAAATGTGCTTACCGCAAGTACGTAAGCAGCATGGATCGTTCTGCCTTCATCCACTTTAATTTCAAATCAATTCATACAATGGCGAATAAACAGTGTGGATAGTTAGAATAGGGTTGTAAGATTAATTGCAATCCAAACAAACTAACAAATTAAAAAGCTCTGGTTATCACAAAGGCAATTATTACACAATACAGTCCAATATCCTCTGAAAACAACAGAACATCCCTTCTCTATGCAGTCGTATTGTGTATAAAACATGCTAATATTGTAGTTTAGAAGTAATTTTTTTAATGCAAGCATATTGATTTTAGTCATCAACATCATCTAGCATAAACAGGCGCTGTTTTTGACTAGGGTCCCATCAGTCACTCCACTAAGAGCTGGCATCACATTCAAAAAACGTAATTTATAATAGTTTTTCAAAAGCGTTACCAAATGTATTGATAATTACATTGATCATTAGGATCAATGTAATGTCGGTGTAAGGGTCTGTCAATTTGGGAGCATCAAGACCACCGAAATTTCCTGCACAAGGCCATCACAAAGCTAGATTTGTGAACATTTTTTCTCAAAATTCGGCTCCATTGTAGTGCTTTTTCATCTTCTTATGGTCACCTCGGGTTCTTTTAGCCTTAGCCTTACTTTTTCTCTCAGAACACTACAGAATTCCACGTTCAAAGACTAAAATGAAAACGTTGCTTCCTGCAGGTACTTGTACGGCTTTGAGGAGTACTGTAACTCCACAGCCATCAGCTTCAGGATGGACCTCCCGCTGAAACAGGGGCCGAAGACAGAGGGGAGGCCCGAGGGGGAGAAGGGAACTGCCGTGTCCAGTTCAGAGGAGCACAAAACACAGGACGAACAAGGAACAGCACAGTCCACAGTCTGCAAGGTAGTCTGTCCAATACTGTTACATTATGGGCTTTCTTTTTCACACCATAGGCATTAGCACACTTGGGGAGTATGACAGGACAATATTATAAAAAGCATAAAGAGCATCCTGTACAGTATTGATTTCCACTCCCGGCGTAGTCTTGTACAGCTAAAGGTGAACGATGACAAAAAAATATATATACAGTAGACAGTTTGGCTACGAGAGGATTTGGCTTCAAGTATTGGGGAAAAAAGTACAGTACAGAATTGATATTTTGCAGCTGGTGTCATGTGCATTCTCTGGAGGTGTGAAGCTAACTGGATGCACTACTCTGATTTGTTACTCATGTTAGACTTGATCTGAGCTTTATTTGACCACAATTTAATCATAACGAGCTGACTTGGTTGGAACTACAAAAAGTGAGCTGATTTGTGCTCTAAAACAAGTCTGTCGGACATAAAAGTACAGGCATAATAGATAATCAAACTCCAGAACAGGCCCATGAACGCTCGTATTGATCCACAGGCTCCTGAAAATGTGTCATTTAAATCCAGTTTGTATTTTCTCTTGAGTTTTCAGAATCTAAAAACTTTTTTGTGTGCATTGAGTCACTACTGAACATTCTGCCATTAGCAATACATGTAGAACACAGGGTGACCAGACGTCCCTATTTACCCGGGACAGTCCCAGTTTTGAGCCCTGTGTCCCCTGTCCCTGCAGATTTATCCAAAACCAGTGATTTGTCCCAGTTTTATACAAGAAATGTCCCAGGTGTCCCTATTTTTGACCAATTTGATCCTTGCCAACAGTAAAGTGACATTTGTTTTGGTAAAATACAGAAAAGCTGCTTAAAAATAACCAAAACACAAAGTAAATGTGAGTCCACTGTAACTCTACTACACTGACTCACATTAGTGCCGAGTGCATAACAATATTCCTTAATTACGCACTCGTTTCGCAATTTTATTATTACCAACCAACCCAAACCAGGGATGTTCCAGTTTTTATTAGGAAAATCTGGTCACCCTAGAACGCCCCCAGCTTGATGTCACTGCAGAGTATTAATATAATTTCCTTGTTTGTAAAATAATACCAAGTTTTTGTATTAATTTGAGATGATAATGAAATTTATCATCTCTACAGAACAAGCAATCCATTATAATCCTGTTGTACATCTCTTTCCTCTTCCTATAGTCACAAAAAGTGCTGATTTTGCTTAGGATTTTTGTTTGTTATGATGATGCTAGTTTTTTCAAAACCAGCTTTAGATACTACAACTCCCACCATCTATTAAACATCCAGTGTATTGTTTATATTTGGAGTTTTAAACATGTTAAGCTTTGTTCTGATGTTGTCTATTTAAAATAATTTATAGATCATTTATAGATTAATGTCACTGATTTTTGAGAAGGGAGTGTTGGTTGTTTATGGGATGTAAAACAGCGTTGAAACAGCATTGTATTTTGATGTTTTTCAGTCTGATTGCTGGACTGTTAGGACTAATCAATGTCTAGACTAGAGGGTAGTTTTCATGTGTTCAATTAAATCTACCTTGAACTAAATGCTTTTTTTAAATTCAGGAGGAGAAGCCCGATGTGCACAACAAAGTGGAGAGTGAATCCTCAAAATCTGATCAGAAAGAAAACAATAATGAAGAGGCAGATTTGAATAAAGGAGACGCAGAAGAGGGCTCCTCGATGGGACGACTGGGACCCGAAAACCTGAAACGGGACCCGGACGTGGAGCAGGAAGCCAAAGACAACTCTGGGTAGGTCACTGACGCGGCTGTTGAATTTCATCACGTTTAAACAGGTTTCCTCAAATTCAACACCGCTCTGAGGCTTTGTCAACATGTGCCGGTAGTCAGAGGTTTTTATGGTTTTCAAATATATGAATATACATTTAACATAATGGTATTACTGTTCTACAGCTACTATATTAAAAGGAACTGTTGTTTTCATTAGATTATTTTTAAAGATTTAATTAAGGAAAAAAGTATAATAAGAAATATATTTTTATCACAATCATTGCACAGGGTGTCGTTTGCAAAGTAGAAACCTGACAAAAGGTGTTTTTAAAGGTGCACGAAGCAACTCTTTTAGTGGGAGGTGGTCCACTACCTGCTTGTCTCCATGGAGATGTTATTGCATTATATGGCATTACTGATCCAACGTATCCATCTTTCACTTATTCTATTATGAATGCATTTACACTTTGAAAAACAGGCATTCTCACAGTGCGCAGGCTTGCCTCTTGACAGATCTGAGCTGTAATATGGCCTGGTGGTGGCGCCACATGCTCAGAGGTTCAATTCCATACTGTGGGACATGTCAAGCAAAGCAGTAATACCGGGGTGGGTAATTATTTTTTCCACAGGGCCACATAAAAAACAGAAAATGGTGTGGAGGGCCGGGCCAAAATGCTTAACTCAATTCTGCATATTAGTTGTATTTCTTTATAAAAAGCAATAAATAGCATTATTGTAACAAGTTGTTAAGGCTAGTAAGAGGATATGTTATGCATAAGCAATCAAAAAGTGAGGTTACATAAAATGTCATTAAAAACACATCTAAAATAAAAGCAATGCAGCTTTAGTCCATGCATGAGGTAAAATGATAAAATATGTTTTTTTGTATATGTTTTATATATAAAATATGTTTATTTTGTAATTCCAAATTGGCTTAAAGGGGCCGGTCAGAGTCAGGGTCTTATGTGGCCCGGGAGCTGTACAATGCCCAGGTCTGCAATAATATCTCCATGGAGACAAGAGGTCACCAGAACAGTTACAAAGTACACCTTTAAAAATAGTGAATGAACTCCTAGTTTAAAATTAAAGACAAACTGTGATGTTACTGGACCATGTTGACAAAGCCTCCCTCAGTAAACACTGTAGTGCACTCTTCTCTGCTCTAACCTGAAGCTTCTCCGTCTCGAGCTTTGCCCTTTTGCTATAATTATTTCTCTGTGGCATCAGCTGGGTCAGACATCCCTCAGCCCTCTGCTCTCCTCCACCTGACATGTGACACACATCCTGTCTGTCATCTTAGCTTTTTTCTTCTCCGTCTCTTTGTGACCCTCGCTCTCTCTCGCTCCTTATACTCTCACACCTTCTTCCTCTCTTCCCTCCATGTTTTCTGTTGGTCTGTCAGATTTTTTACCTGCCTCTTGTCTATATCACTTCTATTTTCTCCTTCTCTTTTATTGTCTTTCACTGTCTTCTTCCCCTCTGTCCTCTCTACTCCCACTATCTCCATTTCTTTTTCTACCCTCCTCACTCTGTTTGACTTTCCCTACTCCCTCTCTTGCTCTTTCTCTCTCTGTCCCTCCTCTCACTGCTCTTTCTTTCCATCTTTCTCCATTTCTCTCCTGCCGTTGCCATTTCTTTTCTCGCTCTCCCGCCTCTCTCTCACTCACACTCTCTAACCCATCTTTCTGTCCATCTTCCTCCCTCTCCCTCCCTCTCTCTTTCTGACTGTCCGTACACATCACGCCTCCGCTCGTGTTGGTTCCTGGCCTTTTCCTGAACTTTCTGCTCTCTCCTCCCCCATCTCTCTCCTCTCTTTCTCCTCCCTCTCTCTTCCCTCTCTGTGTTCTTTGGCTTTTGATGTTCGACTTCTCTAAATGTTACACATGTGTGAGTGTTGTCTATGATGGATTACACCAGAGATGAGTGGAGCACTGCTGTAGACTTTTACTGTGGGCTGTTTTCTTGTTTTAGCCTTTGCAGGCTGCTCTGTATGAGTCCTTTTTGCTATAATCCTGATTCAACTGGTTTAGACCTGCTTTCATTTCTCAGTCCTTTCAGAGTCCTAAAATCTAGTCCTGGTTTAGTTCTAGATATGATGTTTATAGTTCTTGTTGACTGTCCTGGTTGAGCTGAGGTTGTCCTGGTTTAGTCCTTCAGTATGTTTAAAAAGTATGATTCTGTCCGCAGTTCATATTGTAAACAACCCCAGAAGCATTTATATTGGCATGAAGACAAAGTATGAACTGATAAAGTTGATACAAGAATCCTGTATACATTTCAGGACATTTTTGTAGAGGTTTAAACTACAAACTAAGATTTTTCTATAAATACGACTTAGTTTGTTTTGTACAAATGACTGCAGCTTTTGGCAACTGTGCCTCAAACTGTGTTTTCATTAACATCATCACATAATTTCTAACACGAAAACAGACAATAGTAGTTACAACACCGAAATAAAATCAATATCAATAAATCAATAATCCACATATAAGCAATACATTTATTATATGGAATCCCTTGTACACTATATTTACCACTAAACATTTAACCTGTTCAAATCAGGTACTTTTGCCGTTGTTGCGGAAATAATGTTATTTAAATATATATATATATATATTGTATTTTTTGTGATTTGCTAATTGCTTTTACATTGCATGTTTGATTCAGTTGGGACGTATCTTGCAGCAGCCCTTGTGTCTGTTATGTTGTAATATGTAATATGTAATAACATTACACTTCAGTCGCACATCAGAATACTGAACTGTCACATAAACTACTACTCCAGACTCCCTTTTCCACAGTTTGATTTTGCTTCGTGCTTCATTTGAGTTTGTATTAGACTGTGAGCATCGCTGCCCTGAGGCTGGTGCGATGGTGACGATAGACAGACTCTGTGACTGAATCCCCCTGATCTCAGTATCTCACACTCACTGCTGCCGGAGCCTGAGTTTGGTGTTTGGTGTTCAGACGGGCCCTCGCGCTGATAATGATCTTATAATAACTTTCTCTAATTCTATCGTCGTGTTTGAGGTTTACAGCTTCAGTCTGGATCAGGCCTGGACTCTGAGAAGGTTCTGTTGGCATTAGTGCACCGACTTGAAGTACACTTTCCTGCACACTAACCGCATCAATATAGGGCAGCTGAGTGGTATGGTGATTGAAATCAAATCGTGATCTGATCCTTGTTGCAGTCTGCTGTGTTGTTGATGATGTTGTACTTGTTATATTGTGTTTCGGTGCTTTTCTGTAAAGCTCTAAGCTCAAACACACTATTCACACCCACTGCTGCTATTGGCCAGCCTCATTGTGTGCTGAGTGAGTGACCGTAACCAGTCACAGGAAGGTGTGAATTTCATAAACAGAAGTTGGCTTTATGCTGCATTCATGTGGTGTCGGATAAATTGTAATTTCAAGCTGAATTTGCACCTTGTCATATGTTCAGGAAATCTGCATTTCTTTAGTTTATTGGTGGAATTGGTGAATTTATTTTTAACAATATATTGTGATGTGTGAGCTACTGTGTCCCTATAATTTCCCATGTGGATAAATAAAGTTTATCTGAGTCAATATATGAAATGGATTGTATCAAGATAAACTTTAAAGAACTGAGCCACTTCTGAAATAGTTTTTGCTCAAACACTGAGTCACAATCAGATGAGTGTTTTTCCAGCATCCGACTAAAAGCACATAAACATCACAGGTCAAGCTGTCGAACACCGCTCTCGCAGAAAACTTCCATCTGGGCTGTCGAACCGGATAAAAGCAAAATTTGTCACTCAAAAATAATATATAGGTACAAAGCCCATAAGAATTATAATCAAATCAAATGAAAATGGCCAGCTAAGAATAATGCCCGTCACTACATAAACAATTAAAATAAAAATGAGTTTAGAGTTTGCCATAATGTATTCTGTATTGTACAGAAATAGTGTCTTGGGTTTTGGTGCTTTTGACAACAGTTTTTGATAGGTTGTTTCAGTAGTTTAAAATGTTCTGTTAAGAAGGAGATGTTAGGCTTGAGAGGGGCTGTTTTGCAGCTGTTTGTTGTGGCACTGGACCAAATCGGACATTATATCTGTGCTCCTCTTTTTAACTCTTTGTAGACCAGCTGCTCTGCTTGCCAAGGCATGCTTTGCTGTGCTAACCTGACCCTGTGCCTTCTATGGCCTGTACTGTACTAGCAATGCCCCTTCCCTCTGGCTCTCACTGGCTCCCCCTTGTGGCTTTTTCTATACTGTGCGTGTGAATCAGATTGAGTGTGTTGTGTGAGGCTGATGATACAATTACCATAAGATATTTTTTGCCATGAACAGATATTAATTTTACTTTTGTTTATTCTCCATGTTGTATTTTGACTGGTTTAGGTGAAGCTTATATTAGTTTGAGGCTTATGGAAAGCTAATTAAGTCTTGACACAGACAATGTTGCTAATTTAAGACAGGCGAGAGTAGAGAGAGGAGATAGTGGGTGGGGGGTGGGGGGGCTGTGGTCTGGTGACTTCAGTTTAGGGCCAGGAAGTGCTGAACTGTTTTTCTTGCAGGGATGACAGCAGTCAGGAAGGGGAGGAGGGGGAGGAGTTTGAGTGTTACCCCCCGGGGATGAAGGTGCAGGTGAGGTATGGGCGAGGCCGCTCTCTGAAGACGTACCAGGCCACTGTGAAAGAGGCAGACGTGGAGGGGGGACAGGTGCTCTACCTGGTGCACTACTGTGGCTGGAACATCAGGTAAGACAGGGCCTGGGGAGAACCACCTAACTCCACAATCACCTAAAACTACATCTGTTAACCTCAGCTCACAGAGCGACCCCTGCAGCCACGCAGCACATCCTCTCCCTCTGATCTCAAACAAGGCCATCTAGTGGTCAAACTGAACTAGTCTTTTCTCAGCTCCCTCTAGACCTGAAGTCTTGTTTCCACTGGAGGGTACGACAAGGACTGTCCCTATGGCACAGTTTAGATTCTGTTAAAGCCTCTGGAGCCTCTGCTACATACACTTGCCCATGCCATAACTAACTCAAAATAATGATGTAATTATAGTATATATAATGCTGTAAGAGAAATAACAATAGCTGCAATTTAATTAAATAAGAAACATAAAAGCACATGTCCCTTGAGATGTTTTCTTTTTTGCGTGAAACTTTTCCATTTTCTAAATTGACCCAGTCCATTGTTTGCTAAATCTCTGTTGGCCCCTTGGCTTTGGACTGTCTCTAAATTGGTTGAGTACAGTACATTTGGGGCTCGCTGCACCAGTTAAAATCAAAATGTATTGACCCAGGCCATGTCTTACCGCTTCAGTGGAAACAAAACAAGAATCCCCTGTCTGTCTCTTAAACCAGAGCTTTGAAACAGTTAATCAAAGCTGTGAATTTGCGTTAACATTCTCATTATCGTCTCCTTAAATGAATCTAATGTCAAAGGCTTCTTGGATATTTTAAGGGCCAGCTACACTCACCTTTACCTCTCAACCCTCTCCCCCCTCCTCATGGGTCAGGGTAGACTCAGTCAGGGAATCAACTAGAGAAATCAGTTTATACACAGCGTTTCTCATTGTCTTAACTGTTGTGGTGTGTCTTTTAGCCCTTTATACAAGGCACAGGGCTGTTCTCTGCATTGTCTGTTGTGTGTGCTGTTGTGAATCTTTCACTTCTCCTCATTTGACCCTCTGCCCTTCGCTTCTGTGGGAACTATTTTGACTATGATTTGTGTGGTGGTTGGTGTAATATTGTTTCTTCATTGTTAAGGTTTGTCTTTCCTCATATTACCACTGCCTTCTTTGCTGTCGATGCTAATAATGTGTCTGGTGGAGTTGAGACAACTGGGTGGTGTGAAAAGTTTAGATGTGCTTTACAAATAGCTTATAATGTGAACTGAGTAATGATAAAATCCTGTTTTCTGTACCTGCCTTTTAGATATGATGAATGGGTCAAAGCAGACAAGATTTTACGGCCAGCAAATAAGAATGTAACCAAAATAAAGCATCGCAGGAAAATAAAGGTAAAAGAGTTTGGGGAAGGGCTCTTTGAAAAGTGATTGGACTTGATGTACTGACTGTGGTTTTACAAACAGAATAAGGGTGAAAGGGAGCGGGACAGATTGGAGCGGCTCAATCAAAGGGAGGGTCTGGGCTTGAGTCGTGGCCCTCGATCCAAATGTCTGAATCAGGACGTCTTCTCCAAAATGGACGACAGCGAGGACAGAGTAAATCAGCAATCTGCAGCCAAGGCCATAGAAATCACGTCTATCCTCAATGGGCTGCAAGGTAATGAGCACTTGTGATGTGGAGGGGCTATTGGTTTGTGCTGTGACTAAAGTTTATTTCTTTACAGCTTCGGAATTGTCAACAGATGAGAGTGAGCGTGATGAAGAGGAGGCAGGGCGCCCAGAGGAAGAGCGGACAGGTCGGAGCAGGAAGGGCCCATCAGAGACTTGTCCCACAGCAGAGCGCTGGGAGTCAGGAGCCTCTCCTGAGGGTGCCAAACCCACCCCTGCTCCAGGGAAGTCCCAGGACACTGTGGGGTCAGAGGTCACCGACACTGTGAAGAGGAAGAACCAGACTGACACTGAGCCAGAAGTGACCGGCAGGAAGAGGAAGTCTGACGGGGTGCTGGAGCGGACCCCCAAAAGTCACACTAAAGCAAAGACCCGCAGCACGAGGAGCGCGGACTGGCTTCCCGGGACAGCCCCCCGCAAACAGGACAGACCAGTCCCAGGAGGGGACAGCAGCAGCTCAGAGGACGAGAACACGGATGCCCAGCCGGAGAGTAGCGAGCGCGGACGCCCCAAAACCAAAGGTCCACCCTCAAAGAAGTACAATGGTATGAAGGAGAAGAACAAGGCACGCCAGTCTGGGTTCTGGGACATCCCAGAGAAGAGGCCTAAAACATCTCCAAGCTCAGAGGAGCGTCCTGCTGTGCGCTCTAAGGGCCAAAAGGACGTGTGGTCCAGTATCCAGGCCCAATGGCCAAAAAAGACTCTGAAAGAGCTGTTCTCTGACTCAGACACAGAGGCAGCCAGCCCCCCTGCGCCCCCTGTCCCGTCCTGTCTGGGCGATCCCCAGGATCCTGAGGGTGGACCGGAGGACGAGGTGTCAGAGGAGCAGATGGACCTGGACAAACCGGAGTTTCCAAGCAGCGGCAGTAACTCTGTCCTGAACACGCCCCCCTCCACCCCGGGTTCTCCTTCAGGAGGGGGCAGTGCAGTGGAGGACTCAGGACCCCCTCAGCCCCCTTCGCCTCGCCCCGTCACTCCCCCCGCCCTGCCCCAGGAGCCAGCCTCTGCTCCACTTCCCCCTGGTGCCCCTACAGAGGAGGGTCCTGGCCGCAGTGAGTCCGACAGCAGCACTGTGGAAGTGGAGAGTCTGGGCGGAGAGCAGGACCTGCCTCAGGACGAGGGGGCGGGTTCCCCCTCCAAACCCTTTGACCCCAGTCTGTCCTGTAACAGCAGCAGCAGCTGCAGCCTGGAGCTAAGCAGCAGTAGTCAGCAGGAGAGCGAGCAGAAACCCAAAGGTAAGAACATCACATTTTCAGAGCGAGTATAATTCTTCCGTCTCTCACCATCTCTAAACTCTCTTCATTTTTAGCACCAGTGAGTCAGAAACGGCAGAAAGACTCTCAGCCCGGAGCCTCAAAGAAACACAAGCCAAACCGAAAGAGCCTCGGCGTGCCTCCCAAAAAGAACAGGAAAACAGGTAACATCTGATCACCCATTCAGCTGCCATCTGAGGCCATTCATATTTAAGAAGGAGCAGAGCTCACTGCTTTCACCTTAGTCTTATTACTGTTACACTTCCAACATATTGTTCAGTCTGTAACTTTGATAAATGCTCTGTTTTCTTCTCCTCTGCAGCCAATAGCAGTGACAGTGAGGACCAGTGTGTTAGTGAAGCCAAACCAACCGCCTCCAAAAATCCCACATCGGACGTGAAGTCTACAGTTTCACCCAAGTGTCCCGGGCGCTCTCCTCCCTCCAGCCATAAGTACCACAAACAGGGTGACACTGACCACTCCCACCACCAGAGGGAGCACCATCACCACGGGAGATCACCACGTGTCTACAAGTGGAGCTTCCAGATGTGTAAGTGAAATTATATGGTTGGAGGTTTGTAAATTTGAAATCATGCATTACAAATTATTATGTTTTCCCTTGTTATGAGTTAAGTTTGGATAGTTTATTTTAAAACGTTACATATGTGTTGGTGTTCTGTTGAATAAGGCACCTGACCTGAACATTAGAAACTTATGCCAATTCAGTTGTACAGGTTGATATAGCAGCAACAAAGTTAGTTAAATAATGAATATACCATGTACTTACATTACCCCAGTATTGGTTGTGTAGCTCTGTCATTTGAAAAGGCACCAGCCAATGATGTCTGAAATCTATTCAGTCACGCAATTATTTAAATATGTATTATTATTTTAGTCTGTTTAATAGCAAAGCCTAACAAACCTAAATCTGATTCACTTCAGTGGCTATAAATATGAAAGACACATAACTGTGTCAAACCTTGTACCTGTGTTGTATTTGTAGCTGATCTGGAGAAGATGAGCAGTCTGGAGAGGATTTCATTTCTTCAGGAGAAGCTGCAGGACATCAGGAACCACTACCTCTTGCTCAAGTCTGAGGTGGCCTCCATCGACCGACGAAGAAAACGCATGAAAAAGAAAGAACGGGAAAGTAAGTAAAGTCACAGGAACACAAAACTGTTTAGACAAACAAGAAGCAGAAACTCCATAGAAAGACACTGACTGTGTTTATAATCACACAAAATTTCTGATGTGAGTAATCTTATTCTTTCAGCTTGTTCACACCTGTGCAGTTTCTGACAAACTTAAATTATGCAATAAAGGGACAAACTAATGTGTAATGTGACAAAAATGAAAGAGAAAATGTTAAACATTAGTTAAACAACAGTGTCTTAGTCTTCCAAATACAGCAGTTATAGTTGTTTGGACATATTCTCCAGATGTGAAATGATTTTCTGTTGTTTCCAGGTGCTGTGGCAGCCTGCTCTTCCTCCTCCTCTTCCTCCTCTCCCTCCTCCAGCTCACTCACAGCGGCAGTGATGCTAACGTTAGCGGACCCGCCCGTCTCCTCCTCGTCCTCTCAAACTTCTGGGGTCTCAGTGGAGTGTAGGTGACAGGATGTCCCACACCGGAGACACTGCACTTAAGCACTTAACCAGCACCCAACAAGACTGACAAGTACAAACTGTAACTACTGGGGCACAAAAACCAGACCAGAGACAAAAAACAACAAACAAGCACTATTTTCTATTGACAACTGTTTCTTGGCAAGCTAATGGCACTTAAGTGCACTTTTATGAAGATTGTGTATGGGATTCAATTTGTCAAAAAATACCAATTTGTTTTTTCACTCTCCGTAATTAAACATTTATAAGAATAGTTTTTTTCAAGCAATAATTTGATTTGATAAAGTTGTAGAGGTTAGGGATGTGCTCTGTGTTCACATGGGTGGCTGGTGCTCTCCTTCCTTTTATTATTGGCATCAAGGGCAATCTCAGTGTAACAAAGCCACGTTTCTCTGTCCGCTCATTGGAAAAACCTCTCCTGTGGTTCAACTTTTAATGGCCAAAGTACAGGACTGTGCTCCTGTATGCTCCCATTGAGTCTTATCATTGTTTATGGATAGGATTTTAAATCATCGCACACCCACAGACAAAACAAATATTAGGAATGAAACTGTAGTGCCTTCTTGTTCTTGTTCATGGGGCACTTTGAGAAAGGACAGCACTTTCCCAAATCATAGGGTTTCCTGGACAAATGTCTCTTACAAAGACTGAAGAATGCTGTATGAATGAGTCTGACAGGCTATATTTAACAATTCTGAATTTAAACAAACTGGATCGTCTGTAATCGACTACTGAGGACTCATGACTTGGGTAAAGCTGCAGTACAAATGTGCAAAGTTCAATGCATTTGTCTCATAACTCCAGGGTTTTTGGTGTGTGGTTGTCAATGGCACTTATGTGTAGATTAGTTTTAAATGTAGTCTATCACATGAGTTTTATGAATGGCCATTTGTTAAGAGCCGCTAGACAACATCATGAATTGTCAGGTAATTCTGCTATAGATACTTTTACAGATCGTATATATTGTTAGGATTGGATGGCATTTTCTGCACATTTATAGTTTGAGGGTTCAGTAACAACCACATTTTAGTTAACCATAACAAATGTCATCAAATCTATCTACTTATTTCATCATGTTTTCATCTCAAGTCCAATTGTCTCTTTATTTTCAAAGAGGAATTGGTGACATTGCAACTGGATCATTGTAGCTTCAAAACACAACATTAACTCCATAAAATAAAATGCACAGTGTTACCAAAACAGCATTAACTTCATTTTCAAACATCATTGATTAGTACAGTTCTAGTTTAAGTTTCCCCATATATTATCTTCTCACCACAATTCCAATCAATTCTTCTTTTCATCAGTCCCTACCAAAAATCTGGGGTCTCTCTATGTATGTGCTAAGACCAGAGTAGAGTTAATGTAAAATGTGCATTTATATCAAAAAGTGATGTATGTGTGTACATTTCTGAAGACATCTCCAGTGTTTCCTATGTACAGACTCCCTACTGTATGATACTGCCCCGAAGTAATGTTTTTTGTTCGGCACTTGTATGTAATTGTATGCTTTTGTTATACATTTGTATATTGAGAAGTGTTTTGAGTCAAGCTATTTAATATCTTGCACTGTTAATACATGTACTTTTCTGTAAAGACAGTTTTACGGTTTTAACTGTAGTTTAAGTGTAAATACAGAGGGTTACAGCATGTTTGTCCCGTTTTCTTTAGTTACTTAGTTAATTTACTTTTCTGCCTTTTCCATAGTTTTGTTCCCTTCAAGTTTAGGTTTTGCATTTGTTTTGTGTTTTGTTTTCTGCTTGTAAGAAGAATGTTTTGGTTGGGCTAACCTATTTTCTGACATGTACATGGCCTGAACAGTTGTATGACGCTGTAAATGGAGAATGGTCTGATTCTATGTTTAAGTGAAAGTAAAGGAGCTTTTTGGACAGTGCTTAATAGTATTTATTAGGCTCATCTCATGATGGTCATGTGTAATTTATTGTAAAAATGTAAGCAAAGCAGAAGCTTCTGTTTGAATAAAATGCCATAGTTTGTGAAGTATTGTGTCTGGCAGTAGTCACTGGGAATAATACGTTTTTAATGTTTCAACCAACATTGATTTTTAAGACATTTATCCTAAAATTACACAAAATGGTGCAATTATGCTAGGGCTGCAACTATCAATTCTTTTTGTAATCAGCTAGTCCAACAACTATTTCGATATCGATGTATTTATTTAAAGAAATAAACCATATTAATGAACATACAATGTATGTAAATATGCCAGAATTAGCCAAATGACTTTCTATCTGTAGTCCCTGGCAGGTAAGGACAAGAGACCGCAGAAAACACTAGAGTACATAGATATTTGCAGATATTTTAACAAAATAAAGATTGAAATACAACCAATGGCTTCTAGATAGAGAATATTTACGAATAAAGTGTATTCATGGTTGCAGCCCGTAATGCATTTACAGCGTCCTCCTGTTTACACTTTGATTACAAAATTCGTTTCGTTTTGGCATATTTAGTTTTAACATTGATATTTTGCAATTTTTAGATGGAAAATAAATTCATCCATCCATCCATCTTCTACCGCTTAATCCGGCTGGGTCGCGGGGGCAGCTTGCCGCCCCCCCCCCCCGTTGAACCCCTCTGCAGGTGGTGAGCCCACAGGATAGGAATAGGATAGAAAATAAATTACCAAATATAAAGGTTAAAAATATATATATAGAATTCTAGAATCGGAATTCCACCAATCAGATTGCAGCAACAGAACTTAAAGACACTACAAAGCTTTAATGTGTCAAAGCTCAAAGAAGCAGAGAATGTGGGTTGTTCTCGCTTTCAGCAGCAGAACATTTGAGAAGAGAGTTCAGATCTTTCATGAAGACAAAGCTTCAAAGACTTCAAAGCTTTGAAGTGTCCACAGACGGACGGACGGACAGACAGCGCCATACCATAATACGTCCCGTTTTACACAACAGGCGTATAAAAACGAGAGGAACCATAGGCGAAATACGCCATACCTAGGTTGTCACGTGCTTCCGGCTCCGCCCCCCTCGCCGCTCCGTGTTAGCTTTAGCCTTTAGCTCGTAGTCTGTAGCTCATGAGGAGTTTCAGTGATGATGAGCGGTAGGACGAGTGCGATTGTCGCCGGGCTATGTGGGGCCGTATTTGTTGTATATTGTGTATACTTTGACAGAAAGCGACGGAGTGATCCAAACTTCAAGCAAAAACTACGTGAACGTGAGTAGCTAGCGTCATTCAACCAAGAGAAGGAAGAACCGAGCATTAGCCGTGGTCGTATAGCAGGAGCATGTTAGCATTACATTGATCAAGGACGACGATATTAACACGATTTTATGTGCACCTGTAAATTAGCTTCCATCATCTATACATGGTTTGTTGGGTATTATGATATGTGAATAGTCCCAAAAATGTCTATCTTGAATAGTCGCCACATGCTATTAGCTCAATGCTAATTTCAATCACATGTGTGTCACGGTTACTTAATTGTCACAAAGTCACATAATGTACAATTTCTGTCACAGGGCGAAGAAAACAGAAAACTTCCGCGGAGAGGTCTGGACTGGCAAAGGTATGTTGATTGAAGTCGTGTTTTAAAGAATACGTTGTGATTTATAATTACCTAATACTCAACTTTGCCTTTGACTTTGAAGCTCCCCGATCTCAAAGACGCCGAAGCTGTTCAGAAGTTCTTCCTGGAAGAGATCCAGCTTGGTGAAGAGCTGTTGTCACAAGGTCAGCTCTACCCAGTTGAATAAATGCGTTTAGTTATTGTGCAGTATTTTAAAACACAGTTATTATTATTATCTACATTTGTTCTCTAGTGAATGGGCCAGTCAGTCAGACACGTGTTCATGACTAAAACTGTAGGAAAAAGTGTAGTAAAATATCTCAACCTGACTTCAAGCCATGACAGAAAATACGCTAAACAACGTAAACAATAAAATATCTATTTTAACAGATGTATTAATTTTAAAGTAAGTTTTATGAGCAGTAAATGTCAGGGGTGTAACTATTTGTGTGTGACTTGACATGTGTGCGTGCACAGTGTTGTGTTGCAGTATGAAGTAATGTAATTAAGTAAAGAGAAGTACAGAACACACAGGTTAAATGCCCAATAATCTTTTATGGTGGTCTAGAGAATTTACCATGAGGCCTGAATATTGAATTGGCATCCTTGAAAACCCCTCAGTCACTTCAATAGTCCCTGGGACAAGAAAGGATGCAACAGTAAACTTAGAATTCCAAAGCTGAGAGTAAATACCATGGCTCTTTGCTATTTCACCTCTAAGACATTTCTTACTTGTTCCTCTTATTTTCTTGGTATTGTCTGTCTTAAGTGGCCCCTATGTTCCTGAATACATGTACACATTATGTTTATATACTCACTGTAACATGCTCTCTCAGGTGAATTTGAGAAGGGTGTAGACCATCTGACCAATGCCATCGCAGTATGTGGCCAGCCACAGCAGCTCCTCCAGGTCCTTCAGCAGACCCTGCCCCCTCCAGTCTTCCAGATGCTCCTCACAAAGCTCCCCAGCATCAGCCAGGTGAGTTTACCTGTGTTTAATACATTTTTTTATCCACTGCAAAATGCATCCTTGAAAACCCCCCAGTGTCTCCTCTCTGCTTCTGGGACAAGAAAGGGTGCAACAAAAAAATGTAGGATTCCAAAGCTTGGAGGCATGTCAGTTGCTCTTGGCTATTTCACCCCTAAGACAATATCTTCAGTTTAATAGTATGTATTTTTCAAAGAGAAATTCTGAACTCTTTGCACAGGCCTAGCTGCTAGTGTCACTTTTGTACAGTCAACTTTGATCTGTTGTTTTCTCTCTGTCCTCAAATTTACTTAGAAATGTTAAACTAAAGTCATGCAAAATTTAACACAAGTTGGAGACTGTTAATGTTTGTTTGTGTTTTGCAGCGCATCATCAGCGCCCAGTCGTTATCAGAAGATGACGTTGAATGATGAGAGAGATAGTGTTATTAATATTCCATAAAGGGATTTTAGACCTTTCTGAATGAGTACTGTTTAGTTCATGGCTATAATTGAGGTGGACTGAACCTGCCCACAAGTCTTCATCTGACACTTCACTCCGAACTTCATGACATTTAGACACTTTGGGGATGGTTTCACAATCCTGCAGTCCAACAAAAGATGACTAACTTAACACCTTTGATTTATTTATTTTGTACTATAATTAATTATACCTGGGGAAACTTTAGGAATAACGAAACTCTGATATGGTGGCAACAGTTTGTAGTTTGTGTTTCTGAGTTTGTGTTTAAGAGCACACTTGATGTTCATTCGTTACTTTGTTAAATGTTATTTTTTATAATCAATAGTCTCTTGCATATCTACTCATGGTGAAAAACATTAAATAAAACGTGTACAAGCTCAACTGTTACTCTTTCATTTTCACCAGCAGGGGGCAATAGTATTGCATGGAATATTTTAACACGCATTCAATTGTGGAGAATTCTGGTAATGGCAAACTGTAGTGTATGGCACAGGGATAAGCCCCAAGACGTCTCAATCCAGCAATTAAAATGGTGTTTTAAAAAAATAGTTAAACTAAATACCACATTTTCTCTGTTTTTATGTCCCATTGCAAGGTTAGGGTGAACACAGGTCCCACTTATGGTTTTCCTGCACAGTCATTTAGGGCCTTATTGCTCATCCCACTTATTTATATAGGGTGTCTGACTTTTCCATGGATGCCACATATGTAGTATAAAAAGCCAGATTTGAAAGAAAAACTGTTTTCCTTGCAAAGAAATCAATACTTTTTGGTTGAACTGGCATGCAGGGTTCTAATGTGTTAACACCATAGACTGTATATGGTTGACACCTAGCTAGTATAACCTCTGTATGGAGTACTTGCAGTTGTGTAATTGCATTTACTATCCAGTCCTTCTTCACTCCAGTGCGTATGTCAGTGCATATAATTCTATACATGGTTCAGAATATTTTGAATGGCTTCATTATGAGTGCCAGTGCAAATAGAGCAGCTTGAATAAGGAAAATGGAGTAAGTTTGGTCCGAAAGTGTGTCTCTTGGAAGACAAATAGAGCCGTAATTATTTTTATCCTGTCTGCAGCTGTTTTTCTAAAGGTCTCTACGGCCCAACTAGAAAAAAAATGCCTCGGTGGTTGTTGCCAGGAAACAGGAGCAGTGGGCGAATAGTTTTTCTACATTTGGAGTGAAAAATGAAAATTGAACAGTGGCCCAGAAATGTCGAGTGAGGACTAAATGGAGGACAGTGTACCATTTTTCCAGTTATGCGCTCATTTAGAAAGAAAGAGGGAGTCTAGCCTGCTGTACTATGTCTCGTAGGTAATATGTCCTGTGGGGGAGAGGGGGAGAATAACGGCATCCCAGGTTAAGCTGGTCCTTGAACCAAACTGTGGACCATTGGCCTGGTTCTATTATTAATGGGTTCACAGATGATGCCAATGGGGCTAGAGCATGGCAGACTGGGTCACTGGAACAGGCCTCAAGCTGGTCTGGTTTATAGGGTTTGGACGAGTAAAGGTCGAATTGGTTTTTACATTGACCAAGGTTAAAGGTGCACTGTGTAACCTTTCCAGTGCGGGTCTACCACTATAGAGAGGTTATTACTTTTTAATGCAATGCCTCGTTGTATAGCATTAATAAATGCAGTGATGTTGGACTTGTTCAGTTAGAGGTGTTTCTATTGATCCAGATACCAAAGCAATACAGTCTCCATGGAGACAAGCAAGGTGGCAGGATCTCTACCAGAAATGTTACATAGTGTCTTTAAAAAGTACTTAAATGAAACATTGGTATGCTGTTGAATATAACACATCTCAGGCTATTTCAAAAATCATTGGGACAAATGTGTCTGCATATAAACCACTAGGCTATTACAGTTAACTTACAGGAATCACACATTGACGTGTACATCAAGACAATATGTATTCTATATGATCAAGTCATGCGTTTGGATCACTGATATATTCTTATCCAACCATATATCCACGCGGGTCAATGTTCAGTGTGTTATGGCATGACAAAAAAAGTAATAATAATAAACTCCCTGTTTCCATTCAGGGTGTATGCACAATGCTTCTCTTAAATTTGCCTGCTCTAGACAGCTGTCAGACACATTATTTGATTAGAAATATGAGGGTAGCCTATAAATATGATAATAGCTAGCCTATATATTTATTGATCTCAAATTAAATTCACAAATCAATTATAATGCATAAAATAAAAAGAACTAGAAAGTTTAGGGCTATCATTAATATGCAAGCCAAGTGGCCATAACCCACTTTGCTTTGCCTTTGAGGATGACACAGCAGAAGTATTAGTTTTAATCACATTCACCTCCTGTGTTCTTGATAATGGGGACTATAATAATAGAAACAAAACAGCGTTAACAACTGTTCTTTTAAATTAATGTCATTACTTTAATTGCACTCCTGCTACGTTTGAGCCTCATCAAATGCAGTATGAGTCAGCTCCTTTGGCTGAATTTAGCACCAAAACACGTGACCTTTTCGTATCTGTGCAGTAGGGGGCGCTGTTGCTCCGGCTTAAGCAATGCGTAAAGGGCAAGAAGTGAATGGCTGGAAGCTCACGGTTGACAGCAATAACAATGGCCGTGGTGCCTGCAGCAAATACGAAAATCCACCTGCTCCTAAAGGTGGTTTTTTAACGGGTGCTAATCTTTTTTGGTAATAATGTGTGAACCCTGTTTCTTTATTAGGCTTTCAGGAAATAGCCTATTACACTATGGTCCCAAGACAGAGAGCAGGGGGCTTGATCTGCCAGTGTAATCTGTTTGCACGGATTTCTGTCAAATGTTCAGGGAGTGTTGTAATGACTCTGTTGAAATCATTATTGAAATGCTTGTCAACAGAAATTATGCACAAAAGCAATTGGATCTGCAAGATATTAGAACAATAGGCTGATGCATTATCAAGATTAGTTTTGCTATACAATATAACGGCAGCAATAAAACAAAATTACATTAGCAGAATGTGCCTTTTGTATCAGCCAGCCACACTGCAGTATTGACAAACAGGATGAATTGTCTTGCCCATTGACACATTGGTAAAATATACAGGATTGAGATGGAAGTGGACCCCCACCTCTGTTAAATGGTCATATTAGTCAGTAGACATTCAACATTGCATGGTTTTTATTGCATGATTTCTTTTATATTGGGTTTCAGCTTGCTGTTTGTAGACAACACTTCGAGGACTGAATATTGTGTTTTGAATTGTTAATTGTTTTGGCAGCTGCGCTAATTTTTCATCACTCGGAAACCCATGGCTAGGCAACATAATGTGCCCACACACTGCAAAAAAGCTTAAGCTATAAACACTTAAATCTACCAGAAAATGACTTAAAAGTGGTGACATTATCTTGATACATGGACAGATATCTTGCTGCATGGACAGATAATTTTACTTGAGAAGTTTTCTTAAAATAAACTACCTCTAGACCATAGACTGTATATATACGGTCTATGGTATATGTACGGTATATTATTTTATACAGTCTATGCTCTAGACTAGAATGAAGCAGTCTCAGGACTAATAAGTAGACAATAAATCTGAAAACAAGATGAATAACCTGATAAGTTGCAAAATCTTGGCCAGATCAGAGAAATTTACAGTGCAATAACCATCTACTGGCAATAACAAAATGAGTGGTGATATAAACTACTGGTAAACTAGACTAGCACATGTAATCCTTTGTTCTCAGGTCAAAAAAATTATAATATCCAGATGGCATTCAGTTGTGTCTTTTGTAAAAAAAAACATCTTCATTCTGATATCTGATTTGAAGCGTTCTGTTACACCTGGTACTGTTAAAAATGTTCATAAAATAAAGTTGGGAAAACTTGAATATTAAAACCAATTGCCAAAGCTTTAAAACCACCTTCAGTGCATCTGACAAAGCTTGCTGTACATGCTATAAACACAGATTGTATGTCTAACGCGGGATGAGAGTGTTCTATAGGAGCAGCTGTGTTTGGGAGTTGAAAGAGGACAGAAATAGCTCTGTTATAAGTGGTTGCTATGGCAGCTCCACGTAGCTGCAGCCCCGCTCTGCACCAGTCTCCACAATCTCCTCTTTCCTCCCTCTGTCCTGGTCATTACAGCACAAATGTCCAAGTGTTTGTTTTCGGAAACGTATTACACAAGTGCAGTCTTTTGTAAATGGAGGAAAATGTACCTAAAAGAACACCAACGCAGGTCCAAACTGGGTAACAAATAGGCCTAGAGGTTAACACAGAAATGCCCAACTAAATAAGGCAAAATTCAAGCTAAAACCAGGACAAAATGAAAACAAATTACCATCTTAAGTCAATATATCCACTGTGTTTTAGTGGAATGAATCTTGCAAACTTTTACTTGGCATCAAGTTCAGTTATGACTTGTTTGTAACTCATGACTTCATCGGCAGAAAGGGACATTAAGGTTGTTTGTATTGAAAACATTGTGGTGCATTTGCTGGCTTCTGCACACCACTATTTTAGCACACACATACGTCTATGTTGGTGCAACTCAGATTTATAGTGTTTATTTATTTGTTTAGATCCAAGCCACTACTTAGTATAAGAGGTAAGGCCTTGTTCAATGTGCTTATACAATAGATTTTAGCATTATTATGATTATTATGTCCTATATTACACAAAAATTACATGATAGAATGTTGTTACCTTGTCAAAACACACGCAGACACAGAGTTGTTTTGTTTCATTCACATGTGTTTGATTAATTAATTATTATTAGACTACCGGTAATTACATCTCCAAACCTAAAAATGCTCTATTCCACCTTGTGATGTCAATTAGTGGTAGTTTTCAAGTTAACAGCACTTTTTACCTTTTGTTCAGTAGAGATTGGTAGTTCAGAGCTGACTTCTGGATGATTTCAGCTCTGGTGAACGTGTATGGAGTTTAAAAACACAGTGGAGCACTTCTTGTATTACCACAAGACATCACAAGATACAACAAAGTGAACATTAACATTATATCATAGATCAGAAAACAGCACAACACGCCCTTTAAACAGTTGCAGCAGCCGAGTTTCATGCAGTTTTTTTTTTTTTTTTTTAGGTTTGACCAAGGCAGACATAACTGGCAGACTGTCTACCCAAGCGTTAAGGCATAGTATTGGATTTCCGGCTTATCGTGGATCTAGTGATGAGGAGATATGTGGCTGGATGTCATTACTGCGCCTGAGAGGTGAATGGCTGTTTCTAGGAGGCAGTCCACCACACCCACATCTGTACTCACTCAGAATGTAAACAAGCTGCTACGTAGACAAAAGGCACCTGGGGGAAACTATGCAACATTACAAAAGGTGCTACAGGGAGAGTAGATAACATGACAGGAGGTACAGCATTGCTAAATGTCTTTAAGGCGCTGTACCTGACTTTTACTGTGTTCAAAATGTAAAAACAGAACTAGTTCATTTTTAAATTGCTTGTCCAAAGTTATTCCTCACTTACCTTCATGGATTCTTCCTGATTTTCGGACAATAAAATCCAACGAAAACAGCATACAGTGGACATAGTTTGACTTCAGTTGCTGCTTATACAATATATCGATACTGGATACAAGGCGAAAAAAAGGGCAAAGGTCCTGGAAAGTGCAAACAATTGTAATACCCCTTTCTTACACTAGATGGAGTCATGAGTTACAACTGTGCAACCGTGTAGAACAATTCAAAGTTGATCACACTTGCTGCAAGTGCCAGAATTACACATTTGTTTATGAATTAATGACCACTATATCGAGTTCAACAAGTTCATTACAGATCGGCAAGAAAATGTCACTACTGTATGTTTGATGTTAACTACAAAATTCTGCATGTTTCGCAGACTCATTAAGTATGACAATAACCACTAAATCAACCTCTAGACTCAAGAGCTGATTAGACAACCGAATGGAATATAAAAAAGCATACATTTCAGCAAATTATAAGTTTAATACAGATGTTGTGGGTATGACCTCAGACCACATATTGACCTATTTTTGGAATTACATGGTCCTATTTTGGGTAATTTGGGGTAAATTTGGTTCTAGGCCTGGTTTAGTCTTTAATCTAGTTCACACACACTGAATGTAAACAAGCCACTCTTGGACACACACTGGAGGAAGCCCACTGCGGTAGAATATGTTAAATTAGAGAGAAGTAGCAGCAGGGAGGAAATGGAAAAACAGATGACAGTAAGGCATCGCCCCAACCACAGAACAGCACAACTCCACCAGGATTTGTAGCCTGCTTTAAATTCACGTGATTGGCTGCACTGGCTGCTCCCCCCTCTTTGCTTCTCCTCTTTTCTAACCACCGCAGACCCTTTGAGATGGAAAAATGGGTCATCAGAGTGGAAGTTAATACCCCGGGCACGTACAGTCCTGCTTTATTTTTAGGACGTGCCTTGGAAATTTTTCTTCTATCGCGTCGTTTTCTTGCCCTCACTGGTGAATGACACGGAGGCGCACTTGCTAGCTCGGGGTAATTAATATATCGTGTTGCTGCGGTACACACAAGTGGCAGTGCAGAAGGGAGCAGCAGTCTTTATTATGGTTCTTGGCAAAGGCCTGAGAGCAGCTCATATTTCTGTGGCCCTGGCCTCTCCATGACAACGTACAGTAGACTTCTAACAAAGAGGGAGGAGGCTATAGCAAAACATGCAGCAAAATACAAGGACATTTAAAGAAAGGGGGAAAAATGGGTCTATGATGATGCCAGACTCATGGATTGCACAAGAGCATGTTTTCCTGTATCGGTTATATGTTGGTTATTTTTCAAATACTATCAAAACAACTGCATTTTTCCTATGTAACAGCTTTATCTGGTCATATGCCTCTATTCATGTGACTCGTGACTCCATCTAGTGACAGACAGTGGCATGGCAGCTACTGATAACAGTTCATATCATTTGGTGCTTTGTTTCTTGACATACTTCCTCATTGCATAGTGTACTTTGGGCTAGCACTCCTTTTATTGTCATTCGTGACTCCATCTAGTGGCACAAAGTGGTATGACAACCATTCATTCATTCAACAGTTGATATCTTTGTTGCCTTGTCTAGAGGTCTGTGTTTACTATCTTTAAAACACACAAAATCTATATCATACTGCACCCGTAACGCATGCTTCACCTCATTGTAAGTTTTGTTACTCGTGACTCCATCTAGTGACTGAAAGTGGCATGACAGTCATTCAACAGTTGATATCTTTGCTTCTTTGTTTCGACTTGTTTTTTTTTACAAAGTAAAATTTTCTAACATCATCAAATTTTGACACATTTCCCCAGCAACACTTTCGTTACATCACGCTCTTTCCCACTGTGTATATTTTGAGCTAAATTTAAAAATACGAAACCAAAAACAACACTTTGAGCCTTCTTCCTGTCATGTTTTTTTCACCAGCAAAAAGAGGAAGATACACATGTCAGGAGGTGACGAAAGAGTTAACTTCACTCACTTTTGTCCAATGATTTTTCTATGTGTGAGGTGTCTTCCTGTCTCACGCTGGCTTTGAAAGTACATGCTTGTTTTGCATACACACTGCAGGACCATTCTTGCATTGACTTGTAGCAAATCCCAGCCCTCTGAAGCTATGTCGGGGGAGATTAAGGGAAGGGAGCCACGTGACAGACTTCCCCATTGTTAAGAGCCCTGGCCCCATACTGTATTTTCAACCCAGGCGACAAGAGGGGGGCGAGCAGGTGGCGCGGTTTGCCTTTGCCCTGGTTCTTGCTACATGGATGCAGTGCAGAGGGAGGGGCAGTGGTGATGGTGGTTGTAAATAATGTAGAGTTTGCTATGGAGAGACAGCTGGAATTTGTTCTTAAATGTCTCAATGTCTGGTGACTATTGAAGGGCTGAGTTATAATACTTCACATGTACAACTTTTGGTTTGTTAACAGAGAACAATGGAAAACTGTAGATGAAAATCTGGGTTATTCCTTGTTCTGAAATAAAAATTTCCATACACATTTCCAGCTTTTTGGTAATTCTGCAACTAAACTAAAGTGTATTTTGTATTGAAATAGATCAATTTTGGGTTTAAATATGTTGTTTTTTAGACTGGTTAGACTGTTTCATGCTTTTTAAAGCCTAATATTTCTATTTTTTCAGAAAATCTATGAGAAATGTTATTAGTTACTACTATTTAACACGAGTCTTAACCTAAGTAGAATGGTGCTCTTTATAACCCTGATTGTGGGTGTTGTTTTCTGGACAAACATCCACACTGGTTGCATTTTGTGATAGGATTAAAAAAAAAAAAGAAACTATCGAAAAATTATGCAAAAATGTTATGATTCATTAAACGTGTACCTGTGAAGAAAAAATAGCTTCATCATCAAATGTGTTCCCTGATAATTTCACAGTGAACATTCTCTTCTAAATCTTTTGGAGATGTTGTGCACAGGAAGCCAGTGGGTGTGGGTGTATGAAGTGCTGGAGAGGAAGCAGGCAGAGGGGGAGTTCCAACCTAAATGTGTGGTGAAGTGTGCATTGGGGCCTCCATAAGAATGCACTTTCACTTTGCTTTCTCAGCTGTACCAAGGCCCAGAGTGGTGCACATATACAGTCATGTAATATTAATACATAGCTTCACTGTCAGACCATGTGGTAATTTATTGTACAGTTCCATAAAACATGCCATGAACTGAGGGAAATGCATTCATCTTGAAGCATTCCTGACATACTAACATTGTCATGAAAAAATAATGGACCACAAGGGATCGAAGACAGACTGGAATATGAGAAAATGTTACATAGGTTCCAAGAAGCCTCAATTTTGCGTTATGAAAAATATGAACAGGTCCTATATTATACAAAATGGATTCTCGTGAGCTTTAAGCCATGTTATAATGTTGTCAACCCTCAAAAACATACCTGGAGTTGTGTTTTGTTTCATTCATATGTTTGAGTAACCCTTTATTATTAGTCTGTCAACATCTGCAAAGCTCAAAATGCTCTGTTCTGTTCCACCTTGTGATGTCATGAAGGTGTAGTTTTCAAGTTAACAGCTACCTTTTACCTTTTGTTGAGTAGAGATTAGAAATACCACAGCTGAAATCATCCAAATGATTCTAGTGGAGGTGTGTGGAGTTTAAAAACACAGTGGAGTACTTCCTGTATTACCACATGACACAAGGTTACAATCTTTTCAGTTTGAGAGAAGAAAACAGCCTAAATATGCAGGGTTTGGGTGTTAAACATGTGTGAATGAAACAAAACACAACTCCAGGTATATTTGAAAACAACATATAAACATAGATCAGAAAATAGTGTAATATGTGCTCTTTAAACAATGAAATACCCTATAGTTTAAATGTGTTAGAGGAATTGATTCATAAACATTTTAACTGCCTTACTGACCACATATGAGGCTCTATACTTCCATCTTGTGAAATGGACTCCCTCACCCCAATCTCCATCCTTGTCTTGCTTAGTACAGATATATTGTATATTTTAACCAGTTCTTGAGGTCAAAATAAGTCTGCTGTATACTGTCTGCATCTCATTTTAAAGCATTTTAGTGTCCAATAAACCGGAAGTTTGCGTTACCCATTTAATATAGTTTTGTTTTTCATGTTTAAAACAGTCAAAATTGGATACAGCTCCTTAAACTAAATAACAGATTTATCTATTGTAAACAACCAGAATATGTGTGTTTCTGTTTAGTTAGCTACTCCCTTCAGACAGATGTGTGGCAATAATATAATGTAGACAGAGTTCCTCTTTTTTTTTTAATCCAGTGGGACTAAAAGAGCTAACAGCATCATTACTGATTCTGATTTTGCCAACTCAGCTACACACTTGGTTAAGATAATATCCTTTTCCTTTTTGTGACTATCTAGCGCTTTTCACTCTCAGACAATCATGTTTAATTAATGTTGAGCCAGGATTTCTTTAAGGATCACAAGAAACATGTGAATAAAGTGCATGTTAAATGGAGAATAGAGAGGATGAACCATATGAACCATAAAGGGTATATGTGTCTTTATATCAAGGCCCTGTGTTCACTTCTGACCTCATAACACCAGGGACATGTGCTCCTTAGATGTTCGCCTTCTCTATAGGACGTCCAGCATCTCCCTGAAGGTAAACACGCTCCATGCCTTTCATTTGTGTCCACACATTAGAGGGATTCAGATTGTCTCACAGCGGGGGCCTCCTCTGAAATGGAAAACCAGTGGTCGAGTTTCAAAACAGGGTAACAGTGAAAGCGCTCAACTCAATAATCGGGTTGAAACAGTCCTTTGAAAAGCCTGGACCCTCTCCTCCTCTGTCTGACTGATGAAACCATTTGTAGTGCTATACCACTGCGTCTCTGCTGCTTATCTGATTCTCTTTGTCTAACGTCTTGCTATTTTCTGTGGCCTTTTAAGTATTTTGTATTGACAATCCTTAACCAAAGTTTGACTAGAATTTGTGATGGCTGTAGACATCTGGTTGAAAGTGTCTACAAAACGTCAGCTCTTGTGGGTTTGCAGATATACTTTTCAGTGACTAATTTCTTAACAAGGGTTGCCTGAACAGTTCTGTGGAGAACTTAGACTTTGCTTTGTGTAACTTTTCTGTTGTTCTGCTGTTTTTTCTGTTTATATCTCCATGTTTTATTATGTTGCCTGGAATGTTTTGCAGTATGGATTGATAATAATACATTTTATTTGTATAGTGCTTTTCAGGACACTCAAAGATACTTGACGTTTATATCTTGCAGTTGTTTTTTATTGCTGAATGATACCATAAATCTGTAAGTCTTGGCTTGGTGGTGTTACCTGCTTGTTTCCGCAGAGAGAGGTTTAATACAGAACGGTGGAATATTTTAGGCAAAGAAATAGCATCTACACAGAGACAAGCTGATGGCGAACCCTCCACCAGAAAACTACATACTGAAATTGTGTTTGGAGTGATTCGGCCATGTTTGAGTAATCTTTAATCGTTTATTAAGAAGACACCATACTGCCAATCAATCCCTCACTTTCACTGCCACAAGCAAATGCCCATTGTTCTTTACTTTTTTAAATCAGTGATCAGTGGTGGCTGGTGAATAGAGGGTGCAAGTGCACCGCACTCCCTAGCTTAAAAGGGAACCCCGGTTTGAAGCTGAAGTCCATTACTAGAGGTGGTCGAATACTGTCAGAAGCCAAAAAACGGCACAGATCAGTATTCTAGGCGGAGGTCTCGCTGTGGAAGTGAGTCTGTCAAGGCAACAAACTAGTGTACTGAAGGGGCAAGCTCTTTGCTTCCACATAAAATGCCAATTTACACAGAAGAGGCTTAATAGCACTTTCTGACCCATCTTACAACATAGCCATGAGTCTAACAAACAAAATGCTATGTTAGCTCACTCATTAGTGGTCCAGAAACATTATAAAATAACTTTATAAGCAGCCTTAGCCTTACCTTAGCATTAGCTTGTTCCTGCTGCTAATTGCGAAAGCCCAAAAGACTCGATCGCCGACTCCAGCGGCGGCGAGCGGCTCGTAGCCGCCAGAAGCAACAAGTGAGAATCGATTACTGGCGGTGAAGAACAAAAGAAACTGAGAGTTGTTGAAAGAAAATGGTTAGGGCCTCACAAGTAACAGTGTTATAGTGTTAACAGGTAAATGCGTAAATGAATGAGCGATGGAGCCGCTCCGGTGTTCTGCCGTGTGCTGTAGGAGCGGTGCTGATGCTGGGACCGGAGCCTCATTTTTGCTGCATTTTCATGACGTTACAGGGCTGTTTGTTGGGGCTGATTGTGAGCGGTGTGTTACGTTTTGTTGTTATGGTTGGATGTGAGCAGTTGGATCAGGTTGTGCTGCTGTGTAAACTTTGCGCTTGGCTCTGTGTTGTGCTCTAAATAAAGTTCAGCCATTAGTGACTAAAATGACTGTCTGTTTCTGGCATTTGTTATCATTTTATATAGCCTCTACATAATACATATGTTTATAATACCGTACATATTTATAATTTTGACTTATTCTCCCCCCCCAAAAAATTATACCACCAGCCGCCACTCTTCGATACATGATCTGCAACTATCCATTGGAGGTGCTGACTCTTTGTTGTGATGATTTTTACGAACATCAGTTTCTAAAGCAGAGTTTGTTTTAGATGTATATTGCTATTTAAAATGTGCAAATTATAACATAATGACCCACGGGTGTCATAGAATATAACTATGTAGCAGACCCAAGCACAATAGGTCATCTTTAAAAGGAAAACATTTTGATCTCCAACACTTACTTCTTCCTTTAAAACTATTTCACTTGCTGGAATTTCTATTTCATGTTTTGTTTTTGCCGTCTCGCCCTGTGCTGTAGATAAACCAGCTCTTTCTCCCCAATGCTCTACAAAGAGGTTCGGAGGCTTGCATCTTGTGTAACCATGCTCCCTTTGAAGACTTTGGCTTTGAGCACTGTGTCTCATCAATTCCCTACGCAAAAAGCTAAATTTGAATCTGCGGGAGCTGCTTATCTGCCCTACTGCTTTCATGGTGTTCATTCACGTAAACTATTTTTACGATTTCCTCTTTCATTTATTTGGATATTTATGTAACTGTGTTATTCCGATCCTAATAGCCCACATTTGGTTCAAGAGAGTGCTTTTATTATTAAACATAACAGCCCACCAGGGACATTGTGTGTTGTTGGTCATTCTGTTGTTTTTAGTAACACCAAAAGATGAGGATTTTTCCCTGTTCTATTAACTCTTTGGTGCTTCAGTGCACCATTACAAAACAACACTGGAAATACTATTTGTACTATTTGATTCATGTAGTATAAAAACAAGCATTTAATTTATTGTAGTCTATGTACAGTCAGTAAGGGAGTCTCTTATTGTGTGTTAACTTTGTCTTGGTCAGAAAATCCCAACCCCAATGGCCAAATGTAGTGTAGGATAGTAGTAGGAAATGTATTCATTTTGTTATTCAGACATAATTATACATTAAAGCAATGTCTTTTCAACTCAATGGCATTTTGTCACTTAAAGGGACCCAATTACAGTATGTTCTGAGCGAATATGTTATAATGTTGTTTCCTCATCAAAAACATAGCTGGAATTGTGTTTTGTTTCATTCACACATGTTTAACACACAAATCCTGGATATTTGAATTCTTCTCTTAGACAAAAACGCTGGAACTGGAATAACCGGGATAACTGCAGACCTGGAATGACTCATTTCTACTGAACTAAACGTAAAAGGTAGCCGTTAACTTAAAAACTGCATCTACATGGCATTACAAGGCGGAACAGAGCATTTTTGGCGTTAGAGATGTAAGACACACTAATAATGTAGGGTCAGTCAAACATGTATGAATGAAGCAAAACACAACTCGAAGTATGTTTCTGATGAGGTAACAACATTTGAACACGGCTTAAAGCTCACAAGAGTCAGTTTTGTGTTATATCGGACCTTTAAATGATAATCACTAACTACGCAGGGTTTGTGTGTGCTTTTATTTTTGTATTCAACATAAATAAGTTATATATTTTGTGCGCTGGTTATAAAAACTGCAGTGTCTATTCTTATGTGTCATCTGCGCTTGGATTTGTCACGTCCAATCTTCTTTTCTCAATGAAATCTGCGAGGAAGATTACTGTCCCTGGAGAGGCTTGGATAAAGACATAGGATTTCACTCAAATATAAGTACGCAGGAAGACAGCAAAGATATGAACTTCACAACATCTGAATATAAAGCGTCTTCAAACGTGATTGTCTTCTGTGCTCAATCCAGTAAGATTTCGCCAAGATCGTGATTGTTGGTTGGACCTCTAAGCTCTCTTCGCCTTCAGCCCTGCTTTTTATTCTTCACCAAATCCCTGTTGATCCACCGTGCGCATGAATACATTGTGAATATCTAGAGCAATGTAAAGCAGCTCTTATAGTCTCCGTGCTATCACTTCTACACACCAGATGAGATGTCGACTGAAATAACCGATAACTGGGGTTTGCCTTAGTTCAGAGATGGTGGGATTGAGTTCAAGATTTATTTGTCTTTCAGCTTGTTACTTGTAACTTTTTCAACTTGAATAATAAAAAAATACATGTATTATCGTAATTTTTTATATTTCTAAAACTGAATCGCAATAGAAAATTCTCTCTAGATAATGCCGTTCATTTTGCCCACTAACCGACTCTACAGTAGCGTCAATCCAGCATTGAACTTTAACAGGGTTGCTATGATGTACTCACTATAGTTTTCAAAAAATAGTGCATGCTGTCATTTAATAGCTTCCCAAACACTTTGAATGGTGAAAGATGGTCGGAGATGATGTGGCACCCATGTTTCAGACCATCAGTCCCATGGCAGCTATGACCACAGTTGCTATTCAGTGTGGGGTGTGCATTAATATTTGCCAACTTGCACTTTGGGAGGGTTGTAAAGCACAATATGCACCCATGGAATTGTATTATGATGATGATGATGATGATTATTATTATTATTATTATTATTAGTAGTAGTAGTAGTAGTAGTAGTAGTAGTAGTAGTAGTAGTAGTAGTTGTTGTAGTAGTTGTAGTAGTATTTATGCACGCATGCAGCAGTTTTAAAGCTAACTATTGGCTAATACTTGCCAACCCTAGAAACCATATATAAAGTGCGTAATTATGGCAAATCTTGTTCCAATACCGCATCTGCAATTGATACAGTGACATTACGCTGGGGGATTTCTACATCACTTACCATGGTGATACAATGCACATATTCGCAAACACAGACAAATATGTTTTATGATTGCTTGAGAACTCTACTCTGACTTGAGTAACAGAGCTTCTAACAGAGCAGTGCCTCCATTTAGCTTCATACCAACCAAAGAATGTTGATGACAAGAACCCCATGCATTTCAGAAAATGTTTTTAGAGGTCTAAACTGGTAGGCTACAACAAGATGTGTCTGTAAATTGACATTTTTTTTGCAAAGTAATCACAGCCTTTGGAATATGTGCCAACTCAAGTTTCGATTTTGCACTTTAAAAAACACCAAATTCAAAGAGACCTGCATTATTGTGTATGCATGAAACTAGTACACTCTTAAGTTGCTCATTTCATTGCATAATCGTGTTCCTTAATCTCAGCAAATTTGTTTAACCATCACCCGTGTTGTCTTTTATTTACTCGTGTACTGCGTACTATAAACTCCAGGTCCCTTTCCTCTCTCTGTGATGCGGCTCTGACCTACTTTACTCGTGCTTTGATCTCGCACTGTTTGTTTGAGTCTATTTGCGGCTGCAGGGGTGACTTGACATTGCTTCTGAAAATAGGAGCGTCCTGTGATGTAGCTGGTACATTCATTAACATATAAAAGTCTATGTTGATCCGCTTTCCCCGGTTTGGATGTTCCTCACCAAATTAGTCCATGACCTTCAATGAAATGCTTTAATATGCTTAGTCTCACTATTTGCACTTTGTTTGGTGGACATGTTAAAACTTACAATTTACACTTTCTGGTGGTAATAGGTCAAGTTTAAGTGGTTGTATCTTGTAGTGAAAAAATGGGGAGTCTAACCTTGACATTTTGAGTCTCTATATACAAAAATACATTTAAAAAATTAAGATATATTTCCAGATTTTTGCAGTCTTCTCAAAGACATTGGTTCCTATCTCAAATTAAAAGGTACCCTGCCTAAACCAGGACTCAAACCATCTCGCTTAGAGATCTGACTAGAATTAATTTACTAACTGTATGAAAAAATCATGTTTTTGTATTAGATAAATAACAGAAACCAAATAGTAATGCTTCATAATAACTACACTTTTAATACCCTTAATAAAACATGAACAAACACTTAAAACATGTTTAAAAATAATTAACAACCCCTAAATGAAGTGTTACGCCTGAATCTTTCTTACTAAACAATTTGCTCTTTTAAAATTAAGTATTTGTTTTTGCTTTATAGAAGCTAATTAAAAGATTGTTATGATAAAGTGGTACCAAAATTTCAACTGGCAAGGTTGGATATTGGCACTGATGCTGGAAATTCTGCTGGATTGGATATCGGTTTCCTAATATCAGATCATCAGATATCCTGGTTGGACATATTTTTTGATGTAATTAGACTATTTCCTGGTCACAGTTGGCCCACAACATCTCATAATGTTTGAATTTGTATCTATACAATGCTGTTGTGTGGTTTAAATTATACATTTGGATCATTTATGTCTTATTTTATTTTTGTTTAAAGAAAATAAATGCTGTTGTCAGTCTGTTCTTTTATCGGTTGTTATCAGGATTCGGCAGAAGCTTAAAGCTGTAATATTGAAATCAGTATCGGAACTACAAAAAGTTGGATCAGTGCCTCCCTAGTAATTATTATTGAGTATACAGAAATGGCATTCCCAAAATAGCACAATGTTATGTACTGTTCTGCCTCTATCCGCTCCATCCAGCTTTTATAATTATGAATCTGTTCTAAACAATGAGCCGCCTCTTATACATTGAGGTTACAGGTCATACGGGGTTGAGTGACCGTCCAATCTCACGGATCACTGCACTTTGCCTGATCACAAACACTAGGTTAATCTAATGCACTGTACACAGCTCTACAGGCTTTCAACACAGATGACGCTTGGTGTGTGTGTGTGTGTGTGTGTGGGGCCCCTGGGTGAAAAGCTTGGGTGAAAAGCGGCCCCATTGCCCCATTCTTCCAAAAGGGCGTCCTGTTTACTGCTTTAGGAGAGTTCCCAGCCACAGAGACAACAATGATGTAATTCCCAGAGAGACAGACCAGCTGACATCATCCTCTGTGCAGTTTCCATGTGTACGAGCTCTTTGTTTTGTTTCGAATGGGCTCAGCATTTTTTTAGTTGGCGGCAACAAGAGACATCCACGCCCAGCAGTGCAGAGGGGTTCGCCTGAGCATGTCAGCGCTGTGTTCTGATCTCATTGTGCAGATTGTGCTAGCATCTTTCATTAAACTGCTCCATCTGCTTCAATGAAAAAAGTAGACGAACGTGGAATTACTTATTAACGCTGTAACATTATCACGTGTAGATGTAGTTTTTTTTGGGTAGTTGTGTATATTTTCGAGCGCTTGACATTGCCTACTTCATTCCCACCACAAACTCATACTTAGATTAGGTGGGTGAAGTGACACAGCAGGAATATATTCAGTGGTATTCCCCAGCAGTCCTCAATCCAAGTTCTAACCAGGCCCAAACCTGCCTGACTTCTGAGATCAGATGAGGTGCTATAGCTGTGAATATGGTTTTAGTTTTTATTTACACTAGTAAAAATATGGGTACAGTAAAACAACACCTTTAAACAAGTAAAAAAAATAGTTAAAACTGTATAAATGTCACAACTCCCACTCTTTCTTGCTATGAATCGTCTTTATAAGCAGATTCAGAGAAAAACAGTTAGCAGATGTTTTAGTTTGTCTTTTAACACCAGAATCCACTATGTGGAACATTACTTATACCTGAATGACTGCAGCAGCCACTGACATTTCTAAATTTCTAAAAAGACCAGCACAAAATGTTCACTTGGCTTGACAGTGTTTCGAAAAATGGCGTCTACTCGGGCACAGCTTTATTCAATGACAACATGTTTACAAGAAGACCATTAATATCAGTGGAATCGACAAGCACAGTACACCATTTATCTGCTTCTATATGTACTATACAATGCACACCACGCCTGCACGCTGCTTCTTGTGGCTAACCCTTTCTTTCTCAGTTCCCTTTCTCGTCAATAATGGATGGATTTGAGGAGCTCGGAGAAAACGTGAACGGGAAGCCGAGGAGGGGGTCCGCGCCTCGTTCAATAATGAATCAATTGATCGCGCACGCAGCAGCAGCAGATGATGATGGATGCAGTTACCATGACGACAGATGCAAAAGCCGGGGACACTGGGTTTGTGTTTTTTTTTTTTTTCCCAGAAGGCCCAACGCAAGTGTGTGTGTACGGGTTTAAATATAGAGCAGGCGCATTAGCGATAAAAGGGAAACGGGAGAGAAAATTAGCAGGTAAAGAGATGCACGCTGCCAGATGGGAGGAATTATACTAGTGTAGAAAGAGTCATCCATCTTGTTGCTCTGGCTGCGGTTGCTATGTGTTTTGCACGGGTTATTTTTAGCCAGGGTGAAGATGGTGCAGGTGCAAAAAAGATGAGATAATGCAGTTATTATTCTGGGTGTGCCTTTTAGAAAGAAGGCCAAAAACACAAGGATGTCTTCAGTATTTTCTTTTAGTTTTGTCTTTTATACTAGAAAATATAAACGCTTTGTGAAATTTATAATGCATGCATATTCTGAAAAGGAACACATACAGCAGTTTTTGACAAATGTTTGAAAGAATGTGCAGAAGTAAATGACTGATGCAGTCATTTTAGGGCTACATCTTACAACTGTTGAAATTTAAAGGTCCTATATTATGCAAAATTGACTCTTGTGAGCTTCAAGCCATGTTATAATGGTGTTAAATTCCAAAAAACATACTTGGAATTTTGTTTTGTTTCATTCACACATGTTTGAGTATTAAATGTTTTTTGTTTGAGAGAAGGACTGTGTTAAACATGTGTTAAACATGTGTTAGACATGTGTGAATGAAATAAAACACAACTCCAGGTATGTTGATGAGAAAACAACATTATAAAGTGGCATTCCCAGCAGTATCCCATCCAAGTACTTTTATTTAAACTAGTAAAAATATTGGGTATTGGATGCAGTACGCTGCAGATGCTAATGGGCATCTAAATAAACAATAAAGTATAAAAAACCCCCACAAGTGTAGCTGTTTGCTGCGGGTGTCCAATCAGTAAGAGCAAGTAGAGGGTGCTCTTGGCAAAAAGGGGCAAATCTTAAACACAAACTAAATCCAGGCACTCCAAAAAAGTATAAATCACACGAGGAAAAGTATAGTTAAAAGGCTTTTATTTAGATGGCCAAAGCCAACATGTTTCGACCATGACTGGTCTTCATCAGGGCTTAGTTAAACATCAACAGTAAAGTATTTTAAGAGCAAGACTACAAAGAATAATGCATCTTTGATAACTTAATTGTTTCTTAATTGCTTTAACATGTATATTCATAATGTATACATTTGTATATGTCCCCATACCCCATACCCTACCCACAGGTAAAAGGGGAGAGAGATACAAACATGGAAGAGAGAGCAGTGACAGAGGGAAAAAATAAGAAAATAAGAGCAAAAAGATGCAGTGAAGTCCGATCACATAATCATCACATCATCTTGACAACTAAGACAGCGCAGGTGTAGTACTTCACTCTTTGTACTCCACTGGATATTTTTGGTGGAAATTTGTCATACCAAAAAAATCACTATTCAGCATTTACCTGTATCCAATTCATACGGGACAAGTTTAAATTATAGATATAGCCAACAGAGTGAAGATGGTACAGGTGCAAGACACAAAACATGCATTTGTCCATACACCTGTCTCGCTCTGAATATTGTTGCTATAATGCATCAGTTCAGTGTATTCTTGTATTATGTTCTGGTTGGTAAATTTGTTCAGATTTTGTCCTAGCAAAACCAGGAACATAACATTTTAGGGTACCTTTTCCTTTAAATACAAATAAACCTCTTGTACGTGTTTACCACCATCGCTCCGTGTCCTCTCCCTCCTCTCCTGCAGCATCAAGTGTGCGTTCCATCACCTTAGCAACAGCGGAGCGGATGCTGGCTGTTACCTTGGCAACAGGACGTGGAGAGGACGAGGACGGGGGGGTGGTACTGATGCGGGCTCCAGCTGGGACCACGTTGCCAAGTAACAGCTGAGTTATGAGAGCGGAGAGAAGAGCGTAGGCGTCAAGGATGAAGGGAAGGAGACGAGAAAGGAGGGAGGAGGAGGGAGGATACAAGGACTTCTACAAAGACAGCCAACAACAAAGATTATAGGAAGCAGAAATATTTCACCGGATGGAAGAAAGAAGTGTGTTTATTTAGGTTACTGAAAATAAGACGTCTTTCTTCTCCCCGTGTACCTTCCTGTCACAGAATATTAAAATAGAAGTACAAAGCTTGGGGCTAAAAACGGATGTGGAATTAAAACAGATGCCAAGATTCATGTAGATTAGAAATACTATAAAGTACCGCTCTGGGCATTGCTTTTATCTGGTTAGGTTTATGTAAAGGGAATTGAAATAATGAGATTGGTCTGGCTGTTGCTGCTTTAAAGATGGCGGCGCACGAGACACAGGACGCAATGACTCATGAATACAGATGTGGTACAAAGATACAAACACTCAGAGGGGGAGGGGAGAGAACACAAGGTATGGACAGAAATATAGGCTGAAAGGTTTGAGGTGATCTTGATCGGTCTAATGTTTATTCTATTGTAACCTTTGGCTGTATACATTAAAGGTGTGATTATTATTGGTAAGTGGTGATATATAAAAGACAGTATTGCAAGAATTACATCAATTAAATGTAATGTAAGGTTCCTGTGTTTCCGTGGCACTGCTGACATGCTGTAAAAAAAATCTGTGCCTAATATAGATAATAAAAAAAATTTGTGATTTGTTTTGTTATTTTTATGTATTTATTTGTATATTTTAATGGATACCTAGAGAAAGAAATATAGCAAACAGTCTGAAATTGTTGCAAGATAGACTAATAGGATTTTAGCTCACAGCCCAAACACCACTAATGGGCAGCATATTAAAGATGATGCCAGATGCCCTTCCTAAAGCAACCACATTTACTTAGTCAGACTTGGACTGGCACAAAATTTACTATTTTAACCCCAATGAAAAGATAAACGTTAACTGAACGATATCTGCTATTACGCCTTATGTAGCGATAATTCATATTTTCTTAATTGTTTTAAGTCTGTTCACTTGTCTCAGGGGAGGATGTTTACTTCATGTAAGATTCCACTAAGCCTCATAAAACTAATGTACAGAGACCGGGCAAAAATGGAAAAACCATACGAGAGGCTGCCCAGACTAAATGAACTGAAAACATACCATGCACCATTACCCTTTGACTAATTATACCTGATGTACCCTGCATTATAGAAAGGAAATTGGCCTAGTCCGCACATATAATGAACGTATGTTGTTTTCCTTTTGAAAATGTCACCGCGGTTATTATAAATGACGGGCTGAGACAGGACACAGAATAGCTTCTAATTGCGGACGTCCTTGTTTTGCTGGAGGCTCACTGCAGCAGTCTGTCTGTGTTGACTCAGCACTATAGGTTAGCATACGGCCAATGGGAAAACACTATTGTGAACTTAGCTCCATTTCACAGTCTGCGGTCTGCGCTGTTATAGTTTATACGACTTAATGGGTGATGATCGGAGCAGCTGCAAAAAGTAATGTTGTTTAGTGTATGCATCTGTTAGTATTAAAAAAACAAAACAAAAAAGTTGGCTGCGTTGTATATAGTAAAGTTGAGAAATAGTGTGTTGAGTAATATTATTGTAAAAAGTGGATCTTGCCAAAAAGAAGAAAATTTATAACAATTTCACTATTACAAAAAGATAAAAGATTAAAGTGGTAAAATTATCAAAAAATAAAACGTGTGCACACAAATACAGTCAATACAATAGTGTACATTAAGAATATTTTCGCATTAATGCAATTTTGAGGACCTATCAGTAGATAATTGTTGTTTATTTTCATCACTCTGAAACCCTCAGATATACAATTTCCAAGTCTTTTTTTTCCTGAAGTTGCAGAAACTGTAAGAAATCTTTGCTAATATTATTCCAAAAATACTCTATTGTTGTGTTCTTGAGCAAGACTCTTCACCCACTTTGATCATATGCAAATGCGTTACTGTGATAAGTTATCTTTGGAGAGGGCATAAGCACAGACTGGCAGCCACAAATATGCCCATCTGCCCCGTGTTTGCAAAGGAATTTAATGGACATTTGCCTGGAATAGTAATACATATTTCTATTCTCAAATCTTACCACATTACTATGCACTTTTTCATGTTTTATCTTTGTAATCCTGGGATATTTGGAGCTCTAAGTGCTTTTGTTCGTGTCCATTAAAACACATTTCTGGTGCAGTCTGATTCTGTCGTCATGGAAACCGTTGGCAAAGTGCTCGGTGGCTGCTTCATTTGGAAATAATTGTTGCGGCCCAAATAAACACATATGGTTTTCTCAGCGACTGGAAAAAAGGAAAAAAAAAATGAACGAAAACATGCTGCTGTATTTGTGCTTTTCTTTGTTACCGCCTCCTCATGCTCCAGTACTTCACCACAATAAAACCTTCAGTGTAAGAGGCATTAATTCAAAGCTATTTATTTATCTGAAGAGGGAAAATGTGTAAACAGATGCAGATGTAAACAGACTGTGTGAATGAAACAAAACACCACTCCAGGTATGTTTTTGGGGCTAATAACATTCTAACATGGCTTAAAGCTCACAAGAGTCTTCTGTGTCTTTCTTTTCTTATGTTTCTCTTATATTTGTGGGAATGACACTGCAGAATTTGGAAGAGCATGTCCGATTACATTTGTGGAAATCCACGTGGGGACAGTTCAGACCCTGCAGAACAAAAACATTGCAGCAGAGCCCTGTGCTTTATATAACACAGAGAGAGGCTGCCGGCGATGGAGAATTGTGCAAAGAGCTGCAGTTGTCTGGACTCATGTAAACACTGAGCCTCAAGAGGGTCCGTGCGGTGCGCCTGTATGCAGCAGTTATGGGCACATGGCCTACTTTCATAAATCAGAGCTGGAGAGAGAGAACAGACTGAGAGGCGGGAGGAGAGAGGGAAAGAGAGAGATACAGAGGAGGGTGAGAAAGAAAAGGTACTAGACACATTGAACAAAACATGAACATAAATGTCTTTATTGATACTTTCTGTATCATGTATCTATATGGTGAAATGTTCATCAGTTACCATAGTGACACAGTGCACACATTAGTAAACACTGCCAAAAACGTTTAAAGATTGTCTGAAAACTCAAGAGAAAATACAAAATGGATTTAAAAAACACATTTGCAGGAGTCTGTGATCAATACAAGCCTTCATGGTCCCTCTAGGTGTTTGATTTCCAAAAAAAGATGAGAGTAACTGAGGAAACAGTCACTATTTTTAACATTCTGAAATTCTGCAGTGGGTTTAGTGTTTACCCACCAACCAGAGGGTAACTTTTTATTTATAGCTTTGTGGAGTGGTAACAGAATATCATTAGGAACCCCCCAAAACATGCACGACTTAACACTCTTGACCAAGGTCCTGTTTCAGTATTTAAGGCGATGGGTCCCCCACAGATTACCCATGTGCTATTAAATTAAGTCTCAAATTCTCTTTCATGAAATATATAAATAGACTAAATCAAAGCCCACTGCTGTAAGATAGTTGTTGCTAAATGATACCAAATATGTTATTAGGCTTTTAAAGATACTTAGAACCAGAAAAGTTGCACAGTGTCCTTTAAATAAATATTGTTTAACAAAAGTGTGAGAGGATGAGAGATGAGATGCAGAGGGAAATAGATATGTTGCCTATATATTTTGGTCCATGTGAATATTATTAGTTGAGTTGTGTCAGCGTGTGTGGGTGGTGCAGCTATAGCAACACTGAGACAGGAGATATGGGGATGCCAGAGGGTGAGAGAAAGAAGGAGGGAGGTATGGAGGGAGGAGGAGGAGAGGGTAGAGGGGGGGCTCAGGCTGAACAAGGCTCATATTGATGTCCCAAACACAGCTGCGGGCGTCAGCTGACTCTCTCTCCCTCTTGCCTTTATCAGCTTACACACTGACCTCTTCAGTCTGGAATAGATCCCTTTTGCTCCTTCTAAAGCCCACAGACCACCCCCCACACAAGTAAATCCTGATCAGCGCCCAAATCTTGGCCATGAACCACACATCAAGCTTTGGTTCTCTCTCTCTCTCATCTTTCACTCTTCTCTCTTTTCGACGCATCAGCACTTTTGTTTTTGTCTCCATTTTCAGAACTCGAACAGGCTGGTCCACGCTTACACAACGCTATGAAGTCAATGTGTTGTGGTCACCTCCACAAAGCCCCATCACTTACATAAAAAGGTCTCTGGTTACCTCTTTATCAAAACATGTCAGCTTTTTGGATAAATCATTTTTGTTGAGCTGTAAACATGAAAACACATGAAAATCTCCAGTCAGAGGTTTACTTACTTATTTACTTACTTACTTACTTACTACTTGCATTTATTGAACGAAAAAGTTGTCTATAGGCTAATCTATAACAATGTAATAAGAAATAAGATACATAAAAATAACCTTAGATTGTCCCACGATGGGGAAATGACCATTTTGCCATAACAAATTACAAAACAGCATTAGAAAAATAAGTACACAGATGTTAGAATAAGACAAAAGATTCAAATAGTGCTTGTTTCAGTGCTCAAATTGGCTAAGAAAAGTATTGTGTTGTATCTAATCTTATGACCATGCCTATTTTAACTGTTTTGTTAGCTTCCTTGTCTAGCTAATAATTAAGCTTGATTATTATCTTACTGATACTATTTTTAACATTTTATTGTTTGCATTACTTGACATTTTATCAGTACTACTATTATTATCATTCATTGTTATATGCTGCACATATTACAAAGCAAAATCTCAGTTTGTGAAGTTTGTTCACTTATAATGGAACTTTTTTCTGACTTCTGATTCAAATTTGTCTGATTAGGTTTATTAAGTTGTCACATTTTAATAATTTAGATGCATACATACATACATACCTACATACATACATACATATATACATAGTTACGTGACCCCATGCTACATGTCTGACTATTCATGGATTTCACACAAACAATTCTTTCCTAATATGTAAGACTGTGAGAACCCATAGAGGACCTTCCCCATTCAAAAGCTATAATATTTGCGTTGAATTACTTAATTGCTATCACTACGGAGGACAGTTGTCAAAGCTTGGAACTCATAAATAAGAATCTCTAAATTAAAATGAGATTTTCCTTGCAAATCAACAAAACAATCTACTTTTTTAGGCATGCTGCGTCAACGTCCTTCCCAGCATTCCTCCCAAAACATGCATTATCAAGTCTAGCAGCAGCAGCAGCAGCTCCCACTTCAAATTGACACGTCAGCGCTGGATCTGTGAGTGTGGAGTTATGGTGCAGAGTTTGAAGGCACAGCTGTCATGGAGATTGCGTCCCCCTAAGGCCCAATAATCAGCAGAGGTAACTGTCAATCACAACTGTGCAAAGAAACCTCTCGGGCCTATTCTCAGAACGACTCCCTGTTTTTGCACACCGCCCCTTGATGACGCGGGTTTAGTGTTACAGGATAGTGTTTCTATGGAAGCACCCCCACCCCCCTCTGCCCCTCTCTACCTCTCTCTCCTCCCCCCTTCGTCCTGGGAAGTGTTAGAAGGAAACACTCGTCATTGCTTCTTGCTTTGGAGATGTCGCCCGCGGCTGCACATGCACTCTTAAATCCTGCCTGGGCGCCATTCTGGAGGAAAAAAGAAAAAGGACTAAAGGGATTTTAAGATGCATACACACAAGAGGAGGAGAGGAAACAAGGGAGGAGGTGCAAAGCAAAACATGACAGGAATGGAGAGATTGGTGTATTGTATGTTGAGAACGTTCTGTAGTATTGTGGTGTTTTAAATCTATACTAAATATTAAGATGTAGTATAGTAAAAAATAAAATAAAATCTTAACATTTTGGAAATGCCATAGCAAAATATCTGTCTTCCATGGCCATCTTACCAGATAAAATGAGTCAGTTTTGGAATAAACATAATACGAAGTTGTGTTGTGATGCTGTGGGTGGATTTATTTTAAGTATTTGTGGGTTTCAACTTCCTCTTTAATGGTGACATTTGGAGTACATTTGACCTTTCAAAAGATATAATATTGTAAACTGGTAATTGCTATGACAACAATGGTATTTTTTTTATCAATTTGAACCCCATGGATACATGTATTATTTATATTTATTACATTTATTATAGTTATAAAGTGACACTGTAGCTTCTAATATCATTATTATGTGCTTACTTTTCCCGCTACTTTTAACATAGCATATATAATTTAATTTCAACACATTTTGCAATTTGGTAAAAAATAGTAACTTGCTTTTTCAAATACTACCATTACTACTACTACTACTATTACTACTACTACTGCTACTACTTTTGTGCATATACTTCAACCATTTCTCTTGGAGAATTAACCCAAGACCAAAAACAACAAACACATCTCTAGTTAACACACTGGGGCCCTATATGTAAAATGCTTACCCCTTGGTTACTATGTAAGACTTGGACACAGCTCGGTATCCAGGCAGACCTCGGCGATGCCCAAAACATTAGAGGAATGAAGGAGGCGGTTGGTCGACACAAAGAGGAGCTCTGGACTAAAATAAGTATAGATGTGTTTAAAATACGAGCCTGAAATGTCAGTCCTCTCCCCGACTGCTCGCACAATGAAAAACAGCTGTTGCTAAGCTTTGAAGTGGGAGAGAATGCGTACATGTGGTCACTGAAATAATAACACAGGTCCTCAATATGGCCGCCGGTAAAGCAAGGGAGTATTGCACTGGACGTGTGAGAAGGGGGTGGACCAAGGTCACAGAGGCTGGCAGTAGTTTGACACATGAGGAGGTGGAGAGTATATCAGATGTTACAGATTTAGCAACCCTCAAAGCAAAGTCGAGCAGAAGCACTCAGGAAGGAGAGAGAGAGAGAAAGTGCTGGTCTGCAAGTGGGCGGGGGGAGTTTTGGGGTGAAAGGGCAAAAAACAAACTGGGGAAGGGGTAGTTAACGGCACACTATGTAACTTTTCTGATGGAGGGTCTGACATCTGTTATGGTTTTACCGAAAAGGTCTAAATACAAATATATATATAAATCGTACCTAGCATGGAGACAAGTAGGTTAAGCTATAGGTCAGATCTTTGGAGAGGTGGCACTGCTCATGTTTTTCCAGGAAAAGCATTCTGTTTGGTCAAGAAGTAGTCCAGATTTAGTTCAAATTATTCAGTATAAAAGTACTTACTGCAAAATAACCATTTATCTGTTGTTGTTACTACTACTGCCTCTAATAATTAAGGGTGCTACCACACATCTACTATACTAGGGTGACCAGACATCCCTATTTACCCTAAACAGTCCCAGTTTAGAGCCCTGGGTCCCTTGTCCCAGCAGATTTATCCAAAACCAGTGATTTGTCCCAGTTTTATACAAGAAATGTCCCAGGTGTCCCTATTTTTGACCAATTTGATGCCTGCCAACAGTGAAGAGAGGCATAAATTGTCATTTGTTTAGGTAAAATACAAAAAAGCTGCTTAAAATGACCAAAACACAAAGAAAATGTGACTATACTCACTCACATTAGTGACAAGTGCATAACAATTTTCCTTAATTACGCACTTGTTTCACAATTTTATTATTACCAACCAACCCAAACCAGGGATGTCCCAGTTTTTTATTTTGAAAATCTGGTCACCCTATTATACTCCAACCTACTTTCCTTATGAAGCCCATTTTGGATAAAGTTTAGGGCACTTAAAATCTGAGTGAATCTTTATCACCAACACTGACCGTCACGGCTTCTCTGAGTGCTTTATTATCACTGTCATCCACCTTACATCTCATCTTCACATCCTTGAAGACAGTGCACCAATAAACCTGGGGCTGAATTTCAAAAGCACTCCTCAATTACTCAAAGGAAGACTCATTTCCATATCAGAAAGCACAGACGTGACTTTGCAAATAAAGACTATATTACACCCTGTCTGCATTATGCCTGTGGTGAAGCTAGCGTACCTCGATTAGCATTCTTCCACCGTATCAACTTTTCTCACACCACTTTTTGGAGCACGAAATGTAGCCTAGAGCTTAAAATATGCACAGGCATTACAGTAGCTATAATTATGCCAATCAGCGGGTCTATAAGTGCAGGTTAATTACTCTCCTTGTCCTCAGAGGTAATCAACGTAATCGTACGTCTGACTGTGTTGTGTAGCGGTTGCTAAGATATCTATAATATATATTTAAAGTCAATCTTTTATATCAGAGACCATGGTAACGAGTAAACAAGACGAGGTAATGTAGAGGCACAAAAGGATGGATGAATCTATATGTATCAGGATTTACATTAAAGGTAACTTTATCATTGGGGCATGCAGTGACTGTATAAAGAAGTGGACTACACTACCGTTCAAAAGTTTGGGGTCACTTAGAAATTTCCTTGTTTTTTAAAGAAAAACACTGTTTTTTTTTCAATGAAGATAACTTTAAACTAATCAGAAATACACTCTATACATTGCTAATGTGGTAAATGACTGTTCTAGCTGCAAATGTCTGGTTTTTGGTGCAATATCTACATAGGTGTATAGAGGCCCATTTCCAGCAACAGTCACTCCAGTGTTCTAATGGTACAATGTGTTTGCTCGTTGCGTCAGAAGGCTTGTGCAGTCATGTTAGCACAGATGAAAACCGTTCAGCTGGTTAGGTAAGCTATAAAACTGACCTTCTTTGAGCAGGTTGAGTATCTGGAGCATCACATTTGTGGGGTCGATTAAATGCTCAAAATGGCTAGAAAAAGAGAACTTTCATGTGAAACTTGACAGTCTATAATTGTTCTTAGAAATGAAGGCTATTCCATGCAAGAAATTGCCAAAAAACTGAAGATTTCCTACAACAGTGTGTACTACTCCCTTCAGAGAAGAGCACAAACAGGCTCTAACCAGAGTAGAAAGAGAAGTGGGAGGCCCCGCTGCACAACTGAGCAAGAAGATACGTACATTAGAGTCTCTAGTTTAAGAAACAGACGCCTCACAGGTCCTCAACTGGCAGCTTCATTAAATAGTACCTGCAAAACGCCAGTGTAAACATCTACAGTGAAGAGGCGACTCCGGGATGCAGCTTCAGGGCAGAGTGGCAAAGGAAAAGCCACATCTGAGACTGGCCAATAAAAGAAAAAAATTAATATGGACAAAAGAACAGAGACATTGGCCAGAGGAAGATTGGAAAGAAGTGTTATGGACAGACCCCACTGAGCTGTTGTGGGAGCAGCTTGACCGTCTGATACTTAAAAAGTGCCCATCCAGCCAATCTAACTTGTGGGAGAAGCTTCTAGAAGCGTGGGGTGAAATTTCTCCAGATCCTTCAACAAATTAACAGCTAGAACGCCAAAGGTCTGCAGTGCTGTAACTGCTGCAAATGGAGTATTCTTTGACGAAAGCAAATTTTAAAGGAAAAAATTATTATTTCAAATACAAATCATTATTTCTAACCTTGTCAATGTCTTGACTATAGTTTATTCATTTTGCAACTCATTGTGGTAAATAAAAGTGTGACTTTTCATGAAAAAACACAAAATTGTCTGGGTGACCCCAAACTTTTGAACAGTAGTGTAAGTGTTATGTCACTCATGGTGTTCAGCTCCAGTCAAATGAAGCTCATGAGGCTAGCTAAATCTGGAGCTCCACATTAGGAATAGGACTTTAATAACAAAAAAAACGATATAAAAACACCAGGATCATGTAAACCAAAATGAAGAGGCTCACTGCAGCAGTTACAGAGAGGGTGTAAGTAAGTTTTTAATAATATAACGCTTTTCACAGACATAAGTCACAAAGATGCTTTTACAGATTATTATTCACTCCATACCCGAGAGAGGGGTGACATTGTTTCAATGTAAAGTGAATTGGAGTCAGATGGGGCCAGAAGTGCCCCCATGCTCAACGGTGCATTGTGTAACTTTTCTGGTTACACAATGCATTTCGCCATCCGCTTTTGTCCATGGAGATGTAATTGCTCTGTCTGAAATGTTTCACAGTCAGAGCCATTTTTAGGTCTTTTTGAGCTATAAAACCACGTGGGATTGAATGAATATGAGGTAGATCTCTTTAATGTCAGACTATGGAACATTCCAAGCAGAGCAATGACATTTCCATAGAAGCAAAAAGTGACAGACTCCCAAACGAAAAGTTACATATTGCACCTCACCTTTAAGCTTGACTGACAATGCACAATACCACTATCTGGCATTGAGCGGTACTCGCTTAATCACTGGAATACATTCAACATCGACACTGCTCAGGCAATGGCGGGGGCCTATTTTCCTGTGGCCAATGCACACAGCTCATTAAGCAGTCTGACAACAAGCTTCAGCATCAATATCCCGTAAATGTCACTTTCCACTCGGCAGCATTTTGTCACAGTAGTTAAGATTGCCACCCTCAGAGCCTAGTCAGCGCCTGCTCTACTCCACCAGGCAGTCCCTTCTCTATTATTTATAGGACTGAACGCACATGTGGTCCCACTTTGCATGCGTTAAAGAGTCCTCCGCCCCTCACCCTCGCATTCCTGTTTATCCAAGATCTTGTATGTATAGATTTGGTTCAAGAAGAGAATATACTCTGGAGGGACTGAATGCAAACTGATAGTTGAATTACCATTTAACCACATGTTATAACTGTATCGTCTCATCATTTGTTCACTCAGAGTTGTGTTTTGAATGTTTCATGTATGTTTGTGTATTCCTGTGTTGTCCTACATTTGAGGGCTCAGTAAATTTCAGTTTTCACCTACCCCTAGATACACTGAGCTATACACATGCTTTTTCCCTGGGGGTGTGATGCTAACTGTAGGCACTGCTCTGTCTGAAGCTCTGTTACACAAGTTAGACTTAAATCTGAGTTTGTATTGATCATAGGCCCCTGAAAATGCACTGTTTAAATTCTTTTTTTTTCTTAAAACTTTTTTGTCTGTGTTTGCTAATGTGTACACTGTGTCATCATGGTAACGTCTATACATATACTTGTAGAAATCCCCCAGCATGATGTCACTGCAAACTATCAATAGTGAGGAGGAATCTTTTAGTTCTGCAATTTTAACATAAAGTCATTGGTCCTGCTCCATTATTAAGGCATTTTATGTTGTGGTTTATAATTAACAAAATGTAATTGTGTATAGAACTTATGTTATGTTATGTCACAAAATACCTTCTTGGATTCTGCACCACACCATAGACATGACAACATTTCTCAAAACAATACTCGTCATTCATTGTAAAAACATCACGCGCTGCAGGTCCCACCCCTATGATTAACACAGACATCTTGGAGGATCATGACTCAGCACAATGCCAGAGGAATTTAGACAAACCCAGATCCAAATCAGCTTTTCTGCAATGTAAACCAGTGACTGTGAAACGTAGGACTTGCAAACTGTACCATCGTTTCAACTTAACCCCTTCCTTTTTTGGAGATTGCATGAGTGAATTCCTATGCTTCCCGTATGTTAGCCTGCCTAGCTGCATTGCAGGGCTCCTACGTGTCACTGTGGTTGTGCACAATAGTGTGAATAAGTGTGTGTGTGTGGTGTTTTGCGTGCGTCAGCTTTCAACTTTGTGTTCATTCCACAGTAAATTGATCTGGCTGCTCACTAGACTGGATGGAAAAGGGCTTGGGGGCGCGAAGTGCATCAGCAGATGGGAGAACCCACTGTGTTGCCATCACACGGCATTCCTCCTCTACTGGGCATGCTCAGTAGGACACGCCCCTCCTCCTCCTACCCCCTCCCCTCCCTCCACCCGGGGCCTGTTTGAACCAGTCACTCTCCTGTTTCTCATCTGACCTTCAAAGCCAGGCAGTGACAGTGTGTAGTCAGGGCAAAGGGAGGAGGAGGAGGGGCGAGAGAAGAGAGGAGAGCAGGGGAAGGGGTGTTTTTTTTGCCTCTAAAAGCTCTTTGGGTAACAGGGCTGATATGTCACTCATTATTTCCACTCAGTGCGTTTTACCCTGTCAGGGAAGCATGCAACAGCCCACTGCTACCATGCTGCTCAACCACTGCCGGGAGCCATCTCCGTGTTTGGTTTTCAGAGCTTATTTACCTCAATCTGTCACCGTGTCTGAGAGCTATTAACTCCTGACTATGTGGGTAATAAACAAACTGAAATAAAAAGGAAGTGATATGGGCAAATGCTTTCCGAATTACTAAGATGACAAAGGATATATTTAGCCTTTTGCCTAAAGTAGATGTGGTGCAAAAGGAGGGCCTCCACCAAGACATGCATCCAAGTGAGGGGTTTTGTGGTTCAGGTCTAAACTGTCTTTCAACTCACAATGGTAAATAATAACAAGTGATACAGGATGACTAGTACATTCATACCCTACAACATACAACTGTACAACTCACCCTTATGTCACAGATAACCCTATGTCATGTCAATCATTAATTCATCTTTGCACTGTTCCTCCTTACGACATCCTGTAGCTGAGATATATTTGCATTCCTATATTTCTATATTTTATTTTTACTTGTACATATACATTTGTATAATTATGCCTTATTTAACACCAGTCTCTTGCTATTTTTGCTACTTATTTTAAGTGTATTATTACCATTTGTATTTTTGTTCTTTGTTATTATATTATATTGTGATGTGTAAGCTACTGTGTCCAAATAAAATTCCCTTGTGGAACAATAAAGTTTCTAAAAAGCCTAAAAATTTATAATTGTCTGTATGATTAAAAAATATTAAAGCTTCTAACTTGAAACCAAACTCAGTAATAACTTAATAACTTACTTCCTCTTCACATAGTCTTTAACTCAGTTACTAATAGCTTAAAATGACAATGTGTTGCTATAAAAAGCACGAGTTTAAGATCTATGTGTAAATGTTAAACTGTCACTGCTGTGTACATTTGTGTGTCAAGAATGAGTTAATGGGAAGTTAAAGGAAGTGAAACCTCTTCAGTTGCGGCATGCTCACATTATGTAATCCACATTGAGCAAGTGAAGAGAACAGGAAGACACACGATCATTTCTATTCAACAAAAGTAGCAGCCGCCTCATAGCTTCATAGCTCCAGGATCTTATTACTTTGCCAAATCATTTACCGGCAAAGGGCTGTACTTTACATAATAGTCAAGGAGTGCCTCAAAGTACTAAGAATTAATAATAAATATAGTTTCTATTTGTGGTAACAGCTGACTGTTAATGACTCACTTAATATTGTGTTGTGTTGCCCTTCTTTGTAAACATACCATTGTCAGTGCCTCACTATTATCTGCAAGTGCTGACAAGGCAGTGAATCAGAGACTGGATTCCAAAGGTGGAAGAATATGCAAAAGATGTTCACAGGATTCAAAACTGAATCATAGTTATTGCGAAAATACTAAATACCTAAAGTGGTGTTGACATTGGATCATACATTTTACACATAACATGCAATGGCTGGCCAAAAAACAACAAAAATATTAATAATAATAACTTTAAGACATTTTGACTAGAACATAAACTATTTGATAGCAGTAGTAAAAGTAGAGGGTTAATTGTAGACACTTTCTTTTTATTGTGTACTTTTAACCCCCTTTTATTTTTCTCTTTCTATTCCATAACTTTTTGGTTGGTATTTTACATATTTGACACTACTTATGTGTTGTGTTATACTGACATTATTTAATTATCTCTAAATACGCATACATTGTGAAATTACTGTACATTTGTCATGTGGGTGAATAACATAAAAATAAGATCAGTATAATCATATAATGAATTTAGAAAAAGGTTGCTCTTAAAAAGTACGACTTGTATATCAAACTAAAATACAATGTGACCCAAACAGTAATTACATCAAGTTTTTCCTTACCACTTTGCACAACTTAAACAGTCATGTGATGCAATTTCAACACAAACATGTCTTCACTGTTCCTGGTGCTTTCTACACATTTACTTTTGGCCTTATGTCCTTGGCTCTTTGTTTACCGCCCTCTCCTCAGCCTCTGCTTCCTGTTTACGTCGGGTTGAGCCAATCAGCTGTGAAGTCTGTGATCCTCCTCGTGGCTATTTACTGCCCTGTGGTCTGTGTAAAAAAAGCACTGAAAAGAAGCTAAGCCACGCTCTGGGCTGCTGAGTAAGCAACACGCGTAAAGCCCAATCACACTGACCTATATACATCTCCTCCACCCTTGACATTTGCTATTATAAGTCTGTGGGTGTGTTCATGTACTTGTTCTTTGTACTGAATTCGGTGGGAACCAGGCATTGTTAAACAAACAGGAATAGCAAGCAAACTATGACATAGCAAGATTAGCACAAAACATGTAGAAACAGGACTAAATCTGGACTAAGGGCTAAGTGAGGACTATATACAGTGGGTCTAAGGCAGAACTCAACCAGGACTAAACTAATCCATGCTGCACCAGGAACAAAAACAGGCCTTAACAAGTCCTGAATGAATACACCAAACCAGGACCAAACAGGAGCATACCAGGACCAAACCAGATCTATAAGGTCTAGATTACACTTAACCAGAGCTATTAATAAGTACTCTACACCAGTGTTTCCCAAACAAGGGTGAGGGTAACACTTACAGGGTAGGGTGGTTTCAGGTTAAATTGTTAAAAATGTTTTTTTTCCCATTATAACTGACCTCTTTAAACTGTTGGAGAATTTGAACATCAATATGACAAAACAAGAACATATAATAGTAATAACTGACACCATATTGCTATAGTAAAGCTATAGTATAAATGTATTATATATGACTGAAAGGTTTCTGTTCCGCACTCTTCTCTCTTCTCTCAATTTCTCATTTTTATGATTACTTATGTTTTGATTTGTTTGTATTGTGAGTTTAATGTTTTTCTTATTCTGTAAAGCACCTTGAATTACTTTGTGTATGAATTGTGCTATACAAACTTGCCTTGCCTTGCCTTGCCTTATTTAGTTATGGGGCACTGGAATGTAAAACAAATCTGACTATCTCACTACTTGAGACTAAAAAGTTGGCAACCACTGGTCCACACACTAAATCCCACACATAAACAGGAATAAAACTAATTCTACTTAAGCCTCTTGCACCTTAATCATTACCTCTTTCATAATTTGAGAGCCATGTGGAGCTGGGGCACTCATTTATTTGCTTATCTGCTTTTCTCACAGCGCAGCAGGCTCTGGTCACTGACATTTTTGGTTGCGCCGCCGAGGGCTGGAATGTGCTGGTTTGTGACTTTTGCAGATAACAAAGCAGCATGAGGTGACGGCGTGTAAACTCAGGATGAGGTCAGGGTCCGCCGACGAAGCATGCTCTGACATGAGAGGGATTTGGCTTTTGCAATACTCCCTCTCTCCCTTCCTCCCTCATGCTCTCCCTTCCTCTCCCTCTTTTTGGCCTAGGTCATGCCTCTTACTCTCACTGCCATGTTTGCACAAATACAAGTGACAGACTATGGGGGTGTGCTGTTATCATAAGGGCCTTTTTAACTGTGTTGGAGGTATTTGACTGTTTGATTTTGAGGCAGCCTGTCAGTATCAGATGGAGTTGCGTGATTGTTAAACTATAAAATGATATGACCTTAGTGTTTGAATAAACGTGACTACTATAGATAGGTTTCTTTCACACTCTCTCTTGCTTGAAACATTTTACAGTTGGTTGAATTTGGATAAAGAGTCAGTATATAAGTTATTTTTATTTCAGAAGAGAGGTGTTTTTATCTTATATGTTGTTCCTGAAAAAAAAAAAAAAAAAAACTACAATACTTGACTAAGCCGCAAGTTTGTTTCACCTTTAACACCTTATTGCCACTAGATGGAGTAAAGAGCTGATTCAACATCTTGCAATTTCAAGAAGAAAAACTGATCATTCTTTAAACCCTAATATATCCAACCCAAGCATAAATTTGAGAATGATGAAACGGACTATTGTGTAGTGATGAACACATTAAAACTAAATATTTTATATATTTTGAATGAGAAAGAGTCCTAAAAATGTTGCATATACCTTTCACTTCCTCCAAGTCTTCCTGAATGGGGTGTAGGGTTGCACTGGGGACATTTGGAAACATATGTAAAAAAAAAAAAATACACACAAGAATAAGATACAGATCAGAGGGAAGTTGATAGCTTGTTAGAAAGTTGTGCAATTATGTTAAGTGAAAAGGCTATAGCATTTTTAGCCTACGCACATGACTAACAACCACAGCCACAAGCCCAGTTCCAGGGGCTTAAAAGTTCACGACATACCATAAATCTGCTCAGGACTGGGCGAGAACACAATCTTGGTTATGTGAGTTCATAGATATTACATGAGAGTTATTAAAGCCTGACAAATATACGCCGTAAACGAAAGTAATAGTAACATAAAACTGCTACTACTGTTACAACTATTGCTACAACTTTTCCTGCTATATTTCTAAATGATTACTAGTACTATTGCTAAAACAACTACTACCGCTACTACTATTTTTTTTTACTACTATTATTACTGCTACAACTGTTACTACTGCCATTAGCCTACTACTATTACTATTACTAGTATTAATAATAATACATTTTATTTATTAGGTGCCTTTAAGGACACCCAAGGGCCTATTACAGATGCTACTACAACTGCTACTAATACTACAACCACTACTACTACTATACTACTGCTACAACTACTACTACTACTACTGCTACTAACACTACTACTGCTACTATACTACTACTAATACTACTGCTACTAACACTACTACTGGTACTATACTACTACTAATATTACTGCTACTAACACTACTACTGCTACTATACTACTACTAATACTACTGCTACTAACACTACTACTGGTACTATACTACTACTAATATTACTGCTACTAACTCTACTACTGCTACTCTACTACTACACCTGCTACTAATACCACTGCTACTATACTACTACAACTACTACTACTACTACAACTATTACCACTACTACTACTAATACTATTACCACCGTTACTAATATTACTGCTACAACAACAACTACTGCTACTACATAGGTTATATACATAGGCTACTCCATAGGTCATTTCTATGGGGCATGTGAGTTCACCGAAGACATTACACGAGAGTGACTAAAGCCTGATTCAACACAAATATACGGCTCGAGTTAAAGCCGCTCCTCAGACAGGCTCATAGACTGGAATTAGACCCAGGAAGTCATGAGATCTCCAGGTGGATCGACTTTCCCAGAATGGTTAAGCAGGGATTTTACAATGCACTGCCAGAATGATATTAACCCAGGAGGACACCCTTCTACTTTTACTCTTACATACACACACCTTTTCTGGTTTCCTTTTGGCCCGCTGAACCAAACGCTTTAAAAACCATTGCATTTGCTGTCAACTGAAAGAAAAGAAATGTTGACCCTAAAACTACTCAAATCTACTATTACTGCTGCTACTACTATTACTACTACTACTACAATGGAGAAGTTTGTATTGCACATTTTAATAAAGTTGGCTAATGTGTCATGATATTAACCAAGGAGGACATCCCTGTACTCTTAAATACACACACCTTTTTTAGTTTCCTTTTGGACCAGGCTAAACAAATGCTTTAAAAAACATTAAAAGCTACATTTGCAGTCAACTGTTCAAAGACTAAAAAAAGAAAAGACATGCTGATCTTACTAAAAACTACTACTGCTGCAGCTGCTATAACTACTACTATTACTCCTACATTTCCTGTCAACTGTCCAGGACTAAAAAGAAAAGAAATGTTGACCCTAAAACTACTAAAAACTAAAACTACTAAAGTCAGCTAATGTGTCATGGTATTACCCAAGAAGGACATCCCTGTGCTCCTGTTTGGTTTCCTTTTGGACCAGGCTAAACAAATGCTTTAAAAAACATTAAAAGCTACATTTGCAGTAAACTATCCATGACTCAAAAAAGAAAAGAAATGTTGACCTTACTAAAAACTATCACTACTGCTACAACTACTACTATTACTATGATTATTAACCTAATACGGAGAAGTTTGGATGGCTTATTTTAATAAAGTGGGCTAATGTGTCATATTAACCGAGGAGGACACTATTCTACTCTTAAACAAACACACACCTTTTCTGGTTTCCTTCTTTGCCCGACTAAATAAACACTAAAAAAACACACAAAATATTAAAAGCTACATTTATGTCAACTGTCCAAGACTAAAGAAAAGAAATGTTGACCCTAAAACTACTAAAAACTACTACTGATGTTGCAACTGCTACAACTACTACTGTTACTACTATTAGCCTAGTACTATGGAGAAGTTTGTATTGCACATTTGTTGAAGTATGAAGTATCATGGTATTTATCAAGGAGGATCCCCCTGTACTCTTAACCACACACACCATTTCTGATTTCCTTTTTCATTGGGCTAAACAAATGCTTAAAAAAACATTAAGAGCTACATTTGCTGTCAACTGTCCAAGACTAAAAAAGATTAAAAAAATGTTGACCCTAAAACTACTATAAAACTACTGCTGTTACAACTGCTACAACTACTACTACTGTTACTACTACTAGCCTGCTGCTATGGAGAAGTTTGTATTGTACATTTGTTGAAGTAACCTATGGGTTGAGTATCATGATATTTACCAAGTAGGAAACCCTTCTACTCTTAAACATACATACACTGTTTCTGGTTTCTTTTTTTTTATTGGGCTAAACAAATATAAACAAAAAATTAAAAGCTACAGTTGCTGTCAACTGTCCAAGACTAAAAAAGATAAAAAAATGCTGACCCTAAAACTACTAAAAACTACTATAACTACAACTGCTGCATCTGCTATTACTACTGCAATCAGCACCTGCCTTTGAAATCATAAAGGCTATATTTGCTGTCAACTATGTCCCTAAAAAGGAACATTGACTCAAAAACTACTACTACAGCAACTATTACTACTACTACTACGAAGAAGAATCTTGTATTGAGTTGAAGTTGCCTACTGGGTTGAATTCCATGATATTAACCAATGAGGACACCCATCTCCCCTTAAAAATATACACCTTTTTCAGTTTCCTTTTGGCTGGCCTAAACAAATGCCTCAGAAACCAGAGTCTTGCTGTTATTCTCATTCACAGCGCACCACAAGACTGCACGTCAGCCATATAAAATTGAACTAGACAAGTGGGACAGAGACTGGGTTCATGCAGACACGAGTGGTTACAGAGATTCGGAAAGCATAGGAGGAAATGGAAAACATGAATAGCCACAATGTTGGCTTTAGCTGGGCTGATTTAGTTAATAGCGCTAATAGCCAAATGAACTAGGTGATGTATTAGTGGAACATATTGTACTGTGCTAGCATAATTGCGCTTAACCTTTGCCTGTTTTAATTATGGATTATCCTTGGCTGTAGTAAATATTTATGAAATGTACTCTATCATTGTTAGTGTGATCCATCGGTGTGTTCTTTGTTGTTCCAAAATGAGCTATTTGATGGTAATAGCACAAGATAAATGACATATTCCTGCCATTTGGGGGTCATATGGGATGGGGATGATGTCAGGATCTTTGATTAGCTAGTCACACGAAATTGCCCTGAGAGCAATAGTGTGTTGAGACTTCTATGAGCCAAATAAAGCACATTAAAGGCAACATTGTCCAACACTAAAAAAGAAAGAAACGTTGACCCCAAAAGAAAATATTACATCACATTCTTCCATTTGATTACATTATGTTTATCCAAAGCAAATAATTTCGATTTTAGGTGGTCAATGAGCTAGTAGACCATAACAAAGATATTTATGTATTTTAAAATCATAGTTTTGTAAAGGGCCATTGAGGACAAGCTCTAACAGATGTTAACTTTAAATATCTTTTCTATTTTGCTGCTGTCGACCTTTGAATTTACTTTGAGATCAATAAAGTATCTACCCCAAAGTTTGAGCTTATCTCCACGAAGACGACACCAGACGACATTACAAATCAGACCTGTGGACAGGTGATCCCGCCTGAAGTAAGAATGTATGTCATTTATTATTATTTACTATTAGTCTGTCTACATCTGCAAAACTCAAAATGCCCTGTTCCACCTTGTGATGTCAGGAAGTGGTAGTTTTCAAGTTAACAGCTGCATTTAGTTCAGTAGCGGCTGGCATAAATATGCGGTTTGTGCAAATGAAACAAAATCCAGATATGTTTCTGATGAGGAAACAGCATTATAATAAAATTAATTAGACAATATGTACAATATGGGCCCTTTAATAAAATGATTTGTCCCAGAATACAGGGCAAATACATCTAGCTTACATGGCAAATTTCTCTCTGTCCATTTCCCAGTCCGCTGCTATTGCTATCACCTCTATCTTTTAACACCACCGGCCTTGTGTGTTGCGCCACTGCCTCCCTACACTTTTTCCACCGTTTATCAAAGGAAAGTCCTGGCTCTAACTATACCCAGGTGCAGCAGTGTGTAATGAGTCACACTGCAGTCACAATAGCCCAAAGCTGCATGCTCGCCCCTCTTGTTGCCACGGTTTCATGTGTGTTTGGTGTGTGTCTGGTTTTGGGAGGTCAGCGGGTGCAAAGCTCGGAGCTGAATGTCATGTGGAGCAGATCTCTGGCTCAGTGCTGCTGGTGTCCAGGGTTCAGCTGGAGTTCAGCACATTATTCATGCATTTGTGTTCAACAGAATATCACCTCTCCCTCTTTTTCTTCCTCTCTCTGTTCTCTCTCCTCTCGCAGTGCTGTGTGCATGTGTGTTTTCGATCACAGTCCCACTTGGGTTCTGAGCGGTGGAAAAGCCTTGTTGACAGTTACAGTATGGGCAGGCCGCTGAGGAGGAGGAGCTGTTTCTTAAGAAGCATGAGCATGTCAGTGGTTGAGCCCACCATCACTTTATTTATTCCAGAAAAGAAACGTCATACTGTCCTCACACCTGCAACTACTACTGCTTTTAGTACAACAACTGTACTTTCACTACCACTGCTACCACCGCAACTGTTAAAACAGCTAATAACACTACCAGTTGTATTGATAATGCATTGTATTTTAAAGTGCCTTTCTTTTCACAGCGACTGAAAAACAAGTTACTACAACTACCATCACTATGACATAGTTAATAGGTTATTTCTGTGATTTTTTTTTTTTTTTTTTACAGCCAATTGGGTTGAATCAGTGGCAGTGGTTGATTTGAAGGTTTTTCTATTTAGTCTTAAGTGTTTACTACTTATACTAATAGATTTCAAGTACAGTAATGCAACTACTGCAGCTGCTACTTGGTACTACCACTACTTTATCTTGACCCTATAAGAAACATTGCCTTTTTTCACTGTTATTGCTGCTGCTACAACTTTTGTGTCCACTTAAAGGTCCACATTACACTATTTTCTGATCTATGTTATAATGTTTCCTCATCACAAACATACCTGGAGTTGTGTTTTGTTTCATTCACACATGTTTAACATACAAATCTTGTGATGTGGTAATACAGGAAGTGCTCCGCTCCATACACCTTCACTAGATTCGTTTGCATAATCTCGACTGACCTTTTACCTTTAGTAAAACTGTTAACTTGAAAACTACTACTGCATGACATCACAAGGTGGAACAGAGCATTTTGAGCTTTGGATATGTAAACAAACTAATAATAATAATAAAGGCATGCATGAACACAACTCCAGGTACAACATTATAACATGACTTAATGCTCACAAGAGTCAGTTTTGTGTAATAAATGACCTTTAACCCCATAAGAAAGGTTTAGTCATTTTTACTATCACCACTATTGCTGCTACTTCAACTTTTGTGCCTACTTAAGATTATTACTGCGAAACCATTGCACATGTCTACTTTGCACGGGATTGAGATGACCTAAACTGAGAAGATAAATAATAAACTCACTGTTAACTGATGGAGAGGCAGTTAAAGTTCCCGCCCTTTTGCAGCCCATAAGTGTGTGTTTGTGTGTGCTTAATGTTTAACCCTTTTGTCAACAGTTGCATGAGGGTGTTACAACAGCATTCCACTGAGGCTGAGTCTTGTGACAGCTTGGCTTTCGTAATGGCCTCTTTGTGTTTTCTTTTCCTGCGGCTCCACTTGTTGCTTGTCCGGTTCATGTTTCTGCCTGTTGTGTGTAAATGAGCTCAGAGGCTGCAGAGCTAATGTCAGGTCAAACAGCCAACTCTGAGCCCTACTTCCAAACTAAATGCTCTAAAGGCTTTGTGTAGTTTTTCTAGTAGTAAGTGTAATATTAAAAGTGAGTGTCTAGTTTTGCTTCACATGTCTTGGTTTAACCTTGGTTTAGGTTTGGCTCAAGTTTGGTCTTTGTTCAGTTATAGTTTTTTTCATATCCACTGACTGTAAATTCGTGTGAATTAATGTGTTGCTTTTCTATCTGATGAACACCCATGTACCTGTATAGACCACAATCCTGTTTTTATCTAGATTTGCTTAAAATGACTTCACCTGTATCAGTCTAGATTTGAGTATCTTTTAATTATGTTAGATCTAATTGCTTGTGTGACCTAGTATTTATGGTTTCAGGGCATTTCTGACTTGCCCAAACCAAGCCTTTCTAACCATCTTGTTACATTTAAGACGGTTCAAACACAAAAGATGATTTTCCGATAAAATTACCATGACCTTTTGGTATAGAAAATCAGACATTCGTAGAAAAAATGCTGTTTGTTGTCTGCGTATTTTGTATGGTGAACCAAAACTGTGAATTTTCAAGATGGCAATCTGTACTAATCTTAACGTGAACTATAAGGATCTTAGGAATTAGGAGTTTGCCAATTAATGAACAAGAGCCACTGTTGACATTTTAAACTCTTAAACTACCTCTTTTATAGTGGAAAATCAGATACAGGGCCTAACACAGCAGGCATCAGTGAAGAGTGTTTACAAGCTGAACTTTGCTTCCTTTGTAGTTGAACACTTTCTGATTAGAGCGACTGGATCATGTGAAAGGCCACCGCGTGTTACTCTCTCAGGAAGGAAGACAGGCGCAAACTGTGAACATGCGTCAGATGATTGAAGTCGATACGTTGCTGCAGCGATGGGGGAGGGAGGGCGGAGCGTCCTTCAGGGCAGCCCAGGGCGTACCCAGACCTGTCAGTCAGTGTGAAACCATTTCCTCTTCAAGGCTGTCTGGCCCCGCCCTCCTATTGTGCAGCAGAGCGGTGGAGGTGAACTTTATCCCTTTTTGTTGAGAGAGAGAGAGAGCATTGAAATGATTTGCATAGACTGAGGTCAGGTTACACGTGTGTATGTTGCACAATGTAGATCCCATCTCCTAACATAAGGAGGGACGAGTGTTCTCAAGCTTTCAGAGGTTAAAAGAGTGTGTAACTGACTCTGGCCAAACCCCACTGACTGTACAACGGCCTGCATTTGTGTAGTGTTTAATTACACTCCCATGTTCAGACCTGGTTTAGTTCTTCTTTAGGCATAGGTTAGACCTGGTTCAGTCTTGGTTTGTTCAAGTTTCAGCATAATAAAACCTGGGTTAGTTAAAATGTAGTGTTTGTCGAGCCCAACCGACCGTAACATTGTGTTGCTTAGTCCTGGTTTAGTCAAAGTTTATGTATGGTTTCAACCTGATTTAGCTCTGGTTTAGTCTTGGTTTAGTCTTGTTTAGCTCAGTCTTTATTCAGACTGTAAAATGGTCTGAATTAATATAGTCCAGCTCAGTCCTCAGACCTGGGTTAGTTCTGGTTTAGACTTAGTTTAGCCTTGGTTTAGCCCTGGTTTACTTTGTTTATCTCCAGCTTACTGTAGATAAAAGAGTCTGTGACTATCATGTGTGCCAGTTGTATCTGTATATTGCATATCCATTTGAAAAGGCCAATGTCCACATGATTTTGTCCACCAATGACACCATGTGTTTTAGTCCTGGTTTAGACCTGGTTTATACCTGGTTTACTTTAAGTTTAGTTTTAGCTAAAACTTTTGCTATCTAAAACAGTCCTGTCAGTTGATTGCATTGTATTTCTTGCTAATTGATCAGATACCACCAATATCCATAGGTTTGAGTCCTGGTTTATTCTTTGTTTCGCTGGAGCTTTCAGATGCTAAAAGACTGTAAAAGGGCCTGAATTAGAGTGGTGTTGGCTTTCCATCTGCCCAGATAAGATCGGCTAACCCAGTCCATGCGCCCTTTGGACCGGCCGCCTCAGCAAACACATGGTGCAAGTGGCTCTGTATCAGCAATGTGCCGCAGTCGTTACAAATTTGCACAACACAACCAGCGCTTCATATCACCTCAGGCTTATCAGGTTCCTCCAAGGGCAGTGAACTTTCCCACCAAACTCCCTCTGCTCAGTCAGCCCTCTGGGACCAAGGCTCATCCATTCACTCTCAATCCTTCCCACACTGTTACTGTACCTTTACTGTAGATTTTAGAGGGCAGAGGACAAGAACTTCACTTCATAAAAAAACAACAACTCTGCTGTCTTGTAATCTTGTAAACATTTTAAGAAATATGTTGAGTTATTGGTTAATTAACTCGGTTTTAGTCAGAGCTTTGGTCTGCTTTTCTTATTTATTTTTTCTGTTTTAATAAAGCTGCACTATGTAACTTTTCCAGTAAAGTGCTTGTTTCTATGGAGATGGCAGAATATCTCACCAGGTCGAGGCGTCTCCACTCACAACAGGAATGTGTTTTATTCATGGTATTTTTGAGCTGTAAATACAAAATAGATACGTTTCACGCTATACTGTGGAACATTCCAGGCAAAGCAGTAACATCACCATGGATACGAGCAGGCGGCGGACCTTTAAACCCTAGTATCATTGGTTTACGCTTGAACAAACTTTACTTGTCCAGCTAGAATAGTAATACACTGTGAATGCCAATAGTAAAAATAGTAAATTCCAAAAATACGTGAAGTATGAGCGTTTTGGGTTAAGTTTACACCTGGATTACTCTTTAACTTTTACTTGATGCTTTGAGCCGATACGCTGCTGTTCCTGAGTGTACTGGCGGCCGTGACTAAACTAAAGACTGTTTGCTTTCACTGTGAGCTCATCTGTCACAGCCGTTTGTGGAGCAACGGGTTTGTCACAGAACTGTCCTGTGTAATGTGCTGTCATCACGTATGAATAATGCCGTCTTCAATGTGGGACACTATTTACCCAACAGCTCAAATGATGTAAATATGATTACTTAGCACTGAAGACGTAATGGCTGAAAGTTTAATCCTGGAAACATTTGATTGTATTTGCATTGTATCAGTGATGATGACCTAATAGCAAACAACATTTATATTTACCAAACTTGCACACATGACAGCCTATTTTAAAATGGCCAGCAGTGTTGTTAGCAATGATAAACTTGGTAGTAATACACGAAGTGCTCCACTGTTTTAAGCTCCACACATCTTCACTAGAATCATTTGGATAATTTCAGCCCTGGAATTGACAATCTCTACTGAACTAAAAGTAAAAAAGTATCTGTTAACTGCTGCTTCCTGACATTTTGACCTTTGGAGATGTAAGAAGATGAATAATAAAGGATTACGCAAACATGTGTGAATGAAACAAAACACAGCTCAGGGTATTTTTGATGAGGTAACAACTTTATAACATTGCTTAAAGTTCACTTGAGTCAATTTTGCGTAATGCAGGACTTTTAGTAAATCATTTTAATGACATACTATATTTTGGGTCAAGCAATTGTATTTCCATGGAGACAAACAAGTGAAAACTCACAAATATCACATAGTACATCTTTAAATATATTTAAACAGCAATTTATTTAATTATTTCTTTATCAAACGTTGCAAACAACATATTTTAAAACGTCAGCCACCATCTTCAGTAATCAGATTGATTATTTCCCTTGTTTTATGTTATTGAGAACACTGTGTTCTGTCCTTGCCGCTGTTTAAACCAATGATGCATGTTCTGTGACCTACAGTAATATCCAGTTAACTCGCTCTGACCTTGGATTCACACACACATGCTTGTCCCAGTCTGTCTAACTCCATTTTCTATTCCAGCTCTTCACATTGGGCTGTTTACTGAGCTGGTGCTTTGAAAGAGGAGCGTGAGGTGAAACCATGAGCTCAGATGCCAACAAGAGAATGCCATAGACTATAATGTAGAGCCAGCAAAAGGAAGACTGGCATGCAACCCTACACTCATGCACAGGAACAGAAAGTTTGTGCTGATTCATCACATTCATGAGACTCCTTTTAGTCTCATTTTAGACTTCACCTTGTCCTAGTTTAACTCTACTGTTTGTTTGATAGGGACTGTGCTTATTAATGAAGATCTGTAATTAAAGTGTAAATGTGCCAGGTTAGAGCAAACCATGCTAATATCCATCTGTTGACCCTAGACAGGTGACATAGAAAACAATACAAAATACAAAACAGTTACACAGACATAACACAGACCAGTGAAAGGGCAAATTAAACTGTTAACAGACTTGGGTTTCCTTCATCCACAGTTTAAAGTGTAGTGTGTTTGTAGACAGAGACACTTTCTCTTATTGTCAGGGTGTTATTGACTGTTCCAAGTCTTGATTTAGTCTTGCTTCTAGTCCTGGTTTAGTCTTGGCGTGGTTCAGGTCATGAGCAAAACTGCACAGTACAAGAGTATACCATGGATCTAGACTTAAATGAGTCAGTAGCTTGTTTCAGTCTGCTTTAGATTTTCATGTAATTTAATTTAGAGCCTTGTTGTGTCCAGCACGCCCTTAGTCTTGCTTGAACACTGGTTTAGTTATAGTTTTGTCCTCATTTAGTTCTGTTTATTCCTTGTTTAGTCATAATTTAGTTTTGGTTTGGTCTGGGTTGAGTTATTGTTTGTTTGTTTGTCTTGGTTTAGACCTGGTTTAGTTCTTGTTTTGTTTTTGTTTAGTCTTGGTTTAGTCCTAGTTTAACCTGAATAATGCTCTGCAAAACGTTTTTGAGTGTCCAGAAAAGCACTATATAAAACTGATGCATTATTATTACTATTATAACCTGGTTAAGTCCTTGTTTTGTTCTGTTTGGTCTTGCTTACTCTCCCTGGCTGCTTGGGGAGTCCAGCTGCAGAGCCACAGTTGGATAATGAATGCCACACGGTCGTGACAACTTGCACTTTTATGGCAAGGAGAGCGAGATGGGATGCTCGCACACTTCACCCAAACATCCTCCATAAACCAGACAATCAAAGAGACACCAGCCAAGCATCTTAACAACCAACCTCCAACTAACATTCATCAGTGACTCCAAAAAAGGACTCTCTCGCTGTGTTTACTTCATGATTGCGGGAAAACTGAAATTCACTTTCCAAATGTAACCGCGGCATTTGTAAACACGGGATTGGTTCTTGATTTATCCTGCCGCAGAATGGGACGCAGCTATCTTCTTTCATCTAAATTATCTGTACTGAGGTTTGGTGATTATGCTGGTTATTGGCATACACCACTTTCAAATGCATGTTTCCTTTCACTTCTGCTTGACTGAGTTTTATTGTTCATGAATAGAAACGGCTGGCCTTGGCACGATTTAGCCTGTATAGTCATTTCACTGGACAATAAAATATATCAAATTAACAAAATTGTGTCCACAAACGTAATTCAAAAGTGCATTAACTTTTCTGGTCAAGGACATGCCATCTGCTTGTCTTCACTGGGATTTTGTGACTTTGTGCCTGAAATGTTCCACAGTATGGCATTAGGCAGGCAGGAGATGCGACCGTGCCATGCTACAGGTCTGTGGAGTGTAGGCCCCGTTCACAGTTAGAAGGCGGATCCCCCAATGGTAAAGTTACATATTGTGGCTTAAAATGCTCCATGTCAGTGAGAGGAAAGGAGGAATTTTAAGTGTACATTCTTTTGTTTTGGCCTATAACAGTGGTCAAACATTGGTAAACCGAGTTCTTGTTTTATTGGGGGCACTGTATGGGATGTGTTTGCAATTACTTTATTTTGCGCAATAGAAATCTCTAGTGAATACGTTACACAATATAGGAATTACTCAAAAAGCCCAAACAAGAAATGAATGACCCAGAATGTTGTACGCAATCAATGGTACAGTTCCCTCTTCCATATGAATCAATGGTACAGTTCCTACTTCCATATAAAGCCTCATTTGATCTGCGCAGACGTTGCAAAAGCCTCAGAGGTATTAGTGAAAATGCGTTACAGCGTCCCAGACATTCAAATGCACATTAGATCAAATAACAATGGTATGGCTTTAGGGCTGTGTATGTAGAACTCTTGCTTTCTCATAGTAAACAACATAAGTGAAACATGGATCCATTATTGGCATAGGGATTTCTTGCAGTGTGCACAGTCATCAAATTAATATGAACAATGTAAGACATACCTTATGCCTATAGGCTTAGAGGTATCACTGTGTTTAACTCTAATAATATTCCCACATTACAGATTACAGGCCTATTGCATTCTGCTTTCAAGGCAAACATTACTGGAAACAAAGCTTTGATGTCAGCTCTGATCTAAAATAAGAACTTATAAATATTCATAGACACATGTATTTGTATGTTTTATTTATCACTTTACTGTATGCAAGCACACAGCTGCAGAACAGATGCAAATGTGGACTAACGTATGACTGCACGGTTTCAAACAATGAGACCTGAGTGGGTTTAGACTCAGAGTTTACTTTGGGTTTACTGTAGTTTTTGGTTGGACCTGGTATAATTGTGTTCCAGTTTAGACCAGTTTAATGTTATAGTTGTTTCCCTTCTCACTGACCCTCTCAAAGTTATATTTGGAGTAATTCATGCGTGATCGAGTCTTTAATCACTTTTAAGATGCCATATTGCCGATCGACCTCCGTTTTCACTGCCACAGACCTACGCCCTCTGCTGTGTACTTACATCGTTCTACAATTCCATTTTCTTAATTGGTGATACACGTAGGATTCAGTAACTGCTGCTCTCTACTGTCGTGTGCAGCTCTCCATCGGAGTTGCTGACTCTTTGTTGTGATGATGCGTTTACGGTGACGTCAGCTCCCATTGGGCACCACCGTTTTCTAACACGTAAGTCATCTAACCTGTTTCTTAAAGAATATTGAAATTTAATATGTGCAAATTATAACGATGATCCAAATCCACTTTATTTACATAGCACATTTTATAAACATAGCAGTTAATGCTGCACAGAGATCATAAAAATAAAACAACAAAAGGTATATTTGCTAAATATGTGATCATACTAGTCTTAAAACAATAAAACCAGAATAAAATCTAATAAAAGCGAAACCATAAAATAATAAAATCATCCGTGGGTGTAGTAGATTATAACTATATAACAATGTGTTAACAATTGTAGTCCTGTTAAACTCTAACTAAATGAGTTGACACACACTGTAGTTTTATTAAGTATAAGTCACTCCATATTTTATAGTAATTTTATTTTAAATGTTTTTACTACTTTAAATGGTAGCATTTTTTGTACTTTTTTTGTACCAGGTCATGATGCAACAAAATGTCATTCTTGGTGCGTTTGAGTTTTTTACTTGAATAACAATAAAATATCCATCCATTTAAATCCATCCATCCATCTTCTCCCGCTTAATCCAGCTGGGTCGCGGGGGCAGCGTGCTGCCCAATACTCATAGCACCTGACCCCCCCTATGAACCCCTCTGCAGGTGGTGAGCCCACAGGAGGGTGGACGTCATGGTCCTTGATGTTAGTTCATAGGGGTGCGGGCATGTTTTTAGGTTGATGGGGGAAACCGGAGCACCCGGAGGAAACCCATCCAGAGACGGGGAGGAACATGCAAACTCCACCATTTAGTTAAAATTGTATGAATTCATGAGCGAGGCAGAGCTGAACTGAAGCACTGTTGGACCAAAAATAGTGAGCGTCTCCAATAAATAAGGCTGTTTGTGGAGTTGTATTTTGGCCCAGGGTTAAGGCTACATAACACTTGACATACTCCTCATTCTTCTCTGGCTTCAGCTTTAAAAATATGACCTCGTGACATTAATTGATGCTGGGAAAAAGCGTCTGCATCCAAATATAACCATGTTTTAGCCGTTCACATGTACTCCCCACAGTCATATATTTAACACGATTTAAGGGTTTGAGGCAGCTGCTCTCATGTAATCTACCTGAGGGATGCAGTTTTACAATCAAATCTTGTTTTGAATGTAAATTCAAGTGATGAAAATTTTCAGTGAACTATTTTCTCTATTTTAAACTGAAACAGACCAAAAACTCTGATGTAATAACACAACAAATACATTTTTACTATGTACAGTGAGCAAATCTTTAAAACTACCGACAATTTGACTAGCTAAATTGGATGCCACTGAATATAGTCAGCTTTTGACAATTATCCAAATTTACTGTATACACAGGGCTGTCTAAAGATATCAGCAGGTCCTGATGCTAAGAGATCCAGGGGCCTCCTCAAATGTTTTCATCAACTTAAAAGAATAAAAAAGAAAGAATATCGAAACTTCTCAACGAGTACTGAGCCATATTTGACATTGGATTCAATATAACAGAAACAATATGATATAAATGTTGAAAATGAAAGTGTTTTTCAAATTACATAATATAGTGTAAACAGATAGATGGAAAAGTGCAACAAAAAGTCACTGCAGCTTAGACTATGCTAATTTTCTCTAGCTGAAGCGTGGGTTTTAAGACCTATCTTAGAAACCTTGTTTATTTTTCATGTGTGATACTTTTAAATACTGCTGCTCTGTATTTTACTGCTGTATCACTGGAAATTGCCAAGATTAAAGATTAAGGACACAAATAAAGATTATTATTATTTATTGTATTTACTTGTGACAGTGTATGCTACTGAATAAACATTTCAAGTTATTTTTATATGACCCAGTATCATTCAGACCAGCAGTGGCTTCAGGATCTGCATGCACCTTTTTTCACAAACACACAATACAATACACAAACACTTTCATTGTATTACCACACATCATCTTTCCCGTCATGTTTGGCTGTATTTACATAGAAATACCATGAGTGCACGCCTTAATGGCTCCTGCATTTGCATGGTATTAGCACAGGTGTAACACAAAACAAACAGAAACTGGAAAGTCCTGGGAGTGGCTCTGCAACAACAGCTGACTGAGGTTATGTGAATATTCAGTCTCCTGCCACAGACAAATGAGAGCTCCCTGAAGTTCAGTTTGCTAAACAAAGCACGAGGCTGCCTTTTAAGGACACGCACACGGGATACACTTATATGTGCGTGCAATGGGCTCAATGCAGCTGCAGAGCCAGTGGGACAGTGGGAGAAGACCATAACTGGGATATGGGAAAAGAAGAACTGGAAAATTCAAAAATTCTAGATACAAGAGATTATAACTTTACAAGAATAGTGTAGTGTACAGTAGTAACTAAGCCTGAATCACTCTTACTAAACTATTTGCTCATTACTTCTTCGTTCATTATGAAGACAAATTAGTACAGACATACGGTTTTAAAATATAAATATATGACTGCGTGTTGCCTACTAATGCTATTGTTCTTTACAGGAATAGACATTTTATTTAAAATCATTATACTAGCTAATACTTGTAACTGAAAATAATACCAGCAAGTGATAAAAACAGAACACTAAAAGTGGGAACTGAATACAATATCACGTTAATATATATCAAGTTAATAATAATGACCATGAGGAAGAACATCAGCAGCTTGGTATAGCAGTTCTATGGTTTCTACAATAACAAAGCTGTTATTACAGGTTAGATCTGTGGAGAGGCTGCTCACCATGAATGTTTTTGTTTTTAAATGTTTTTTGAGGTGCTGTTAAATGTTTTTGAGGTCCATTTGAGGCAAGGAAAGGCAAGTTTATTTGTATAGCACAATTCATACACAAAGTAATTCAACAAAAACACCTGTAATTGAATAAATGCAAGTGAATATATAAAAGTTTAAAGCCATACTGTGAAACATTCCAATCAAAACAATAACAAATTCACCAGAAAAGTTACACAGTGCACCTTTAAATTCCCTCCTGACACATATACTAGAAGTTACTGGAATCAGCTTTAGACCTTTACACTGTGTGTTTATGCCCCACCTTAAAACAAGGCCAGTGACAGGTGGTTAATTTATTACCGGTATAATCTCTAAAATGGACGTGCATGTGAGCTGGGTGTCCTTTAGCCCCGAGCGCACGGCTGCTAGCTCTGCAGTTTGAGTGGTTCACTGGGGTCAGAGCATGTGCTGACTTCTGAAAAAAGTGGTATTTACATCAGAGCACAGCTATGACTCAGAACGTATGGGGTTTTCCATTGGGCAGGAAGTGATGTCGCGCTCACAAACTTTAAGCCTTTGTCCTATTTTGTAGTGCCAAGTTTGAATCAGCCACTACTGAAATGAACGTGCAAACAAAACAGAAAATCCAAACATAAATTTACATATTTTAGAGGGGAGTTTTTTCTTTTTTCTCCTCTTTCAACCAACCATTATTTAAGTCCCTAATTTCTCTCAGATTCAGATTTTAACATAAGAACAATGACTGCAACATACATAAGTAACATTTATAGTGAATTTATAGAGCGCTTTTCATACAAAAATGCAACACAAAGCGCTTATTATATGTTAGAATTAATGTCTGTCTTTTTACATAACTTTACATAACCACATTAGTGCAGATTTAAAGAATGTATGGTTAATTATTGTGCCTAACCTAATTGACATTAACATTAGAAGTAAATTCCTATTCATGCATTTTTAAATATATTTGTTATTGATGTAAAATCTGTGTTAATGTGTGTTTTTTTACTAAACACAACCCCAGACAAAATGTTACTTTTACTTATACGTACGTTAAGGAAATACCTTTATTATGCAGTAACAGTACCCTGCCTGGCTGTGCTCAGATTAGGGGGAAGGATCTGTTACCGTCTTGTTTTTTTCTGCACACATGTGGCACATCTGGGGCCAAGCCTGACTCATTACTCACTCCTTTATGTTCCATTCTCTGCAGCCATGGCAACTGCAGCGTGTTTTCGCCGGAAAGCTTTTGAAGGCGATGGAAAAAGAGAGAGAGAGAAAGAGGGAGAGGGTGCTTAGGGAGTGAGAGAGTGAGGAGAGGTAGAATAGGGAAGGAGGGAGGGAGCAGGCTCTCAGTAGTTGGCCTACATCCAGTGTAATCATGCCATGGAGCTGAAATGAGGCCTTTGGCTGCACACCAGGTTTCTGAGAACAAAGATGTGAGCTTCTAATGTTGGCGGTGGGGCCTGCTTGGCATCCACGGCCATTTCCCAGCAGCCCTTGCCTTGGCCGATTGCCAGCCCCCCCTCGCACCCTCATTCCCTCCTCCCTCCTCACCCCTCCCCTCTCTGCCGGGAGTGCAAAGAGGATCAGAATAAAGAGAGAGACTTGTTTTTCACTCGCCTCCTGCTCTGGTCCAATGACATCACCTCTGCGGCCCCCAGATTCCAGCCGCCCGCCGCATTTTTCCACTTTCGGACCGTCCATTTTATTTGGATTCCTCCATTTTAGAGTTTTGTCCCTGTCAGCTACTGTACTTTGTTATTCTGTGAAAGCATAACACAGATTTTGTCAGGATGTCAGATGGACAGCAGGGGCCAATAAAGCACTAGTAATTATTAGACAGCTATTTCCTGTTGGTAGGTTTCATCCTGCTGTTACATGCGACATTTTGAGGACTTTTAATATATATTATATTTTGTCTGAAATTGTTAATTGGTTTGGCAACAGTCCAAATTTTTCATAATTCTAAAATCCATGGATAAAAACAGAAATATCAAAACTACATTTTCTGTTTACATTTTTCTGTTTGTTTCTATACTGTCAATGTTATGAAAAATACTAAATGATGATTTGATTTAACATTACATTATTAGTTCATCTATTCATATTGAGAGATGAAATGTGAGAATTTTTGTCAGAAAATTATGTGGGATTAAAGAATAAAATACAGGCAAAGCATTTGAACGTTATGTAATTGTGAAATATAGCAAGACTTATGTGGTAACCTGTAGTGAAAAGAAAAGATAATATCAAGCAGAAAATTACATAGATATTAGACATAAACCATTTTCTGCTTGATATTATCTTTTCTTTTCACTACAGGTTACCACATAAATCTTGCTATATTTCACAATTACGTAACGTTCAAATGCTTTGCCTGTATTTTATTCTTTAATCCCACACAGCACATAGACAATTGCCCTCTTCTGCTTAAAATACCATGCTTACATAATGCCGTTACATAAATTTGATTGCTGGCTCATCGTTGTCTGGACTGTCTATCATGTCCCACTTTCTGTGTCACAGTGATTGATATTATTGTCACATTGCTCTGCATTTTATCTGCACTCTAATCCGTGCTAGCGCTAACCAGTGGCTAAAAATAACCATGTCCAATTTGTTCAGACTGCAAAAGACAGTTGGGGACCTGTGTTAATCTGGTCTGCAGCCTGTACGCCAAAGTGAGTTCACGTCTCTCAGTGCCCTACTCTTGAAAATTCCCCCTCCGTTGCGTAAGTTAATACAGCACGGCAAAAATCTTCTATATAAAACATATGTTAAAGTGATTTTAATTCAAATTATATACATATTTTGCAATTGTTTTGACTAAAGTTTAGTTGTGCTTTTTCGCAATGTTCAATATGTAATTTATTTCAAAGCAAATTAAGGTGGAATATACATTTTTAACTTGAATCAAGATAAAACTAATATCTCAAATCAATTTAAACAAAAACCTGACCCACAAATGAAATAATTTGAGTTAACACTACTGAAAAAGCTATATATTGTAACTTCAACTCCTTTTAAATTTTCACATTCCTCTTTAAAGCGCGATTATGTCAACGTGACCTACCAAAACCTTTTTTTATTTTTACTGTAACTTGCAAGTTTGGCTTGGTAATGGTTATATAATGAAAACCAAAAGGAAAACAAGAAGAGGAAACAGCGAGAGAGCTATAGAGAGAATTTGTAATGATTTGGTTTCATGAATAAAACATGCCCAATATACTATTCAACAGACTCGAAAGTGACAACAAAATAGCGTCACTGCCTGCCTACACATCTGTCAGAGTCACATTTTGGGTATTCCCCTGACCACTTATTCTTTATTTAGCCTCTTTATGTTTCTACGCTCAGGTGAAAATAAAAAAAAAATACCAAGTTTGGGTTTTACTTTTGTGTTGTTAGTGATATGACATAGTTTGGGGCAGTTTTTTGCAACACGTTTTATATCTTTATTCATGGAGATGGTGCTGCTTTGTTTAAAATGTCCCACAGTATGGCATTAGACATACCTGTTGAGCATTTCTTTTATGACAAGTGTTTTTATTACTCAAAAAGTACCTTGAAAACCATGCACCTCCACATATTTGACCTGCATCTGACCTCCATGATGATATGTTTAATGCCATACTGCAGAATATTCTAGACAAACAACAAGCAGGCAGCAGTCAGTCAACAATAAAAGTACTATAAATATTATTCTACAGTGTGTATTTTGTTTTTTTCTTCCACATTTTGAGTTGATAGAATGAATCTGCTTTTAAGATGAACTTTTGGATTAAAAAAAAAACACTGTAAACGAAGTCAGCTTGCCTCAGGATAGACTATGGCACTGTCTACGTGCTGCTTGACGTCTTTCAAAGCCTCTGCGGTACTTTGTGAAATCGCTGGATCTTTCCCATTATAGAATCAGGTCATTTAGGATTTAATTGAATCTCAGCGGGACCCCTCTTGCATAATCAGGCGTAGCTGTTTGCAAGCACAAACATTAACTTGGTGCAAAGGCAGAGGATCAAAGCACATCACCAACTGTTTCCCACAATCCTGAAGGAAAGACTTTTGTTTATTTTGCCCCCACACAGCAGTCATTTCCTAACTATGTCATAAAGCCTAAAACCACACTTCCTGGTGTTGTTCAGTCTGAAACAAGGGCAAAGAGTGAAGCATGATGGGAAATCGTGTGTTGACAATGTGGTGGGTAGTCGACATGTGACGCTGGTATTAAATCTCTAGGGGATATGTTGTATATACAGCATCATTGTTTCTATGGCTGCTCAATTGTTGCATCAAGTAAACTATTCTGTGATACTTTCCTTCAACATTATCACACACTATAAGTAAGTTAAAAGATGCTTTATATAGTCATATTAATTTAGATATATTTTGATTGCCAGTATACTTATTGTTTTGACAAAATGGACTTGCAAACAAAGGTTATGTGGAAGATATTAGAGATTATGTGACATTGACAATAGCCAAAAACTCAAAACTTTTTTCAAAAACATTACTGCAAAGGAAGTTTATAGTAAAATGTTTAAAAAATGATCTGAATATGTGACTGCAACATTATAATTTATATTCTAATAAAAATGTCATCATTACTGCAATGTTTTAGGTGTATGCTGCTAAGTGACAGTGCTACATAGCCTAGAGGTCTGTTGTTTCTTCTGAAAAAGTAAATTAGCTGCTGTCAGTTATTGCAAAATTTCCCTACAACAAACCGTGTCTGTGCAAGTGAAAATCCTGTTATACTACCCTACAATTACCGAGTGTCGCATGAGCAGCCTGCAAACCCTCTGACTAACTAACATTGTATTTTGTTTTTATGGGGCGGCCCTTTGAAGAGAATACACCCCATGCCTGAGTGAGTGATCGTGGCCACAGGCACCCAGCCAAATGGCCCCATGTCCCGGAGAGATGGGTGAGGCAGGCCCTGGTATACGTGACTAAACAACCACTCGCTTCCTCTTTCCAACGTCACAAGGACTTGCACAAACATATCCTGCTTTGTGTCTGCTGGTTTCAGACGCATTGCCTCACCCACAGCCCCCCAAGCAAGAGAGAGAGAAGGAGGGAGGGAGCGGGAGAGCGAGAGAGCTGCAATCAGTTGGAATGAAACCAGAATATCAACAATACTTTACAGTGACGCTCCTACTGTTAGTGTTGATATACGCAAAAGCTACTATCTCCTTTGGAATGTGCTACCCTACACTACACAGTTCACTTCTGACGATATTTAGTCTTGGTTTGGACATGATTTAATCTTGTTTTTGTTCTTGGTTAATCTTCCTGTAGACCTGGTTTAGTCTTGGTGCTTTGAGACTCATTGTGCATGCTTTGTTATGAAAGTTACTTACTTTTTTATGATGTTGTGTTCAGGAGGTGTGAGTGATTTTGTTCCAGTGTGTCAGAGTACAAAAGGAGAACTATTAATCGTGCAACTTGAGCTTGAACACATAGGCACTCCTCTTATCTCTATGTTGGTTTAATATTCAACAAAACGTGTCTCAATGGCTGATTCATTGCGCTGTAATTTGATTTAGTGGTGCCAGATTTGGATGACTGGCTACGCAGCAGTGCACAAGAATAAAATGTGGGCAGAGCTATACTAGTCATGCTGCTGCTGTAACCTCGATCCATTCAAGTTTACAACACTGGGCTGGAAATCCCCACCTCATGACAAGGCTTCCTGGTTACTGGCTAATGTAATGGCGCCTTTGCTTTTTATAAACGAGCATTCAGCACCCCAGCGATAGGGAAAAGGGTATGCAGACAGTCCGTATTTTCACAGTAAAACCGCTATAAAATGAAAATAAAGGCAAAGCTGTGAAAAGGGGGTATTTTGCAAACGCTAATCCGAAGATATCCACGTTAATTTTGCACACGGAGTCGTTTCTATTGTGTCATCTAACAATAACACCATGCGCAAATAGCATTTCCAAGTCTGAATCGCTGGCATTTCGAAGTAAACAGCGTTTTCTTTTTTAGGCTCGACCCACCTCATTCATTGCACGGCAGTCGTAGTAGCAGCAGCTCGTGGCGTAGAGGCGCTGTGCATTGAGAAAAACAAACTGCAGCCAGCACAGTCAGCCCTAACCGGATCAGAAACGAGGACAAAGCTGTGCTCAGACTGAGCGGCTGAGAGCGCATTTTATCCAAAGCGAACCTACGCGCTTTTACGCAATACCTGCCTTTATTTCGCGGAGGGTTTCTTGATATTTTTAGCTAAATCTCCGAGGCGATCTGGAGTAGACTGTCTAGCTGGTGTTGTCGGGGGTTGTTGTCCCATTTCGGTGTGACCAAAAGCACTACGTGGAGGAGGAAGGCGAACGGGATATGTTTGGGAAGCGGTTCAAGTGATTAAATTATAAAAGAGAAGGGGCCGTCAGTGACAGAGGCTGCAGTAAAGCGAGGGAAAGGCGGAGAGGAGGGGGTCTGTCGAAGAAATCAAGTCAATAGAAACTCAAGTGGAAGCAGGCTGCGCTCATACTGGCCCTGACGTCACTGCTCCACATTGAGGCAGTAGTAGCGACTGAGCGGAGAGACGCACACCGCGCCATAGTAAAGTACGCACCGACATGAACTCTCTCTGCGCTCCAACTTCGCCCCTGTTTCCCATAAAAGTCTAGGGAGGACGCCTTTTGGTTTCTTCTTCAACGCACGGAACTTGCTCTTTATTCGTTTTCAAAGGGGATTCGGGAGAACTAGATACATTTTGGGGTTTATTTTCTTGACGTGGAGCTCGACTCGACGACGCTGAGGAGAGCCATGTCGTCCGCGGCGGTCGCTGCTTCTTCCCGGAGGCAGTCGTGCTATCTGTGCGACTTGCCCCGCATGCCGTGGGCCATGATTTGGGATTTTACCGAGCCCGTGTGCAGAGGATGTGTCAACTATGAAGGAGCAGACCGCATTGAGTTTGTTATAGAGACAGCCAGGCAGCTCAAGAGGGCTCATGGCATTCAGGAGGGCAGGTCTCCCGGCCCGGGAAAGAAGGACTTCCAGGCTATGAACCACGCAGCGGCGGGAGACCCAGGCTCCCGACCGCCCCAGCCGCTGGACCGATACCCCCTGTCCTCAGAGCGGCCGCCCAGGCTGGGACCAGAGTACCAGTCAAGAGGGCAGGCGAACGGCATCACAGTCCACAATGGATTCCCTAAACCGGACGAGCCTCCAGAGCTGAACCGCCAAAGCCCCAACCCCCGCAGGAGCAGCGGCGCGGTGCCCCCAAACCTCGTGCCTTTGGTGAACGGGGGCGGCCCGGTGCCCCAGCACACCTTGAACGGCAGACAGATGGGGCTCCCCTCTTCGCTGGCGGCAGGCAACCCCGCGGACATGGGCAAGAGACCCGCCTCGGTGTCCAGCACTGAGCACGACCGGGAGAAGGACAAGCACCGACCCGACAGCCTGACCCCAGAGATCAGCGAGAGCCACAAGAACCGACCCGAGCAGGACTGGATGGGCAAAGGCAAAACCGTGAGGGACCTGATGGCGCTGCACACTTTCGACAGATTCAAGAAGGACCATCCGAGCATGCAACAAAGGGCTATGGTGTACGAGTCCGGACCTACCGCGTCCAAAGCAGGTAAATAAACAAAATAAGGACAGTGCAGACTTATTTTTATGCCTTTATGACTATTTTGAACCACCAAATGTAAATATAGGAATATGCCAAGAATGTGCAAATTAGGTAATCCGTCAAAACATGACGTCACAAACACGTGAAAATATTTGTAGAGTTTATATTTGGTGAATATAGTTGTATATTGGGCAGTTTTCCTGCAGAGAACAGAATACAGTCTAGTGTTGTGTGCACAGTGGAGTGCTGCCTGTGTGAGCTGTGTAACTCAGTTGTTTAACCCTTTCCCGTCCCAGACAGAGGAAAACACCCCCGCAGCGTGAAGCGAAAGGCGTCTCCGGAGCCTGAGGGAGAGGGCACGGCTGCCAAAATGAACGGAGAGGCACAGCAATGGTTACCACCACCCAACGATGGACTCAAAATGCCCCCGGTGCCCCCTCCAAACTTTGCCTCCCCACCCTCCACGATATCCCCGCAGTCCCGCACCACCCCTCCCGAGGCAGCCCAGAACGGCCAGTCACCCATGGCAGCGCTCATCATGGCCGCAGATAACGCCGGGGGCAACAGCTCACCGAAAGACGCCAACCAGGTGCACTCGACGACCCGCAGGAACAGCAGCAGCCCGCTCTCCCCCTCCTCCATGAACCAGAGGCGGCTGGCCCAGAGGGAGGGCTCGGGCGCCGGGACCCCTCATGTCCCGGGCATGGACCAGGTGCACCCCCAGAGCATTCCGGACTCTTCTGTACCCGGCAGCATACCCCTGTGCTGTACCCTGTGCCACGAGCGCTTGGAGGACACACATTTTGTTCAGTGCCCCTCTGTCCCCTCTCACAAGTTCTGCTTCCCGTGCTCCAGGGAAAGCATAAAGCAGCAAGGTGCCACAGGCGAGGTGTACTGTCCCAGCGGAGAGAAGTGTCCACTGGTGGGCTCTAACGTACCCTGGGCTTTCATGCAGGGGGAAATCGCCACCATCCTGGCAGGAGATGTCAAAGTAAAAAAGGAGCGGGACCCTTGATTTTGTCTTTGAACACTTTTCTTTTTGGGGCGGGGGAATTAAAAATATGAGTATAAATATATAAATATCACATACATACCATTCAAACAAACTAACGGACTTGTACATATTGGACCCAAGGGAAGAGTATACTTCGTAAACATGGTTGTATAATTTTTGATTTTTGAATACATTGTGTTTCTATATTTTTGAAGATAAAGGTATGTACTCATTATAATGGACTACGTTCCTCTGTTGATGTTTAACAAAAATTCTTGATGTACTTCTAGGTCTGGTGGCAGTTCCTGTTTAACGTAGAATGTGACTAATGCTACTCTACGAGCACTTGGCAAAAACTGAAATGCTTTTAGCTGTACTTGTATGCACTTGTTTAAAAATTGCCAAATACAATTTCTGATCTTCTATGAACATAATCGTCTGGGCTTGCTTCATTTTGAGTGATCTTAAGTCCTCCTTTATAATATCCTCCCGGTAGATTGCGTTGTGGCTTGATTTACGGTGCACACGGAGAGAACTAGGCTACTGTTTCAGGGCTGCACCACTTATGGAAAAAGCATGCAGGGGTGCGTTGCTAATGTGCACAATGCCTGCCTTTCTCTCAGTCAGGGTTAGTAGTTAGAGCACGCACTGGACTACATTTTTGCCTCTGCACACTGTAATTGATTGCACTAGAAATAGGTGCCAAGTCATGTTCGTAGAGCCGGAATCTGTTGAGTCAGGATTATGTGGGAAAGTGAGTGATTGTCCAAATGATATAAGCGTGTTTGTGTATAACCTCGCTGGATTTTCACAACATCTCCACTATTTTTAACCCATTTTTTGCATTTGCTGGTGCTTTCGATTTTTCAGACGTTTGTGAGCAGTCAACAGTGAACAATATGCAAATGTATGAAATAGTAGGTACTTTCTGGCCATTCTTATAAACATATCGCTTTCAATTTTTGCTTTGGCTGCAGATCAGTTCTATTTTATCATACAGTTGCTCTTTTTGCTGCACTCTTTAAAGAAATAGATTTGTGATGCTGAATGAACCAAGTCTTTTGCCCATTCACTGCTGCTGGCCAATTCAATATGAACAGAATTTTGTTAGAGTATTTCTAAAGCAGCTCCCTTGAACACATTGAATTATTCTGAATTTACTGACCCTAATATAATCATTGACTGTGTATTTTTGCACGCAGTCTTATCAAGTAAATTACCCTTTTCCCTGTCTGAAAGCTGCACGGGACACTGATTAACCAATTGATTTGCAATGTTGAAGGAAAACAAGCCCTTTGGTTTGCCCCTGCACATAAAGGGACTGGAATCACTGTATTAGTCTCTCAATAGTAACAACCCATATAACGTACAATATTATGAGATAAATAGTTGCATTTGAATAGTAAACAAACATTACACATTACAAACATTACTATTTTTATTACATTTGTGGACAGTTAAGTCATGGGAGCAATGCATTTGGTTAAAACAAGGATTCATCTATGTAAGAAGCACTGATTTCTTAAGTCTACAGTTGGCAAGGGCAGTATAACTATCTCCAAATGATTAAATGGTACTAAACATAATGCTGTATCTTAATGAATTAGATGCCGTTATTACTGAAAAACATCCAAATGCACCTGGTAGTTACTTATAGTAGTTTCATCTTATACTTGTAAATACAAAACACTTCACTTTCGCTTTTTGCAAAACTGTGAAGATTAGCTGTTGCGGCTTGCTTTTTTGAGGTCACATGCAGGGAGCAGACTTGCTTTTCATCTGAGTAAACAAGACAGTCGTTAGTGTCCGATATGCTATCTGTAAATCACCCAACATGCCTTTTTATTTAAAGAACATCAATAAAACTAGTCATTTTATCCCTCTATTGGCAATGTACTGCTCGACTAACTTTACAAGCAATGAGCAGCGAGGTAGTGGTTGTAAAATTGGAAACTGCAGTGTGCAATGTATTTTGATTTGAGACAAAGACGCTCTATCTCTCCTCTCTCTTCCTCTCTCCCTCTCTCTGCACCAAACGGACACACTGACAACATGGCAGTTTTCTAGTAGAGTGCATGGGGAAGTTGGTGGAGTAGGAGGTTGCGTAATTATATTTGAGACATTATCTGCTTCCTGCAAATGTCTGAGAGAGTAGTGCTGCACTTTTTTTCAGTACAAGCACATGTTGGCAGTTTGAACATGTTTTTTTCCCCCACTTAGCCAGCAATGCATTTCTTTTTAAGCTCTATCACTGCAAGCTATGGTTTCTCCTATGCCGTACAGTGCAAACATTAGCATTTATTCACTTTAGAATTGGGACAAAATGTCAAATGTTACAATGATAATTTTATGATTTTTGCTTATTACTGCTTTTCATTATTCAAATTTACTCTAGATATTTTATCCACTAACTTTAAAAAAAACAACATTTGACATAAATTCTTGTGATATGTGGCTTCATAGTACAATGAGTGTTGTGAAAAAACAACATTTTAGATTTTTTGTGCACTGATTAACCAATAATGAATGAAAGAAACCCTTTGATTTCTCAGAGTAACCCTACATCAAATATTGCATGCTGAATTTCACCAAATTAGTATTAGTATTTATCATAGCTGTTTGTTTCCGTTATGAGAAATGTTATCAGTCACTTATCAGTTGCACTTTAAAACCAGAAACGCAGCCAAATTTGAAAAAAAGGCAACACTCATCGAACACGTTTTTACAACACACCCTCTGCATATTATGGGTTATTACATAGTGTTCCCATGCATATTTATCTCACACTTTTGACCTAGTTGTTCTTTCTTATTAAAGCAGAACACTATTTAAAAACTCAAGACAGTGTGAAATTGTAAAAATAATTAATCATATTTCATTGTGTAATATGAAAATTGGACACTTGATATTTGTTTCGATTTAGGATACTGGTTACAAAAAGCTTTGACACCTCATTTTCAACATAAGTACTAACATTCTGCAAGAATTTGGACAATACTACCACTTACAGATCTGAAATTAAACCCAGTAAATAAAGCGGTGCCTTGACAAAACAAATCAGCACCCAAAATCAGTTGAAATTTTTGTCGATTAGATTTAGAACATGTAAACCTCAAGAGCCCTTACCCATATACAAGCCTGATACACCTACAGTACAGTACATAGATAACAATGGACATTTCTCTGCCTGGAAACGCTATCACAAAGCAGTCTATACCTGTTTGTCAAGTACGTACTAAAATAGTCTGAACCATATCTAATACAGCGATAACATGTCCCTAGCTGTGGCTCTTGTCATAACACAACTCTCCACTGTTGCGTAGCTACCAGGCAAATCAGAGCAATACAGCAGATGCCACGGTGCACCCTTTCCATTCATATTCAAGGGACTTTATGGAGCGAGAAACCAAGTAAACAAAGGCTAACCAGGCGACTGAGTGCAGATTTGAATGTATTTAAATGGTTTCAAACATAAATTATCATTGATTTTATTAAAGTGGGAGGGAAGGTGCTTGGAACTGCCCGTACATTGTGGTTAATGAGTCACTGTTTACTTCTGAGACAATGCAGGGATTTTTAATGTTTAAGCTCTAGTTTGGCTAAGGTGATTTCATTAATATGTACCCGAGTCTGACATTAGATCAATACATTTGCACTTAAATATGATGCAATTATATCACACATTTCTAAATATGCTTATTACTTTAGTGCTATGACAACTGCTACTAGTGCTGTTAATTACGTCAGCTATTAATCAAATACTTCCTCATTCATAGATTCCAAAGAATTACTGCTGTATTTTGTTAGTATTTTTGTGATGGTATTCTTCCCCTAGTATTGCTATTCAGTACTACTATTATTTTAAATGCAAAAAATACACAAAGTAACTGGGTAAACCTAACATCTTTTTCAAAATACAAGTACTTTGTGAACATACAGTTGTCTTGAAACTATGTTATGTTCGGATGCACCTGTCATCTCTGGCCCAGGTGAAAATGACACCACTGGAGATTACCTTCCCCTTCCTTCCTGTCTTTTTATGATACAATCTTTTCATCCTTCACACCCCCTTTTAACTGTAATGCTTGTGCAAATTTGTAGGATTAGCTTCAACCATTTGATGTTTTGGAAAAAAAAAAAACACTACAAAAATGCACTTTGACTCTACCGCTGCCGCAACCCACAGCCCAATCAATGCCCGTAAAATCCGCCATTGACTAAAGCACTGATTTAGTAGACTGGTTAATCAAGCTAAGTGTATGGTAATAGGTGAAGTGGTGATTTAAACATTAACCTAACCTGGAGTCCGCTAGTGTTGCTGTTATTGTCGTAGTAAAGCTGTAAGCCACTAGGGCAGAGTACAAGTTTGTAAATGAGGCTGTGTTTGTCTATGCGGCAATCAAGCAACACTGATAAGTACTGTCTTTGAGTTGGCACATGCGGTTCAATATTAAAGGGCTCCTAAATTCAGCTAATGACTGGAAGAGGCGAAAGAACTAGTCTGAATTACTGCATACGTTACTTCATAGCAAAAAAAAATGACCAAGTGTTACAACAATGTTCACACTTTCCAGTGGCTACTGCGAAAACTACTACACTCCATTAGTACTGGATATATAAATTACAAACAGTAGTGCACTTTACATTTGTTATGTATTTTTGTATTTATTCATTTGTTTTGGGCAAGTAAATATTTTGCATTCTGTTACAACAGAACATAATAATACTGACATCAGAGCGGTCGTATTACAGAAACAAGAACAACAACAAGAAAATCCCCTAAAAGGAATAGGAAGGGAAAAAAACACACATTTAATCTCACCGCATCTTCTAATTGAACACAATTAGCTTTTTTTTTGATTCTTCAGACATTTTACATCAGACCATATGAACTATTTACATGTGAGGACATAAGATGAAGATGACACTAGCTAAGCTGAGCAATATCGTTTATTTAAGGATGAATTGTGCTAGTTATTTCTTCACAAAATATTAGGGGTGTAGCGATATCCAAGTCTCATGATACGATATTGTCATGGTACGATATTTATTGTGATAGTGATTTATTGCGATAGGAAAACTCATGATATGGTGAGGAGGCTCACAATATTACGATATTCTACATAATAACAAGACAAAGCATTTTGACTGGTCAAAATGCTTTGGCCAGTCATTTGGTCATTAGGGATGTAACGATATCCAAATCTCTCTGTATGATATTTTCACGATAAATATCTCAGAGTACGATATTTATTACAATGTTTTGTGGAGGCTCACAAAAAAATGTACTTCCCTCTGTTTTTTTTAGATATTTCTGCATCATAACTATTCATTTAAACAAAGAGATTTGTGATTCAATATATTGTGAAGGTCCACGATATTATTCTCACAATAATATCGTGGACCTTCACAATATATTGAATCTTTGATGATAGAATATCACAATATTTCAGTTATTGTAACAGAGTCACAAAATATAGTTGAAAAAGGTCAAAATACTTTCACCCGCTATTACCAAACTGCATTAATTCACTGGAACACATTAAAACACTGACAAAATTACAACAACTATCCATTTATCTTTGCTTTTCAACATGGAGCTAGTTCCTGTGTGGGTGTATGTTTGCAGGGAAAGCCTGTAGTTTATGTGGGAGTACACTTCATGTCTGCAGCTCTTTCACTAATGAATCTATGTTTAGCCCAATAAATCAAAAAGTCCTCCTCTCTGCTGTAATCCCCTGAACACTACCACAGACGGGGACAAGCCAAATGCAGTATCTGGCACACTTTTTTTTTCTCCCAGTAAAACCAATGTGCACGGTTAATTTTAGAGCTGTCAGGCAAAACAGGGTCACCGCAGATGCCGTATTGAGGACAAGCTTGGATCTGCCTCCCATTCTTTTCATCAATCAAACTTTTTTCCCCTTTGGAGTTGGGTACATGCTAGGATGAGGCCCGTAATGATGGCCTCTCTCTTCTGCTTCGAAAGCCAAACCAGCAATTAGGTGGAGCGCGACCGGATCCTGGAGATGTGTGCAAAATTTCCCCTGCTTTTGCTTGACTTTTGGCAGCGTCTACACAGAGAAAGAGAGAGAGAAAGAGAGAAAGGGGTATTTTGGCGTGTTTACCGTGAAGAAATGGGATGAGAGCGTGATTACAATGCACCAGATGTGTTATTTCGAAGGGAAAGATTACAGAAAGGCACATAAACAGCAGTGTGTTTCTCTCTCTGCCAGAGGTAACTGAGTTTAGACTATAAAAGCAGCAAGAAAATGGAGCCATGGATGAGAGCCTACAGTGCAATGTTGCACAACACATTTTGAGACCACACAACTCTGCTCGTCCGGTTATCATCAATCAGATCAGATCATCAAAAGCAGTACATTTGGAGTTATATAAGAGTAAAAGTTTGTAAGAGTTTCACCATTATATTAACAAGAAGCTGCTATATCTTTTAAAAAAGGTAATCTGTATTATATTGTTCATTAAAATATCTGCATTCATTAGCTATGTTTCTAAAATTCTGCTTCCATTTGCATCCCAATCATCTCTAATTTTGCACTCAAGGCTTTTTAAAATTAATATTAATAGTCAAAATATTGGAGTCAGATTTTCTTAAAGGTGCACTATGTAACTTTTTGGTTGGGGGTCCATCACCTGCTTGTTTCTATAGATAGGCTATGTCATTGCTCTGCCAGCATGACATTAAACAGTTTTACCTTAGATTTACTCAATTACTGGTGGTTTTATAGCTCAAAAATACCAAGAAAAACAAGTATTCTGACTGTGAGCATTGTTGCCTCTCCACAGATCTGACCTGTAACTTGGTTTGGTTTGCTCTCTGTGAAGGTACAAAGATTTAATGCCATACTGTGAAACATTCCAGACAAAGCAATCACATCTCCACGGAGAAACCCATTTGACGGACCCTCCACCAGAAAAGTTACCCAATTCAGCTTTAAAAAATTAAACCCTTTTTGAGTATATTCATCAAAATATCTGCATTGATTAGCTAAGTTTCCAAAATTCATTGTAAACTTGCGTCCCAGTTATCCTGCAAACGTGTTTATGTTGTTTAAAATAAATGTTAATGATTATAATATTGGAGTCAAATTTACTTAATGTTTAACCCTTTGTTGTGTTTGAATTTTCTGCCATTGTCTTTGTAGTATGTCTTTGTAGTATGTTTTTGCATTGCACAGTCACAAACAACATGCCTGACTTTCACTGACAGCGCTTTGTTCTTCCAGATTCCTTCACGGAGCGTCATCACATTTTGATAAAATCATCTTTATTTTTCCCTATCTTCAAATGTGCGCGTGTGCCATCTTCTTCTAGCCTGTCTGCGTTTCTGTCAGGGTGCTGTTGCAGTGAATCAACTCTTGTGAAATGGAAATTAGGACTCGCTCACTCTCTGCCTCTCCCTCTCCCTCTCTCTTTCCAGACATCAAAACCGGGCTATGCCTCCGATGTTTTTCTCAGATCTTGGAGTGCCGCCAAGTCTTATAAGTGGAGCAGGGAGAGGTGGAGGGAAGGAGTGAGTCGAATGCAGAGCAAGAGAAAGAATAAGCGAGGTGGAGAACAAAAAACATGAAAGAATATAAAATGAACGCGATAGTAGCAGCAGTGAGAAGAGGAGGACAAAGCATGGGGTTGACACTGGACCAATTGGACTGCCATTAAAGCGGAGGCTATAAGCTCTGTGTCCTCTGTTATTTCTGCTGAGCCACTATATCAGGCTCCTGGCGTCGAATCAGCTGATAAGACGGTGCTGCTACTACGCCAAGTAAAAAATAGTACAACAGAGAACAACAGAAGGGTGGTATTTTTGTGCGTGATCGTATTTAGACAATAGGACAGATGAAAGTGGCGTACCAGATCTGATGAAACAGGCTTGTTTGAAGTCTATTTCTTCAGGCTGAGGGAGATTTTTTATTTTGTTTTAAAGTGCTGATCGTGGCTCCCCTTATATTTAAATGTTTTTTCAGTTTTGCTTGTTCATTTTCCAATATTTAGTTTACCCATGGGTTTCAGAATGATGGAAAATTGGGACCATTACCACAAAATGCTATATCGTTTGAATGGGTAAAGAAAAGTAATCTCAAAGCCATGAATATATTACCATCCTTTATAACCTCAACAAATGGATCTTGGTTTAAAGTACACTGCATTGACTTGCCTTTTAGCAATTTGTCCTCAATTCTTTTCTGTTTGCATTCTTAGATGTATTAACTTGTTTATGGCAAACCCAACGTACAGTGTCGTAAAGGGTTTTAGCTAAATATCAACTTATTTTAAGCTGGCAAAATAGCTTTAAATTGCTATGAAAACCTACAGACTCTTCAAGATTTCAAATTTTAAATCTAGTCTGACAGTCTGACATGAAACTCTACATCTGAAAAGTAAAAATATCCATCTGAAATGTAACTACTTCAGAGATCTGTCAGACCCCACTTCATGGCTTCCCTTGTCTCTGCCTGAGCTACCTCAGACAGGAGCTCCATTTTGGGCATGAGAGTGGGCCATGCGTGTCATGGTAGTAAAACGCTTTTTCTGCTCCCTCCGACGTGCCGGGCTAAAGTTAGACATAGCTTTCAGTAAAGAGCCAAGCTAAAAGTAAACATTTGCTAGCACAGCGTTCCCGTAAGAAGATCCTGGGCCAGCTGCTCACGGATACACTTACAGCCAAATTACAAACGTTGGTCAAAATATACAGATGCCCTTTGACAGACAGTGAAGGCCGCTAAATCAATCACAATACCTTACTATACTGGTGGAGGAAAACACGTGAAGTGTCGTGCTTGAATTATCATGAAGTATCTGTGACTGGCTAACCTATAACTCTTCAAACAGTGTACTCCATCTTGTTTTTGGGTCTACTTGCCTATGAGCTCCTTCTGACAAAAACTATTTTGCAAATGTAGATTTATTGTTTTGAATCATTTGCCCCTGCAAGAAACAAATGTGGTGATAAAACACACCCTTGTGGAACTCCCCTCCTGACCTTGGCTGATCCTTTTAGCTCTTTTCATATCTAAGTCATTTGTTCACAATGAAAAGTCTCATTTCAAACTGCATTCCCTTGCTACTAATACTGTACAGCAAATAGTATTACTGACTTCTACTAGCCTACTATACCACTAAATCCAATTGACTCATTAGTGCCTGCGTATAGAAAGGTCTGCTCCAACTAATGCCAAAAAGATGCAGATAAAAATGATGATAGTAATGAAAACTCAGTGAGCTTCAAGTACAATACCAGAGCCCAACATTGTGTAGGTCGCAATTAACATCCAAAAAAACAAAATGCCTTTTTAAAAATGTATTAAAAGGGAAGTACACCCTTTGTTTTTCAGATCTGTGTGAATATGTCACTTATGTAAAGGTTTACAGTATGATATTAGTGTTACTGCGGTCTTGCCATAGCCTGCTGGTTTCAAAACTGTAGCCTTGGTAGAATGAATGGGCTGTTGGCTGCGTGTATTGCCTGTATGTGTCAGTGCTGCAGCAGGTGACCAGCCCAAACCCTGAGGTGCCTGTTTAGTCAGCTGAGAGCATGATTCAAATGGATGTGAAGGCTTGTAAGGGCCATCTGTGTGCAGCCTTTCAAGCTCCACAATAACACAAAGGCCATGTAAGGGAAAAACACAGAATGTGCCCGAAGTCACACTGCAGAGGTCAGGACGATTATTTAAAACAAAATGGTGGGGACCTTGAAGAGATTTATGTTGAGATAAACAAGAAACACAGCAGCTCTGCAGTGATAAGACATCGTAAAAATCTTTTAGCTGACCGGCTGAATGCGCATGCTGGTTTTGCTGCTTGTGGGATGTCCTAGCAAGGGAGGGGGCAATGGTGAGGGCGAGGGAGGGGGCGAGAGCTGATGTATGGCTGGTGATGTGGGGTGTGTCAGCAGATCTGTGATGTATTATAGAGCCTCATAGCTGCTCATTTCCGGCCTGTCGCTATCTCCGCGGGGTCTTGGACAATAATTACCAGTTCAAGTTGGGACAAGGCTCAAGCTGTTTCCATGTGACACTGTCAGCTGCCTTCGCCACAACCAAGCAATTAAACTTTCACTAAGACAAACAATAAAGTGTCTGAAAAATATCTCAAGTCTGACTTTTCAAACACAGGATTCCTATGAGGCTGCTGCTTTTATCTCCCGCAGTTGTCACAAGATAAGAAGGACTTAGATTTTCTGTCATCCCTGTCTTCATCCAGGATACAGTGTACAATGCCCACACACATTCACGCTATAATAACCCTCCGCAAACCCACTTTCTGTGCGTGTTACATAACCATGAGTGGGAGCCATTTCTCCTCTCAGTGCTAATGTTGTTGTCAATCAAGTCTTTATTGTGGCAGGGACTGTACAATCTCGGCAGTAGCTGAAAAAACGCCTTCATCGCCTTTGTTCAGTCTCCCCTGCCACTCAATCCTCCCCTCTGCCTCTCCCCACTCTCTTTTCCTTTCTTTCTCCTTTGTGTCTGCGTTTGTTGGAAATAATTTTCTAGCAAAGTGTTTACGTTGTCTCGCGGCCATGGAACATTTGAGCTGGAGTTAAGGATCGCGCGGAGGTCAGGTCAACACGGAGAACAAGCAGGCCAGTGTTTGACAGGTGTGGGCTAAAAGTAGGGCTGGTGACTTCCAATGTATTACACAACCGCGTCGCCTGGACACATTTATTTAGGACGCACACAGCCTTGGAGTATCTGATAACGCAAGCGGGGCATTTCACAACAGGTGGGGGTAGATAATGGTACAGTAAATAGGGTTTTTATAGCTCAAGGGTGATTGCGAACTCAAGAGGAGAAAGCAATTCCCAAATTTTACGCTGTGTTCCGGACACAAAGACAAGCCTCTTGGTTGTATTTAGCCGTCATCAAATAAAGTATGCTAATAACAGGTTAGGCTGATGTACTGTATGCACGTCTGCTGCTGTCTAATGATATAATCACAGAGTAGGAACAGCTCTTGTCCTGCTCCCCTCCTTGCGCCCCCTTCCCACTCCTGAGCTGGAATGTGCAAGAGGAGAAAAATGATCCAATGTCATCCGCAGTGATGGAAGCTTCGCTGTTGAGCCAGAGGGATATGTTCAGGCGGGTGGGGGGAGCGGATATTTCTGGTGGAGTGTGAGTTTGAGTAAGTCCGGGCACTAAGCCAAGCATGCCGATGGAGAGGAAGGCAGGGGCGGGGGGCGGGGGAGTTTGGGAGAAAGAAAAGGAGATACAAATCCTTTTGGGCTGGCGCAGTGTCAGCTCCACTCTTATACAGCTGCTTCTGGAAAATTCTGCACCCTGCCCTACTAAACCACCAGGCATGACATGAATAACAAGAATGGCCCAGCCGTCGACAGCGGATACTTTTTCTTTTGACGTGGGCCTAACACACTGGTACCAATGCCCTGGCCTTGCACATAGTGGAAAAATCAACAATGAAGGGGACACAGGGGCACAATGTGGAAACGAAATCCCTGCTTTACAAGGCTTTGTCCAGACAAGGACACACTCGCTGTACCCCCCCAGGCTATGCGAAAGGCCACGTAACAGAAATGCCAACTGATGTGTTTTGAAGGGGTTACATGGTCACCAGCGATTCCGCACTAATTGGAGAGTTAAAACCTGCTAAATAACATTCAGTCAGTGCAGCTCAAGTGGATTTCCCCCACCGGCTCCATGTGCGATTTCAAAGGCGGCTCTTGAAAAGGCACTTGCTGCTGGTATGCGTTGCTGTGTTCCTAACATGACCAGTCAACACTTGTCCCAGTCTAAGTACAGCCCTGAGTGTTGCTGTGCAGATGATGCTAGCCCTTATCCGTCTGCAAGGTTGTTAGCCTTCTCCACTGTTGACATTTCTGTGCCTAACCTGTCTGAACACATAGGACTGGAGAGGCTGCTGTGGGCCGTCTGTATTCAGATAAAGAGGTGAGTCACTCGCTCATCCCCCTGCCCCCTCCAGTACTCTGAGCCACGTTCACCAGGCCTTATGTGTACAGGCAGCACATGGACATTGTATAAATAGCAGCGACCGCGTGGCTCGCCGCTGACACCTGACATTTTCATGCCCCAGCAAGCGGCTGATACATTTGGCGCTTGGCACGCATTCCTCTCCCGGGTTTATCCATCTGTTGATGCAGGGCCCAACCCCCCAACCACTACTATGTGCTTGTAACATAACACGCAGCTCGTCTTTCCCCCCTATTCATCTTAACATGTGAGCACTGCATGGCACAGACTTCACCCCTCCCATCCAGTGTTTTTCCCCTGCTTATCCTCCCTTCCCTCCCTCCCTCTCTTGCACTCTTTATTTCTGTCTACACGATATTCCCGGAAAACACGCAGCACTGTTCGCCCGAGTCATTAATCCTCTGATATTTTTTCCAGCCACCAAGATGGAGGACAGAACAGTGATACGTGTAATGCGACGAGCTGGAGTGATAGTGCTGGAAAAGAGTGTGATATTGTGGGAGGCAGGGTGCTCCTGGCTCTGGTCCAACGGCACTGCAGCGTGTCAATATGGCCGTTGCCAAGGAAACAGCAGAGCGCACATCGAAGCACGGCTGCAGCAGAAAAACACCTCACATTTGTGTCTTTTACTGCTAATTTCAACGAAAATAGTGCCCCTCTAAAGGCCACATACCACAAAGACAGAATACAAAAGAGGGTTAGATTCAAAACACTGCTTTTTGTGACTTCTCAGGCTTTGAAAAACATTGCCCATCAAATGCATGAAATGTTTAAAAAGGGTAGGCTGCCTATATTGACCTATATAGCCTAAATTACACTAATGCCTTTGTTTGCATTGTCACTGTGTACAATAGACTCTGCTGTAATATAATATAATATGACTGTTAATGTTAATATGTGAATATAAACCACATTAGCTTAATATGCAACCTACATGACATTAAAATGCTTCAGTATAGTAAGGGTTAGCAACTGATGATGGTACATGTCGTTCAATATGTGGGATGGTATCGGGTTCTTAGATATTTTGAACTGTGGCCTTTCGCCCACTCGGTTAGTATTAACAGATTGACATATAAAGAACTCTCTGTTTAGTAATAGACAAATAGCCAGGCCTATTTATACAACTGTAAAGATGCGGCTCCCGATTAAACAGAGTATTTACAAGCTATGCAGTCTTATCTCCATAGCGTCACTAACAACAACATCAAACTCTACAAACTAAAAGATTTATCATTTTAATGAGTTGGACACACTGTAACTCACAATGAATTATAGTAATATTTAATCCGGTAAGAACATTACATCACAGTAAGCATAATAATTAGCCAGTTCTGTGCTGAAGAAATAATGCCATGCAGTCACTATGCCAAAATATGCACTTTCACTCAATAACAACATTCATTTTTTGGCTATTTATGGATCTCAATCAGAGTCATGAAAAACGTGCACTGTTGTTATACCAACTAACAAATAGCGTTAACAGGGAATGCAAATCCCTGAATACTGTGGCAAAATTCCACACAATATTTTTTCCAAATCCTGTTGCGTCTCAATTACATTATAGTACAGTTTATTCTTCCTGGCAGACTGCGTTCCTTGTTGTAGGCGTATGCTAAATCAGATTGCCTAGTGCAGCCTGCGGCACTCAGCTGAGACTTATGGCCCCACTCCTGTGTCAGTGCTGTGAGAGAATGACCTCATGTACATCAAGCAGTCGTAGCAAAGTCACAACTTGCAACATAAGTCATGTGATACAGTGGGGCCCAATCAGTTTGTCTTGACCTTGATCAAGGAAAGCGGCGTTATCTGCGCGCTGACACCGTTCTTTCAGTTAATAGTGATAAAGTAGAATATAGTAAGTGCAAGGGCTGGCAGGATCACAGTGTTTCTAAGTATGCGCCAATAAATCAGCCCCCGGGAACAGCTTGTTTTGGCCTTTGTTGAGAGACTCTATACTTTGTAACTGTAGTGACCTCAGCCTGATACTGCCTGATACTTTAGAGATATCATCATGGTTACATATTGTGGTTTTTGTAAGGTTGTTTTTAATTACATATGTAAAAAGTAGTTATACTTAGTAGCTATTTTCCTTTCCATAGGCCTATTCGAATTTTATAGGGTGACAGTGTGTGCCAGGAGAACATCTATATACATGTACGGGGGAATGTGCACCAGTTATCATGGCGACATAATGCACATTAGCAAACACGGCTTAAAAGGGTTTTAAGTCTGAAAACTACTCATGAAAAATACAAAATAAACATGTATAATAAACAGCACATTTTCAGTGTTCATTAATGTTATTTGAGAGACAGCACAAATCAGCTCACCTGTTGTATAAGTCCAACCAGTTCTTTCTGGTCAGATTGTGTTAAATAAAGCTCAAATTCGAGCATAGCAAGAGGATATTTTTCAAGTATAAGAAGTATTTTGATGTTTACTTGTTCGCCTTGAAGCACCAATATACTGTAAAAGCTGTAGTGTTGGGATAAAGCAACTGTAACCCTTGTATCAATGGGAACCGTAGTTGTCGAAACATAAGAAACTTTATATTCTGAAGTTATTTAATATCCATATTTCTAAACTTAGCTTGAAGTATTATTGTGTAAATGATCCCACGCCACCGCAACGTTTTTAGTGGGGGGTCTATTTCTGATCGGGGCACAAGGACATTTTAAGGACAGAGCTGTCAGCCACAGAGCTGGCACTCTTATCCGGGCTGGCTCCTGCTGCTTCTGTATCAGTGACAAGGGGGAGGAATGGGGGGAGGATGTGAAAGGAGGAGAAGGGAAGAAGAGGGGGATACGTGAGTGGTGTATGTGGTACCCATGTATAGCCCCGTCCTGCTCGGTGAACTTTGAACAGCTGCTATGGCACTGTCTGAGCTTGCTTAAGGATGCAGATGAAAGTGCTGAGTGTCCTGTTATTTCGGGTTGTGTAGTGCCCTCGGGGGCCAAGATTTTTTCAGAGGAGAAGATTGCGAAGGGGGTGTGTGTGGGTAAGAGAGAGAGAGAAAGAGGAGGAGGGTGAGGGGTGAATCAGTTTGGAGCGTCTACCCAGAATGCATTGCGACCCCCACTGCCACATGGTGTGATGAGTTTTTCTGATAGCGCCATTTCAAGCGTAAGTAAGAGCAAACATTGAGAACTTGCCAAAACATGTATTACCGATTCTTTTCAGTGGGATTAAGTCCAGGAATAGGGGCTTTTTTTTAGTACAATAATAAAAATACCTAAAGTGTTGATTGCAGATGTTTTGTTTGACTATGCTCAAATGTTATTAACACTGCTTATGGTTATTGCAGCACTTGTAGAGTCATCCAGGAGCTATAAATGTAATGCACACATAAACAAGATACACTTCCGTTGCTATTCATTTTATTGCAGTGAGTATAGTCTTAATGTAATGTATTTCAACTCTTTAAAAGTTGCTGCTATTAACACAAATTTGCCTGCCAGAAGTAATGATTATTATTTGGTATTACAATTCACATGTCTGACAGCCAAAATGAGAAAAAAGCATAAATTTACCTCTCCACCAAGTGTCTGTATAGCAGCTCATATAAGAAAACATATGTACTGGTAAAATTGTGTTGTAGAGGAGCCATATTTCAGGGAAGCTGTTTCTTTGGATTTCATGACTGATAGAAGCATCATTAAGTAATAATCTCTGGTTTACGGGGGGATAAAAACTAATACATTGCAAATAAATGTGGAAATTAAAACAAAAAAATCTGCTGCTTGCTAGTTTGATCTGCGGCTGTGGTGATATTTACAGCAACTTCAGCCTCCATCGGGCACCTCTGTTTTCTAAGTTGTTTTAGATGAATATTGCGATTTAAAATGTGCAAATTATAACATGATCCACGCGTGCCGTAGATTATAACTATATAGCAGGCTCGAGCAAAATATATGTTCTTTAATGTCATTTGCAGTATTGCATAAAAGCTAAGTCTCCTTAAGCTACTTTTAGGCTATAGGTGTCTTCTTTACTGTGGACAGAAGTAAGGACGCCCTAAGAGCAGGGGGGTTGGATTAGGGGGTAAATAGGGTCTAGTGGAAAGCTCTCACAGAGATAATAATGTAAATTTTTTAAATATATTGATGCAGAATGGACCCATTAATATATGGGCCAAGAATTTCATGGCACACCCCTTCCCGAGAAACCCCTCAGCAACATCAGGAGTACATGCATTAGTAATTAGCTTACAGTATGTTGTATCTCCTTACGTGTCATGGTTAGCCCAGTTCGTTGCAGATTTCTATCACATGATCAGAGTGCTCGGACAAAGCCTTGAATCAGCCCTCTTTGTTATTGTAGGCTCATGTGACCACCCCCCACCCTTCACCTCCTCCCCCAGTACAGAGACAGTCTGTTATAGGAGGAAAGAAGGTCAGTGTACGCTTTCGTCACATTTCCAGCTCAGAAGACAGATCTTGAAAGGAGAAAAAAGGCGGCCTCCGAATCAAAACTCCCTTTGTCTTGGGCTAAAACAAGTCAGCGTTTGTTTATGGGCTCTGGGCTGTGATGTCATGGTTCATCGTTCAGCGACCTTGCGACATGGTGTTTTAAAATCGGTATCACAAGAAGCGAAATTATTGATTTACAGTACACACATCAAAGACAGTAACATGTATAATAAAGTCATTAAAGACGATAGAGCTGCACCCTAATCTTAATGATAAGGTTTTTCAGAACAATGTCGCAATACTTTTGGTATGCGGTAATAGTTGCAACATTCTTAGTCAAAAAGAAAAACTAATTGAGCTGGTTACATGGGTGCTGTCAGTGTAATATTTATACTTTGCAGTAAAATCACTCTGCGGGTGTTCTACATGTGTCATGTTCAGAAGTTACACAAGGTACACATTTGCAATCACAGTTAACACATTTTCAGAAGCCTGTGATCAATACAATATATGTTCTTCAAGCTTCAGACAGAGCAGTGTCTTCAATTAGCTTCACACCTCCAAGAATGTTGGTGATATTTGCTGCAAAGTGTCAATATTGTGTCCATAGGCATATAGCAGAACAGATTACATGTCATAGGAACAGATAATTCAATGTTGAGATTCCTTATTATCTCACACTACACACAGGCGACACACCGGCATAGGTAACCCTCTGCCATCGGTGTCATGACCTAAAGGACTCATTTAATTTTCACAGTAAAACACCCACAGGCTCCAACATGCTTGTGAACTACAGACACAAATAGATGTGAGTTCACACTTGAGTATGTGTTTTAGTTATTACAGTTTCTCTCATCTTTCCCATCACTGTTAGAATGGTGGCATTTCCATTATGATATTAGAGCTACTTTAAAATAAGAGTTTGGCTCTTGTGTGGATAAATGCAGAAATGCTGAGATTGTTTTATAACTATCTGCAACTATTAACTATCTGAGTGTGTGTTTGTGTGTTTAGATGGCTTCAAAGCAAATTATTTGGATTTGAAGTTAAAATATAGAGGATATGTATGTATATGTATATGTATATATGAGTGTAAGCAGGAATATTATGAAAATGTTTTGATTGCAATAGTACTATTCATGGCTTGTAGCTTCCTGTTATATGCACCATTTCGGGACCTTTCTCCATTCAAAAGACATAATATTTAGTTTTAAATTAGCCATTATGTGAACCGTCCTAATTTCTTATCATTCTGAAGTCCACGGATAGCAAAACATCCAGTACCCAAACCCTTACTTTCTAGCATTGCGTGGATCTACATGACCTTTGTCTCTCTCGACTTTCCGTATTTACTGTCTGGAAACCTGCTTCATGTTTTTTTCTCACAGGCAGCCCGGCTCCTAATACGGCTGACCTTTGATGATGTAATTCACATGATAGATGCGTGAGACTACGGCCTCGCTCTGCTCTGAATGCTCAACTCCCTCAGGCCCACGACAGGCTAAACGGGCCAAAGGAGACGCCATCAATACACACAAGCACCAGCGCATCTCAAATCTACGCAATTAATCTTTGCTTTGTAATGAGCTGACAGCAATTTATTCACAGTATAAACACTACAACGTTAGCATGTTGTAACGTTAGCAGCGACATGGTTAATTTAGCTCCAGATATGGGATTTTAGTATTAAAACATGGGAGTGTTGAGGTAGGGCAACTGTCTGGTGAGTCACAAAGTCATAAAAGTTGCATTCACACATTAACCATACATTATGACCATCTGCAGACTAGTAATTAGTGTATTTGATGTGTTAAAACAAGAAAATAGGGCAAACACAAAGATATGAGAGACAGATAGTTTTATTTAGACAGCCTGGTATCTCCAAAACTTTACCTCTTGTCGTGTATTTTTTACCTGATGAGCCAGTTCCTTCTATATTCTGTTCAAATCCAAAAGAGACAAGGACTGGATAATAGAGCATGAAATCCTTCATCCAAACTTGAGATGATGCTAATTTGTCTCTCAAATGGTGAAGACATCTCCTCTCCAAAACTCTTGTATCAGGCAACTTCTTTTACCTGACATACGAAATACTTTGGTGCTTCAGTTGTTGAGTCTGAGTAAATCTATGCTGTTTCTCAGTCCTTTATATTGTTGTTTCCTCTTTTTTATGTGTAAACCACCATGTTTGTTTTGACGTGAAAGGAGCATGTGTCTCCCTGATTGGTTAATCTGCCTGTCAGTCACATGCTTTGAAATCAGGGAGATGGGATACAGATCCAGAACCACTCGTCCTTATAAATGTTTGTCAGAGCATGTGGTTCTGGCTTGTCAGGGAAGTGTATTCATGGTGTCAACACTTTTAGGACTTTTTTCCCATTCAAAACACATAATATTTCATTTTAGATTGTTATGATCCCAACTTTTCATCATTCTTAAACCCCTGGATACAGTAATCAATATTTTAAACCTGCAATCCACCTTTTAGAGAACAATTCAATCATATTTTTTGCTTTATTCAACTTTGTCATTGATCATAAACCAATATTCAGTTTCCATTAATTTACATTTGCTTTCAGCTCAAGTCCCATTTACAACTAATTAGAATCAATCTACTAAGATATTACGCAAGTAGTCCAATATGTATGCTAATTTGATATTCTTACATGTCAGATTATTGGTTGTCTGTTACCAAAACCCTTCTATATTTATGTACTGTGGTTGAAAATGCTAATTCCTCCATTCATTGTAGGCCATTATGGTTGGCAAATCTTAGCACCATCAAAATTCAGTGTTTTTGTTTACAAGCAATGAAAGGTTTTATGTCTCTCCCGACAGTGTTCTAGTTTGGCCAGTTCCTGCACTTATCATGCTAATAAACCAGCCTGATTATTAGTCTGCACCTGAGATTGAAGTGTATGCGTGTGGCGATCAAAGTGGGATTACGCGGCTAATCTGGTGCTAACAAAGACGAACTGAGACGTGAAGGCTGAATTATGCATTTTCAGCCCCGTATCGAGTGCCTGCTAATATGATTACACAGGAAAAAGATGTTGTGTTTTTATAGCTGACCTCATTATCACGCTAGTCCATTTTAATTAGAGTCCCACAACATGGAAGATAATAGGCAGAAGAGACAGGAAACTGCCCTTGAGATTTGGACTGGAAAATATCTTAAATAAACATCTATTTCATTCCATAAATAATACTGAATGTAAGAAAAACTCATAAAACATAACATAAGGAAGCTGTTCCTATTGGCTCTTGTTCTGTGTGTGCGTGTGCATGTGTGTGTATTTTTTTTATATAATGCAATTTCTATATGTAAAGGATTTCTTGAATAAGCATGGAATTAATCTGTAAAGTCAAATCAAATGTACAGCATTTTTCTATGATATTATTTTATATTTATTTTCTTTCTATTTAGGTTATCACATTATCTGCAAAGTAGTCAACACATGCCTAAAAATTGGACATTTAATTTGCATAACACCAAAAATAAACAACCAAAAGGCCAAAGGGGTCTGTTGTCCCAGGCCCCAGGGTTTTAGGGGTCCAGAATTGGACCCTCTTCCTTTTAATTCATAGTAGAAAGGGGCCCATGTGAGGCTACTTGTCCCGGGTCCTCAAATTTCTCTCAACGGGCCTATAAATCCTTTTGTTACTCCTGATATTTTTACAATTCTGACACAGCTCAACAACAGTTTATTCATCCGTGGCTCTGACTTTCCCAGATAACACTAACATATTTCAAAACATTGTACTATTCATTGTTATACGCAACATTTTGAGGATATTATATTTTTCTCTATAGCAACAGTAATACATTTTCATTATTCTGAAACCCATGGATACTATGTCATACTGTATGTCCATACCATATTAATGTGTAAACCCTTTTCTGTTGTCTATCATCATCTTCACTCTTTCCCATGATCCATCCAGATTCTGCTCTTCTCCCACAGTGAAATCTGTCAGAAGTAAATAAGTAGGACATGAAGTCACGGTTTGTTATACGTCGTTCCACCTGACAGGGTCAAATGGTGGACAGGAGCAGCTGGAACAGGCATGTCTGCAGTGAAGTTCGTCGTGTGCTCTGCTAAAGTTGAGGCCGTCAGAGGAAAAAGGTTAGATGACTTTGAAAAGTTACATTTATTAAATCCAGTGGAGCCATTTTGAGAAAGCCTTCCAGTTTTATGTAAATCAGCTTTTTAAATTAGCTCGCACAATGAGCTGTCACAGTCTGACTAGAGGACACTCCATGACCTGTTTTGCATTCATTCAAACACAACCACATTTTCAGAGCCATTGCATAACATATTAAGATGTGGAAATAAAAAAAAAAAAGTGCAATGGTGATTTTTTTGCATATAATTTCATTTATATTGCATGAAAAATATTTGCAGAATTTCACTGTGTGGCAGAAAAATACCTTGAACACTGGAAAAAAAACAATATCTTGGTAAGTTAAAATGACTTAAATTAAGAACATTTTACTTTATTTGAGTGGATTCAACTTGACAAGTGAAATTATTTGCCAGTGGGATAAGTGTTTTTTTTCTTAATTCAAGCAACATTTGATTTGATTTCTTATTTTAAGTGCAAAAAGTTGTTGTTTTTCTTATTTTTAGTGTAGCAAGATGTAATTTCATATTTTAAGTACAAAAATCAGGCAGATAATTTTACTTGTCAAGTGAAATTTACTCAAATGATGGTAAAACTTTCTTAATCCATGTCTAGATTTAGTTCTTTGCAGTGAAGCCCTACTCTGAAACATATCAATAGAATAAAATAAAAGCATGTTTAACTGCATGTGGTTTCATCACTCAAAAATGAAAATAAATTCAACAATAAAGCATTTTTAATTCATTAATATTATTGAAGGTTGGAAATATGGGTTTTTATATGGTCCAACACACTCAAACATCATCGTGTTTATGAAAACAGAAAGAAGTAGAACAGGTTTAGAATTGCATAAGATTTAAACCATTTTCCAAATATGACTGGTCTATGAAGATGCATCATCAGCTGAGAGAGCAGAATATCAGGCTATTGCATAAGCTCAGTATGTCTCTGTATTTGGTCTCTGTATTTGCAAGTTGCCTCATGTGTTTACAAAAGTAGAGCTGGAGGAATGCACCGTGACTCAGCAGAGACAAAGTTAGAGGCTGTACTGTATATAAAAGGTGGAGTTTGAGAATAGAGCCACGTCATCCTCTCACAATATGCACAGATGAACTCCTACTGGTTCAGCTGATAGCACTGTTTAACATGCCCTTTGTGTAACCCTAGATTCAATAAAACCAAGCTACCAAAGGACTTTCATATTGATTTGGCACATATTTTACGCAAGATGCCCTTCCTATAACCCTGTTTGCAAGCATTAAAGGAGATCATTCTAGCAAAAGTACTTACTCATCAACTACTACTAAATGAATACTATGGTGATAACTATAACGTCCTATTGACTGAGTTAAGCAGGGTTGGGCCTAGTTAGTACTGGAAGGAAGGAAGTTGTTGGATTAATTCCCACTCATTCCTCTGCATACTGACATTGTGTCCTTAGGCTAGACACTTAAGCCAACTTGCCTCCCGTGTTAAAGTTCACTGCTCTATGAAAGAATAGGAGTGTGTTTGTGGGAGTTACAGGATCTTGTATATTCATTAACAACATGGACTATCCCAAGCAAATAAACAAATATTGACCTGTGTGGACTTATTGACACTACTACGATTCTATTACAAAGACCATTTTTGTGGATATTACTACACTTTAGAAGTATACTCCACATTATCACTTGAACCATTTTTCTTTTACATATTTGGGCTACTGCAATCCATTAAAGTAAACATGTACTTTAGATAAATATGCCTGCGGTAAAGCTATCTAAAAGCTATATTTGAGTGTTATATACTGCACATCTTGTATCCAGGTTCCTCGCCGCAGCTCATGTTGTGGTTAACTTGTCACAGACTTGGACGTGTTTACAGTTTGCAGTGGTGATGAATTAAAAACAAAATCTCCCCGATAAGATCCACAGATGTTACGTACGGAAAGATTTGTCTTGACGTCCGATGACAGCTGATTAAATCTTATCTACTCAAGTGGAAAAAAACAGCTTCTGAAAAACATAATTTCCAAAAACTGAAAATACTTTTATGTTTATCTGATATTTTTAAAAGTTAATACAAGAAAATGATCCAGATCCTCAGGTGGATATGTAGATCAGAAAGTTATAAGATGGTACTTCTTATATGTGCATTGCTTTTCTCTAGTAAACAAAAATTACTTTTATGATTAGCAACCAAAAGACACACCCCTTTTTATCAGCAAGATTTTCAGGGCATATAAGGACATTTTAAACTGACCAAAAAATAGTGAAAACTTTACTATAATTTACTAACTAGGAGCCACAGGTTTCCTAACGATTCGATACGGTATGTGATACATGGCTCATGATACTATATTATCACGATGGCAATACATATACATATATTGCACGTAATTTCTGATCTAGTGCTGTTTTTCAAGAACCAAATACGTTTTAGCAACAACATTTCTTTGTTAAACCACTACTTGTGCAAAGTTAAAGGGACAACTTGGAATTTTGGACATAGAGCCTCATTTCCTAGTGAGACAGAGTGTTGGAGACGTGTGGAGACACTTTTTAAAATATTCCATCCAGTCCTTGTATTTGGAGAGGTTGCTGGTGCTAGGCTACTGCATGTCAATGGCCATAGTTGTCCTGCCACTAAAAACTTCTTACCCAATCCACAGTGCACCCAAGGCAAAACAATTATAATGTCAGACTGTCGATGTGAATATCTGTGTCAGCAGAATAATTTTAGAAGTAAAATCAACCTTGCATTTGAAAGATTTATGTCTGAGCAGCAGCAGTGAGTTGTACTTCCTGATAGAAAGCTCAGCAGTGGCGGACTGATATATGAGAAAATAGTCCCTCAACATGCGACGATTCATGCGATGCAAGGTTAGTTTTACTTCAAACATAATTCTATCAACACAGACTTTTGGCATTATAACTGTTTGGCGTTATAACAGTTTTGCTTTGGGTGCTTTGTGGAGTGGATAAGACTGTTTTTAGTGCCTGTTCAACTATGACCATTGACATGCACCCGCAACCTGGAAATACAAGGACTGGATGAATTTTTTAAAAAGTGTCTCCACACGTCTTCAACACTCTAGCTCATTAGGAAATGAGGCCCTATGTCCAAAATTTCAAACTGTCCCTTTAATATGAAATGCATGTATTTTATCAGAACAGTGAATTTGTCAAATGTATTGCATAAATAAGTTTCCTTCCATTAAATAAGCAACAAAATTAGTATTAGTACCAAATTTATTATCACAACATATTGATATTTTGGTATTTTGTAATTTTTGCACACCCCTAAAACCAGCTATAAAACAGTATGGCATTAAACATATCCTGCATCTATTCAGTTACAGGTCATTTCATTAAAAACATATTCAAAAAAGCTGCATTTTTGGTGTGAGTGTTCTCTCCTCTACACAGATCTCACCAGTAAGTTTGTCTCCATAGAGACAGATTATTTTATTGCCATACTGTGGAACATTCTCCACAGACACAAGCACACGGCAGATCCTACAGCGAAAAAGTGACACGGTACATCTTTAAATCATTATTTTCTGTTTATTCTTTCTCAATCAAAGCCGCTCTTTGGAAGATCAAAAACCTGATTACATTTATATAACTATAAAGCGGGAAAATACCACTACGCTCTCTTTATGCATGTTTACTTGCAAATGAGAAACAACCAAATCCCAGTTGAGCTACATTGCATATAGTGTTTAATATATCTTCAATATCTTCCCCGAACATAACGAAATAGTGTTATGTCAGCAGCAAAGTAATCCTTACGTACAAACAAGAATGCCGAGGGGCCGAAGGGGGTGGAAATGGAGAGGTTTTTGTGGAAATGGGGGGGCTGGAGTTTCGGGTAATTCCTCCAGCGCATAGTATCATTATTCACGGCAGGACTTTGAAGTTAAGGCTGGGTGGATTTGTGAGAGGAGGCAAAAATGACTTCTATAATTAAAACAGTTACAAAGCAGCCCACAGAAACAGGGGCTGTGAAGAGGCTTGGGACGGCCCATTTAGTAAGAGGCTGCAGGGGGACAGTGTGGATAGTGTGGCAGCGGAATGGAAAGTAAGTGACCATATCAGGAGCAGATGCAGCTTATTTAAATTGTGTTATTAATTCAGTCTAAGTGTGGTAAAGTTCTATTGCTATTTTGCAGTTGATGTCACTCTCTGGGGCTGTGATTCTAACTTTAGGCACTTCTCTGTCTGATGCTCTGTTACTCAAATTAGACTTAAGCTGGGTGTACATTATGCAATTTTTGGCCCATTTTGAGTTGACTTTTTTGGGGATCAGACCGAGTTCTGGCTTAATCATGTGCCGTGCTTTGTGTAGTATACATGGGGTAACGAGAACTGATTAGTACCTCATGATAAGCTCCCGATCTGCAATCATAGGTCTCAAGAATATCAAACTTGTTAGAAGTCCAGTCGCTTCTCGTGAAGGTTTCACACTGTTGAAGTAGTGTGAGAACATGAATTGTGAGTTGTGAACTTTTAAACCCTGCGATTTGTTCGTACAGTTTGACCTGGGGCTGAGTGAAAATATTGCACAGTGTGTACGCCCAGCTTTATTTGAGCTTCGTTTTAACACAATCTGACTACAAAGAACTGACTTAGCTGGAACTACAACAGGTGAACTGATATTGTGCTGTTAAATAAGTCTTTCTCCAACCTACTTAACATTAACCTAGCCGACAGGAGTATGAATGCTTGTATTGATTACAGGGCCCTGAATACATGCTTTTTATATCCATTCTGTATATATATTTTATTGAGTTTTCAGGCAATCTTTAAATGTTGGAAAGTGTAGGACACCCCCAGCATGATGCCACTGTGAAGTATGAATAGCCACAGCTGTCATTGGTACTGAGAAAGGTAGATGAAGTGTCTTGCCTAAGGACACAACAGCAGTTTCCACGTATGGCACTGCTGCTCCTGGTATTTCAAGTGGTGTCCCATACTAGAATTAACCAAGCCCTGCTTAGCTTTCAAGCTCAGACAAGACTGGGCATTCTCCAAGACCAAGAATGAAAGTCTATGAACATGAGATTCTGTTTAAAAAAAATAATTATGAATATTACAATAAATAAGATGATTTTCTCACATTATTGGGTTATAAAACTGCAAAAATACACATCAATACCAAGTAGCAATTTGATAGCAAAACTTGAAATACTCTGTGACATCCTTTATTATGGTGGATAATGTGAAATTGGCTGTAAATAATCTTAAAATAGCACTGTATATCTTATGTAGCATTGTTTATAACTTTGACCCAGTTCAGTAAAGTTATTCACTTCCCAATATATTTTCACCTCCATATTTCAGTTTCACTCAAATGACCCTGTAAGAGACAATCCCACAATGACACATCTTTATTACCCCGTGAAGCATCTGTCATCGAATGTGGATGATGTTTTTGCTGCGATCCATAAAACGCGTCCCTCTTGTGTGTCTTGTTCGTGACTTTGGGGTGTCCTAGTTTTCGGTGATGGGGGCTTCTTGGTGTTGCCGGAGCGACAGAGTGACAGATGGAGATGGGCCGATGGGGCTCGGGGAGGCGAGAGAGAGAAAGAGAGAGACAGGAATGCCTTTGGGAGGGCGCTGTGACAGGTAGACACAAACTTCATTACAAACACCGTGGGGGGGACGCTTTGGATATCAAATTAGCCCTTCAGTCCAAACAAGAAATAATGCTTTGTAACTCTTGGTTGAAAAAGTAATTACACCATTTACAACTACTGCTCTGTTGACAGTTCACTGTGTAACTTCTGGTGGAGATTGTATTGCTTTGCCTGGAATGTTCCACAATATACCATTAAACTTATCTATGTCCACAGAGACAATCAGGAGATGCCATAAAGCCAAGTCACAGGTCATAGCAAACTTGTAGTAAAAATGTTTTAATAGGCAGGCCTATTTCTGGGCTATAAAGAACGCTTGTACTGAAATCAAAGGAAGTTTAATTTAATACCGCCCATGGAAACATCGCAAAACAATAACATCACCATGGTAGCGGACTCACCAGATAAGTTACGTAATGCACTTTTAATACACATGGCCAATAAATTTATATTGTGCATTACAATTTTGATATGCCTCACACTGAGGTCATTCTTCAGCTTCTTCGAGGATCAAGGCTGCAAATCTGGCCCCTCCAACTTTTGTTTTGAATATTTTCTTTTGAATTAAGCACAATTTATTCATTACATTTATATAGCGCCTTTCAAGACATCCAAAGCGCTTTACAGTTCATTATTCAATCACTTGACACTCAGTGAAAGTAAGTGGGGCAGACTGATGGAAGCAAGGCTGCCAGTCTGCGCCACCGGCCCCTCTGACCATCACTCACGCACACACAACTTTCATACTAGGCAATGTGGGTGAAGTGCCTTGCTTAAGGACACAACAACAGTTTTTTTTGTGACTGGCACCCCACTGTGGCACCGGGAATTCCCAGTGGTCTCCCATCCAAGTACTAACCAGGCCCGACCCTGCTGAGCTTCAGAGATCTGACGAGATCAGGCTTTGACAAGTCGGTACAGCCACAATGCCGACAGTGCTACATTTTCATCACTCAGAACCCCATAGAGAGGGATGTTGGTGGGTTTCTTGGCCAAGATAGTGAACAGTAGTAGTTGGGGTTGATGTTAGGGTTGACAGGCACTTCATTTTAGTTTATTGCTGTGAAAATATAGTATTTAAAACAATATTCATTATAACTTTAATTCACTACTTGCTTTATCTATGTTGTTTTCACAGCAGCACTGGTGGGCTATGAGAGACATTGCTGCTTCAAAGAGACGACTGTGAAAAAAAGGGTCTAATTTTAACTTCGGTGGAGACAGAGGGGCTCGTGAAACAGCTCTCCGCCCGACTACATCTCAATTATTCATCAAGTCTCTCAACTAAAAAGCCTTCCATGTTATTCGCTCTCCCTCTTTCTTCTCCCATGCTGTTTCATTCACTCACTCAAAGTAGCCACCCACACATTACCAACCAAAACTACTCTCAGACCTCGAACTAGCCCCATAGAAAGACAGCAAGTCCAAAACATGGCTAATAAGGTGTGCTTCCGTGTGGTACAAATGGAATTAAAAATGATGCTACGATTCTGTGATGTGTGTGAATAAATAATGCAGAACTCACCTTTCCAACGCACTCACGTTCTTGTTCCATTGTTTATTGACAAGCTTTTTTTCTTAGATTCAATCGTGTTAAGCTGCAGAATAGAAAAGCAATCTAATTATTTTACTGTCTGTTGTGTTTTACTATAAGGGGTGGCATCAACTAAACAGGTACTCAGTGAAGTTAAACAGGGTTAACCAGGGAACGACCATTCACTTTTTTCACTGCATTTATTGTATTATTCTTGCTGGTTCCAAGTCTGAATAAATGGATCAAATCAGAGCATAGTCAGAGGATTTTACACAGTGGAATTGTAGATTTACTGTTGAAAATCACAGACTGTATAAAGAAGCGCGCTAAGGGAGTCTGATGTCACCCACAGCTCCAGTTAACTCAAGCTCACGATACTAGTGGTTATAGGGGTGAATTTGGAGGCAAGTTCTATATCAGGAATAGAAATTTATTTACAAAGAAAAAAGCAAAAGACCAGGATCATGCAGAGTGTGTTAATCCGAAAATTTTAAGACCAAAATGACGAGGCCTGTTTGGGACGCTGCAAATAGCAGGTTACCTATGTCCATATATATATATATATATATATATATACAATCTTTGTGGAAATCCCAGATGTAAAAGTCTCAAACTGACTTGATTTTAACGCTGGGGTACCTGATTTTCTCATTGTGGAAGGAGGAAGTGTGTAGGTCTATTTAAAATCAGTCCCTACTCCTCTCACAAACCCTTTTACTCATGTTATTTTATTATTTTCAAATAAATGAGCGCACACATTGTTGAATAAATGAGCAAATTAATGGTTCATGGTACAAATTTAAAACCTATAAATAATACAAGATGGATAAAAAGAAGCAATCACACATTAAGGCTGAAAACAAGATTTGACATTTATAATATACAACATGTCGAAAAAGAGTTAAAAATGAAGTTGTTCTGTAGATTATAAGTTAAAGTTAGGTCCATAATTATCTGCCTTTGAGCCCTCATTGCTCCTGGAGTTACAGTAAAGTGAAGTACAGTGCGTTTTGTTGTCCTCGGGGGATGACTCAAGAGACTGTTGAGTCATGACAACAGACCAGGGTCATGTGACTAACTCAGACTCATCCAAGACAACAAAGCTGGAGCCAGGCTGGTCTGTTTGCTTTTACAGACTTTTGTTGTTTTTATGGAGGTCATTACATTACATTTGTGGTGTTTTTGAAATGGCAGTAAATATTTTTCATTAACCATTTTATTGTTATGACATTTCATCTTATTTTGTGAATTTGTCCATAAACCAAAGACAAACGGAGGCAGGATTCTCTAAGCTAAACTCCCACACTTATGATGAAATAGCCTATATACATATTTACACAATCTGAAAGGTCTGGATCCTGTTTCAAACACATGTGACTAAATGATTGACTAACAAGACGACGCCACAATTAATTTGATCAAAGTTGAACAGAAACATCTGTGCTGTGTCACCACCCACGTTAAAGTGTTTAAAAATGAATCAACAAAGAAGAAATGTATAGGTTTTCTTTGTGGAAATGCCATATCTGAGAGATGATGTCCCACCAGCATTTGAATATATTTCCAAATTCACTTACAGCATTTTGCCCTGATGAGTTAATAATTTCTCACCATGGAAACAAGAAAGTAGCACCTCCAGATCAAGTTACAAGTCAGATCTGTGGAGAGCCAACTTCACTCATAGTAAGGCTTTGTTTTAGTAATAAAATATCTGTAATTGAATAAATGCAAGGTATAAGTTTGATTGACATATGGAACATTTTATGGAAAGCAGTGACTTTTCCATGAAGATAAGCTGGAGGCCACAAAGTTACGTAATGCAGCTTTAATTTTATAAATGTAGTTATTATCTCTAACAATCTTCTTGCAACTTTTGGGACCTGTAAATCACCGGTCAACAGAAAACAGCAACTGGACATTAGTCACCTATTCCACTACCTCGTCTACACTAATTAACCAGCTTGTCTTTGTCCATATGACCACATGACTCCATCTCCCATAATCCCTTTCTGTTAGTGACAAATTTGTACTTGACCTTCACCCAGACACAGTGGGAGTTTCTTTGTCAGCAACAGTTTGTCTGTGAGCCATACTTACTGTACTGTCACGCCACGCGCTCATGTTTGTAATAAGTTTGCGGCTTAATGAAACGTCTGCGCCAGTCTTATAAGCACTGATGCATTCTGGGAAGGGATTTGCCCCTACTGTGATAATGACACATGCAGACGGCTGTGGAACTGTTGCTGATGAGGAGCTTTTTATGTTGACAGCTCAAATAATGTACGACCAAGGAACACAGAGGCTTCCTATTGAGGGCAGATGTAATAGTTTGGGAACAACATGTTCATATAATAATGTCATAACCCACTTCTGTTATTTTTATGTAACTTTTCCGGTAAGGGATCTGTCACCTGCTCATCTGCATAAAGATGTGATTTCTTCATCCGGAATGTTGCGCAGTACAGCATTAAACTTATGGATGAGCATGAAATAAGCATTCACGTCATTACGGGTGAGCACCTCTTCAGAGATCTGACTAACTTAGCCTTTTACTGTTACCTGCTCATCTCTCAGCGGCAATGACATCTCCATGGAGACAGAAAAGTTACATGGTGCACCTTTCAGGGATAAACAATTCAGACTTCAAGTTTATGGATGGACATTGAGAATTAGCCTTGGCTCAAAAATGGTAGTGTATGACATTGGTTCACAAAACATCCTTGTCCCTATCAAATAAACTAAAAAGACAATTCTGATATTGTACTTGGATTATACTACTCAACTGCTATTATATTTACCACTAACTACTACTAAAACTACTTCCAAACAGGCCTACGTATGCTTCCTGCTACTATTCCTCACTACAACTACTGACTACTGCACACAACCAAAGAAATGTCTGTTTACGCTTTTCATCACTACCGGTAATCTTTACCATCTCATCAGTGTTCCCCAGCAACAGCAATAAAACCCCCTTCCTTGTCTGGTCTCTAATGCTAAAGTTAGCATGCGTGTCTTATCTCTAAACACAGCCCACCTGACTGTTTGAGGCCTATCTGAGTGAGACGTGCACCTGCTGCTTGTCACTGATAGACCGGTGCTCTAAATCCAGGTTTACTGTTATAGACCGTGGCAGGGAAATCCTTTCACAATGACAAATGTCCAGGAAAGTGCTCACTGTAGACCAATCGCACTAAAGATGAGTTATTGTATTTTTATATTGATCTAGTACACTCGTGATGCAGCAGATACCAAGTGTCAAAAAGAAAGGAGAAGTCCAGTTAAGTTCAACATTTGATCCCAAAACAGGTGAAAATGTAACCCATACTTGGATACAAAATAATAAATAAAAGTGTATTTACGCTAATTATTCTATATGTTGGCATTCTTGATTGTGTTACATTAAAAAGAAATTGTATAACCATCAATCAAAAAATGAACAACTGTGAAATAATAAATAATTTAAATGCATTGTATTACATTAATTGAAAGTATGTATTCTAAGTAAACTCAAAATCAACATAAAACATAAAAATCAAGATAGAGAACAATGACACAACACAATGAATACAGTAGTAATACAATTATTTAAAGTCATATGTTTCATTTGTATAAGAAGTAATAGCATTAACAAAGGCTTACACATTTTAATTAAATGCTTTCGATCAACATAAAAACAAGCAGTTGTAGAAACAATTATATACACATATTTAGATCTCATTGTATTAAAAGCAGGTTTATAGTAGACTTAATAAAATGGGTGTCAGTTCTAACCACTGCCAGCATTAAAAAAACAGATCGACCCACTGTACTTTTGCTCATATACACCAAAAACACCACTGACTGCATTTGAGTTTCCATTATAACAGCAGTACTTTTATTTCAGTGCCCATATGCTTGTTTCTTCTACCACCTCCGCTCTCTGGAAGGGTCCGTCTGGTCAAACATGAGTCTAAACACACTTTCACATTCACTGCATTCTTTCCCTGTGTCATCATCGTCCTGGTTTGACTCAGCAGACAGCAGCAGACCGTCAAATATGGACTTCCCCCTTTGCCACTCTCAGCAAAGTTTGAAGCTTAGAGCCAGTTTCAAGCAGTGGAATAAATATAAAATAGCTGTCAAGAGCAGGCTGCTATTTGTCTCACATAATCACTAGCTGCCAGATGGAAATGTATTATTCATTCACAATACTGACCAAATTGGAGCCATCTGAGTGAGGTTCAGGTTAAATTTGGATATATGATCATGACGTTAGCATTGCTATAACTTTTTTAGGTCCACTTTTCCTCCACAATAGCAAAATTCTATAGTGAAAAATCCTATATTACACAAGTAGACTCATGTGAGGTTTTAGCCATGTTAGCATGCTGTTACCTCATCAAAAACATATGTGGAATAAAATATGTTTGAGTAATGCAGCATTATTAGTCTGTCTGCATCTCCAAAGATCAAAAAGCTCCACCTTGTGATGTGATGAAGGGTTCAACTGCTCAGAAGAGAGGCTGAAATTATCCATATCAAATTAGTGAAGCTGTATGGAGTTTAAAAACACAGAGTATTTTCCATTTGAGAGAAGAACTCAACCTGATTATGCAGGATTTGTACTTGCATGGTGTGTACAAAATGTCTATAGATGCATTAGCAATACAAAAGACATAATACAGATCTCTACATAAAACCTGATGTCAACCATAGCAGCCATTTGGAAATAATAATGGATTAAAAAGACGCCGACCCATAGCATGACAACCGTTGCTGAGCAGAGTTTATTCTGGCTGGTTGATAATTAGCAGAGTTGAGGCCAGCTGTAATGTTCCACTGTGTCGTGCCATTCAGATTGTGTGTTTTGTGTGTGTGTGTTGTGTGTTTTGTGTGTGTTAATGATGCTTTTTTCCACATTGGAAAGAGACAGACAGCTGGACGGGGACAGACCACGGGCCACTCCACTGTTTCTTAGAAATGATCGAAGGGCAGAGAAGCATGTGAGACAGGACACTGGAAATCTCCATCAGGACGGACGCACGAGTTTAACACATGGTTTAGTTGTGGAAGGACTGGACAAGGAAAAGACCTCACAAATGGCTAGTAGGTTAACTGTTGTAATAAATAAGAATCAACTTTGCGAACACTAATTTCAAATTAAAAATCTGATAATTTATTACTAGCAAACAGCCTATTTTAAAGGAAAAAAATGACGTTTGAGTTACCTGATGCTGGTATGCTGTGACCGCAGCTGTTGTGTTTTGAAAATGTGGCTGAATATTTGCTCCAGTTCTTTGTTCGACTCACAGACTGTAAATATAAATGGACATAGCTAACCTGCCAGCCGTCCCAATACAAGCAGGAAGTGATCATCGGCACACTTACGGCTCCAGCAACTCTGGGTTCTTTTTTTTTTTTTTTTTTTTACCTTTAGTTAACCAGGAAAGTCCCATTGAAATGACTAATTTCTTTATCAAGGGAGTCCTGGCCAAGACAGTGGTGCAACAATACAATTTAGAATATTACAGGATACATTTCAAGCAACAATTTCATAAGACTATTCTTCTGTTGACTTGTCTCGAACTTGTCATCCCTCTCTGTGTAACTGCTGCAGTGAGCCTCGTAATTTTGGTCTAAAAATTTGGTATTAACCCACTGCATGTGATCTTGGTGCTTTTAGTTAGCAATTTTCTACTTAAATAAATTGCACCGAATGCTATGAGTGACGTCCACTTCTTTATACAGTCTATGGTTCAACTACCACCAATCAATTGCCATATTTGTGCACAGGTTGATGAACCATTTTGCCTGATAACATTATGTACTGGCCCGAATTGGAGTGAAACCACCAACCTCTCAAATTAAATACTGTCTATTAACACTTTGTCCTCCACAAAGAATGCCTGAAGTAATATGACATTAACAAATTTATGGTGGCGTCACTGAGACCTGACCTGTCTCACCTTGACACAATAAAAGGTAGGCCTGGAATATTACCAACATTAATTGCGATTGCTACGGGCTTATTTTGAAATACTAATTTTGTCATATTTGCCCCTGGGTCACCGGTTCTTCTCTGAACACGGCACTAATACCACCACTTAGCCTTATTAGCTGCTAGCTCTTTGTGTACTTTGATCTCTCACTGCCTCTTTGCATTAAAAATCCATCCACACTTTCAATCCCAAGTTTGTTTTCCCTGCGTCAAATCTTATCTGAAGGTTTTGGCAACAAATGCACGCCTCTCCCTCTTTCTTGGAGCGATGCATCATCCTTTCAGAAGCTCAACGTGGTGCCTGGCGAGTACGGATTTGGCCGCGAGCGATCAAGGCAAAAACTTGTCTCTTGCTCACTGAAATAAGCAGAGACATAACATTAATTATTCAACCACTGCAGCGGCCCAGATCCTGATTATGACTGGAGGTGCTCTTTCACAGTGGAGTATATAGTTATAATATGTTTGCTGCCAAAAGTACGAGGCCGTGTGAAGTTGAAGTCACCCGCCGGGCATCAGTGTGGATAGTAATAATTCATCTGGAGAGAGCTGAACTTATAACAGCAGCCACACCTGGAAGCTAAGACAAGGAAATTACCAGGAAGAATTATTTAGTGAATGACAGTGGCAGCCAAGACTCAAACGTGTGGCAGATATCATTTAGATAGTCTGGGATAAAGTAAATACAAGAGTCAGTTGTTTGTTTGTGCTTAAGAAAACTTTATATAATACAATATTTTCATTTTATGCATGCACTACTGTTCAACGCTGTAATAGTTTTCATCTGATGGAGCACTGGGGACGTTTGTGGTCAGCTGTGTTCTTTGGCAAGACACTTTTGCTGATCTTTTCTTATGTGTATGAATGCATTGTGTGACTGAATGAATGCAGTGGGTTGGAGGGGCCAATGGTGCAGCCGCTCTTTTGTCAGTCTACCCCAGGGCAACTGTGGCTACAGACATAGTGAGAATGAATAATACACTGGAATAAACAATATCCAGGTAAGTTAAAATGACTTAAATTAAGAACATTTAACTTTATTTGAGTAGAGCCAACTTGACAAGTAAAATTATCTGCCCGTGGAATAAGCGTTTTTTTCTTAATTCATGCAATATTCGATTTTATCTTATTTTAAGTGCAAAAAGTTGTTCTTATTTTAAGTGTAGCAAGATTTATTTTCATATTTTATGTACAAAAAGTCTTGTTCCACTAGCAGATCATTTTATGTAAATGTAAATCATTGATCAATTATGATTCTTTCTTAATTATTCATAATTTATGCATTTTATATAAATGTATGAATCACTGTTTTCATCTTTACTGTATTATTTGTATGTTGCTCTTTGATTTATGCCTTAAAAATGTCCTTTACTTTGGTGCATATTGTAATATCTAGGCCTCTATGTTCTCAGCATTTTAATAATGAATGCTAGCATACTTTACCACCCATTGTTCCCTTTAAATATGTTAATAAATTCTAACTGCATAATTGCATTTTCCATTACATTTTCCCATTGCTGATCAGAATACCTCATGGGAATTCATTGACCTGCCCGTGCTCTCTGTGTACTGTCAGTTTCTGTATACAGTGTGATGCCTATGAGAAAAGGCGTTGGTCCTGATTACAGGTTGATTTCTGACAAACCGCTGTGTCTCACTGCCAAAATCAACAACCTCGTCATGTGGGTCGGGCTCGGGATGACTAAGCTAGCACAATTTCACCTTTGGGACGATTAACAGGCCAACCCTTTACAATCATCTGTTTTGTCTCTGCATGTTATATAAAAATACCTTAGTCGGTTAGTCACTATTACAACACAGTGATCGTGTCCAAATGCTGCGTTCACACAAGTTGAATCACTTCTGCTGCAGCCAAGACGATGATGCTGATTGAGTTATCAAAGATTCTAGCATCTGGCTAACACAACACCTACCTCGGGCGGGTAATAAGCTTATCTGCCTCCCCACCATGAGCCAACAACACCGCAGTAAACAAACGTAGTCCCCGTACGTCATATTTTCCTTCACCTGTTCCAGCAGTTTTGAAGCAGGGATGTCGAAAGATGTGGAAGTCTTTAGAGGCACAAGTGTGTATCGTTACTGCAGTTGTGTCAAACTATCTATATACTTCTACCCCAAACCAAAAAGTTACAGAGTACACCTTTAAAACATCGTATTTTGCATTCTTTTTTTTCCATAGAGGAATAGTTAATGTTGCAATGTTAATGTAACTTTTCCATTAGAGGATACAGCACCTGTTTGTCTCCATGTAAATGTTGTTGCTTTCCACAGCATTAAAATGATCTATCTCCATGGAGACAAGCAAGCGATGCCACTGGACTATGTTACAGGTCAGATCTGTGGAGAGGCTATCCAGTTCACAGTAAGAATGCATGTTTTTCCATAGAGACAAGCATTAGACGTAGACGTAGAGCAAATGATAAGATTTCTAACAACCAACAGATCAGCCTACACATTTTAAATATGAGGTAATGGAGCTCAAAGGTGACCGCCCACCCCCTGACTCCGGAACTATATTTCTCATGAATTTTTCCCAGTGGCCTTTCTGAAAAAAATTGTATTAAAAGTTTGAAAGCTTGCTCAGGATTAATCAGCTAATGGCCATAAGACAGAGCTGTTTCTGAAAGTTATTAAAGCATTTCACAGAATCTTAGGTTTAAATGGAGTCTTAAACTGCGTTATGGATAGTAGTCAACGTACCTGGTTAGCCTCTGCAATGCCTTTTACTCTTAATATATGATTTTTTTGGGCGATCAGTCTGATCTCCTGCAATGTCCACATTACAACTACAGCAGGTTTGGTTTGCAGTTTCCTGACAGCCTCCCACAAACTGCTCCGTAGGTGACATGACTGAATAAATCACGTCTCCTACAGGTTTAAGCTTTAACACAGGGACAGATGGAGAGAAGGGGAAGCCTCTGACTGAGACAAACTCAAAATCCTCTCAGTGAGACCCATCTGCAGTAACACAGGATGCATCTGAGGACAGGCAACAAGTCGGAAATGTGTTTAATATAGTTTAATACAGGCTATAGGGTGCATAACAAATACTACTGTCTGTACTTTCTTTTTAGACATTGATATAATAAGGAACAATATTACTCAAGCAATTGTGTAATATATTCTGTACAGGTAGCAGTAAAAGAGTCCAGGATCATATTGAATAATTCACAAATGTTATTCTTTGCTGCTGACTGATGATTGATTTTTGTGTTTTTTAGTGAGCCAAATATAAAACAGAGCCATCCTACTGAACCAGTGCTTCCACATGAGATGCTAAAGGGCAGAGTTTTTGACAGATGGTGACAACAGTAGTAAATATTTTAGTTGAAGATGAAAAGAACTGTCTGAGTTTATGCGCAACAGAAACTACATAATAATTATCTCTATCTGTTTGTCTTTCTTCGTGGAGATGCTTTTGTCTGAATGTTCCACAGTTTAGTATTCAGCCTTTCTATCATCATGGAGACCAAACCAGACCAAGTTACAGGTCAGATCTGTGGAGAGGCGATCTTGCTCACAGTCAGAGCAGCCTGTTTTTAAGGTATTTTTGAGCTATAAAACTCTAATATTGAAAAAATGTAGGGTAGAGCTGTTTAATGCCACATTTTACAACATTCCAGACTGATCAACTCACATCTTCATTCAAGCAGTGAGAACCTCCCCTCCAGAAAAAGTTACACAATCTTTAAATGACAAAAAATCTGTCCCATTGTGTTCTGTTCTCAGGAAAAATCTCTGTAGAAGTTAAAATCTGTATACACTGCAAATTTCTCAGGTTATTCATCTTGTTTTCAGATTTATTTTCTACGTTCTCACTCTGAGACTCCTTCATTCTAGTCCAGAGGTGATTTATTTTAAGATTACTTGTCAAGTAAAATGATCTGTCCATGCAGCAAGATCATTTTACTACATTTAAGTTATTTTTTAATAGATTTAAGTGTTTACATCTTCACCTTTGTTGCAGTGTGGAGGAGCTGAAGTGTCACTCATTTAGCTCACATAGTCGTAACTCTCGCCCGGGCAATGGCTGTTGTGACTGTATTATGAGTACAGCATTCAGTTGTCATGTTGTGGTTTCTGAACCTCTGCATACTTCACTCTCTCTCTTCCCCCTACACCCTCCCCTCCCATCTGTAACTGCCCTCAGACCCTGATACAAGCCAGACCAGTGCAGTCAGGGGGGCTCAGCACATGGTTTCCCTTTACCTCCACGTTGCATTTTCAGTTTGGGAGCTGCACCATATGTAGCACACAACTAACCTCTTTTCAAGGATCATATACTCATCTAATACTGCCTGTACTTTATGTTCTTTCTAGGGTTTTTAATTGTAATTGGAGATGGAAACGAGTTATTTAGCTATTATCTGGTGCCGAACATCTTTGTTTTTTATTAGCTTAATGTCTCTGTGCATTGTCTCTTCCAATAAAGACGAAACCAACATTCTTCTTTAACAGTGTCTAGGAAATAGAGAAGCGTAATAGTTCAATTTGTGGGAATAATTAAAGATACATTGAGTATGTTTTTTGTTTTCGTGGAAATTTTGTTGAACATTCCAGCCAAAACAATAAAAATAGCAGGTTTCAGCTCCTCCACTAGGAATCTAACAGTACTTGCAATAAAAGTTAGTCATAGTAGATAATATTATAATTGGTAGTAGCCATAATAGCATTAGTAATGTAGCTTCAGCAACTTTATCCAAGTATCAGTTTTAAGTAGCAGTACACAGGCCTACAAGAAAATGTACTTTTTGGAAAATCTATGTAATAATAGTGGCTGCTGTTATAGGTCCAGTAGTGGTTAGACTTAATATATATTTTTTATTTTCGTAGTTTTGCCACAGTATTTTGCTTCCAAACAACACTTCATCTACTTGCAATATTCTTTCAAAGCCCAATGCATTATCTTTCCCCCTCCTCTCATATTGACTTGTTAGCTTGTTAGCACGCTGCAAACCTCGCATCACATGTAGTGCCCGTCATGTGGCTCTATTTTCACGCTAAGCTCGGCTGTGACGGAGCTCTGGCGTCATGTGATCGCGGAGGAGGCAGGGGAAGTGGGTTAAAGGTGAAGCTTAAAGTCGACAAGTTTAAACCCTCTCACCTCCTGATATGCACCACGCTAGTCTGTCTGAGTCATGGGGGCATTTGCTGTTGTGATGGAATAGATAAAACATGTGAATATATTCCACTCCACACATCTGAAGTGCGTAAAAAGTGTTGCGGTGGAAGCCCCAGGAAAACTAGACTAGACGCTAGAAGCACCCACCTTGTTTGAATGTATGTATGTGGTGTGTGAATAAGAGGCTGGAGCAGAAGTTAGTGCTGATTGACAGTGGCATCTCTCAGGCTTTATTTTTTTGAATGGCAATGTGAAAACGAGTAGGTTGGGTCTGCATTGTAGGATTTTATGATTCTTTGATTTCAGATGGAGGGCGGGGGACGTTATAACTCTATGGGGGATTCACTGTTTTTGAAAGAAATACCCAAACATACAGTATGACTCACAAACACTGAACCTTATCATTATTTGTAAGAGACTTGCTACTGGCAACTTGACATATTATTGTTATGGCGTAAAGTCATTTCTACATCAATTTAATCTTTTTACGTGGCTGAATAAATTCAGATAAACATGTTTGACTTTTATTGTGAACTTTTTAAAATGTGTTTGTTTTCAGTCGGATAGAGAAGACTTTGAGCTCTGTGTCCATTTTTGTTTCATGGATAGGACCTGTAATTACGGGAATATTAACAGATAAAATATATAAAGACACTTTTGTGCTGAAACGTAATTTAAAATAAAAAAAAACGCTTTTGGATCTCGGCCATCTGAGTACGCTATGCATTTTTTCATTTTTATGTTGCTGCTCCTTTGCATTTGCACCTCTACAAGTTTTCTTTTACATTTGGTATTAACGGATATGTCAGTACCAGTAAAGTTCTACCATACCATTCTGACTTCCATCCATCCATCTCAATTTAAAAAAGGGATTATAAAATGTTGTGATACTGAGTAAATCTAACTTATTCATGAATGATCTCTTGAACTTCATCTTACAGTATGTACTTCTAAGAAGGGACTCCTCTGGTGGGAACCCAAGTTTTTCCCAGGCCAGCTGAGACATATGTACCTGTAAGAAAAAATACTAAAATATAAAAAAAATGATTCAACATTTGTATTCCTGATGTATTTATATTCCTTTGTGCACTGATCCAATGCACATGTGGGCCAAAATACAAAAGACGCATTGTTTCAAATACAATTCATTTAAACCTTGTTACCGACAAGTCCTTGAACACAGCGTGACATTGAAACAAAACATCGCATTGATACCCAGAGCCACATGGAGAATAACTCAGCTCAGTTCTATACATAGACCATGTGACATCAATTATATCTTCACTTTGTTGCGGTGCTATTTTTCACACAAGACAGGGCGCTATTTTCACCGCTGTTATGATCCCGCTGTTTAAATCATGTGCACGGGTTTGGTCGCTCTGTCACTGTACATTAAACAAACAGCAGATGTGACATGAAAGGGAAACCTATAGACACACTCTAAACTCAATCAGGACTTAAAGGGGCCATATCACTCTGTTTTAATGTTGGTTCTTCATATAAAACATTGTCTGGGTTGTGTTTGGTTTCATTCACATGTGTTTTACATACAAACCCTTCAATTTAGGCTTTGTTCTTCTCTTAAACAGGGCAAAACTTGGGATGTCATGTGGCAGTACAGGAAGTGCTCCACTGCATACACCTTGACTAGTATAATTTGGACGATTGCCCATCTCTACTGAACAAAAGGTAAATGGTGGCTGCGTCATGCCATCACAAAGTGGAATGGAGCATTGAAGGTACAGACTAATAATAAAGGATTACTCAAACATGTGTGAATGAAACAAAGCACAGTTTGGTGAAGTTTATAATTGTACTATATTTATGAATAGACAAATAAAAATACCAAGTGCAAATAAAAATACCAAGTGCATTTATTAAAATAGTAGAAAATGTGTTCCTTGAGCATTTTATTAAGTTTTACTAATATAAAGGCAGGTTATTCAGTTTTAGAACTCATCACTACTTCCTGTATTTTGGTTTCTTTCTTCTCAAATTTTGCCATTTAAATGATGTGAAACCATAGTGAATATTTACCACAGGCAGTATCCCACCAATCCAAAAATAATTAGAAAAACATGTAAAACAGCTTGTAAAAGGAAGCAGAAAATATGTGATGTGATAAGAGCATAAATCATATGGGGAAATGCATTAGAAAGGACAGAGTGATAGGATGAACCAGATCATTTGTCCACTTCCATTTGGAGACCAGACACTCAGTGCTATCTGACTGCACTGTTCCTCTTCAAAGACACACATTAGTTATAGGCTAACTAGCTCCAGGCCAATAAAACATATTGACTTCCCACATTTGTATCCATCTTTTGTCCCTGTCACGGATCAGCGGCCGGACCAGATTTATGCTGCACGTCTCTGATTTTAGCTTTGAACATTTGTGACTAAAGTGACTGAAGAAGAGAAGTAAAGGAAAAATTTGATATGGAGTTAAAAGTTGGCTTTTGAAGGTCAGATAGTGTGGCAATGCAAAGATGGTAGAGCGTATGTTGCTTGTCTCCATGGAGATATTATCACTTTGCTAGAATGTTCCAGTATTTAAATGTTTTTACTTGCAGTAATTTAATTACAGAAGTACAAAAATTACATTTTGGCCATTTATGTTAAAGCTTAGTTTGGGAAAATCAGGTGCCACAGTGGAGCGGCAGTCGCAAAAACTGTTGTCGTTGTGTCCTTAGGTAAGGCACTTCACCCACATCGCCTGGTATGAAAGTGGTGTGTGTGTGAGTGATGGTGGTGGTCGGAGGGGCTGATGGTGCAGATTGGCAGCCTCGTGTCTGTCAGTCTGCCCCAAGGCAGCTGTGGCTACAACAGTAGTTTACCACCACTGGGTATGAGTGAATGAATAATGCTCTGTAAATAATGCCCTGTAAAGTCTATGTGACATATGTCTGTGAAATGTGCAATATAAATAAACACTTATTACTTACTTCTCACTTCACAGTCCAGTCATGGTGTTAATAGCTGCTCTGTTGTTTTATGACAAAATCCTATAGCTCATTCCATGTGTGTTGCCAAAAGATTGTTGTAGAAAATTTCTAGCTTGCAGAAGGCAATTACGAACCTATTGCTCACATAAAATATAGGGATTTTTTTCTATTGTAGAGTATAGGTTCACCCCAAACCCTGAACTATAAAAAGATAAATAAGAAAAGTAACACCAGGTTTGGACAATTGTACCACTGGGAGGTGCCGTGGTAGAGGTCAGCATTATTAAACTTTTAAGTGTGTTCACCTTGTTCCTTATTGTGTATTTTTGCTCACCCCTTTTTCAGTATCCATGTACTGAAAACGCAGTCTTTACTTTTACACAGTGGTATGTATATCCCCTTTTTAGTCGTCTGATGTGCTGTAGGGTCTTTGCACATCTGGGACGGCAGCGTGAATGTTCAAAGCAGGCCACTAAAAGAATAATTTGATGTGTCACCTTGTAGATAGTGGCTGACAGCTGTTTCATGCACACTCTAGGCTTTAATTGGTGCAGGAAATTAGCCTGACCTTGGACTAGTATATGGTGGTGCATTGGACGTACCATCCTTCCTCTTCCTCCTCTTCCTCTCGCCACCGCAAATGACATTGTTGGAATTTTCGACAAAACTCTCCGAGCATTAATTATATTCCGAATGTGCGTGCGGCATCACAAGCACGCCGGCTGAATACTTATGTAAGCCCAGAGATGCAGTCTCCATGGCGACGGGAGGCAGCATTCTGGAGCGCCGCTGAATGTCGTCCGCGGATGCAGTCTCCACGGCGACGGGACGGGAGGCAGCATTCTGGAACGCACCTCCTCCTGTTGCCAGGGGAAACCGGGCAGCTGCCTCTCTCTTCTTTTGATGATGGTCCTTGGTGAAAAACGACACCCGCATTGATGACAGGAGCAGACATGGATAGATTTAAGAATGGGAAGATGAGAATTGATAAGAGAGGGAAAAAATGAAAGATGATTTGATTCCCAGTCCAAAAACATGAGTCATATAATAGCCACTCTGCAGCCCCAAATGATTAGATTCTTAGACCTGTTTGGACATGTGCAGACTAGGGAAATACTAAAAAAGAAAACACAGATGGCTTCATTACCACAGCAATGAAAAGTTAATAAATGGAACAGGTGAAAGGTTTTTTATTTATTTTTATTTTTTTTAATCAATATGTTACAGTTGTCGACCAACTAATGTTCTCCTAAATCTTTACTAAGATACACAGCTCTGGAAAAAAGGTATGTGTGTAAAATGAACATTTTTGTTCCATTCCATAAGCTACTGACAACATTTCTCAAAAATTCCAAATAAAAATATCGTCATTTACAGCATTTATTTGCAGAAAATGACAAATGGTAAAAATAACAAAAAAGATTAAATGGTTTCAGACTTCAAATAATGTGAAAAAAACAAGATCGTATTCATTGTAAAACAACACAATACTAATGTTTTAACTTAGGAAGAGTTCAGAAATTAATATTTGGTGGAATAACCCTGATTTATTTTTTCACAGTGGTTTCTATACTTTTCCTCCTAAAATCAGATTTGGTTCATGTGATCACTTCAGTGCCTCATGAAGCAGAATGTGGTGTTTTTGTGTTGGAATTCAACAGATGCTGGAACGGCTGTCACACATGTAGAGATGCTGATTTCAGAAAAAAAAATCCAGTGGTCTCTTATTTTTTTCCAGAGCTGTAGATGCAATTGACCTGTTATTTTAAATATACTTTTCTTATGCTATTTACAATTTGTATCTAGGCATGAAACTGATGCAAAGACCTTTACTGTATTTGTCATCAAAGACTACAAAGGGCTCGGTGTGGGGAACAGCGCAAGAGAGCATGTGTGATGGTGAATGATAAATGTTACCCGGGTGAGACAATATTATAAAATGAAATATTTAATTGTTTTTCTTACTTTTTACTTATTTATTTATTCATTATGCTTTAAAGGGCCTATGTTGGGCTGTTTTCTGATCTATATTATTATGTTGTTTCCTCATCCCAAACATATCTGGAGTTATGTTTTGTTTCATTTACACATGTTTAACACACAAATCCTGCATGTTTAGGCTGAGTTCTTCTCTCAAACTGAAAACACTCCACTGTGCTTTTAAACTCCATACACCTTCACTAGAATCATTTGGGTAATTTCAGCCCTGGAATTTCCCATCTCTAAAGAACCAAAGTTAAAAGGCAGCTGTTAACTTCAAAACTATCACGTCATGACAAGATGAAACAGAGGATTTTGAGCTTTGTCGATAAAGTCTAATAATGCAAAATTACTCAGACAAAACACAACTCCAGATATGTTTTAGAGGAGGAAACAACACTCTAAAATGTCATGAAGCTCAAGTTTGTAAAACGTAGGACCTTTTTTTTTAAAACCTTTATTTCCCTCCAAAGTCTGAATCTGCTCTAAACATCATGCTTTGACTGTAGACCTCTTGAAAGCCCCAGACTAATCACTGACAGTTTGAATTTGATCTGGATTTGATTAAGATTTTATTATTTGCACAACCCTTTACTGAATTAGAATATCTTGGACCAAAGTATCACCATCTTGATCATTTTAGGTAAACCTCCCACAAAAACTCTCACTCTTGTCAGCTCTATGTATCTCCAAGGAGTTGACGTCTCTTTGGTTAAGTCTTGTTTTGATAGTTTCATGGCTGCTGCATGAGCCACATTCACTCCACATGTGTTCACCAATCATTTGTGTGGGAGCTCATTGCATCAAGCCTGAACAGTTTGTGGTTACAACCGTTCTTGTGCAACATCCTACAGAAAAAAAGAGTGAAAGAAGCGAAAAAAAGCAATGTTCTTTGGCACGGCTTGCTAAAGCTGGTTGTTAACTGTGTAGCGTGGGTTAGCAATCTTGTGTGTTGGTGGGAGGATGAAACCCGGTTTGCCTGTGGATAATACTTGCTGCACGCTGCTCTGAACTGGGCGGAGAAAATAGTATTGGCACTGGCAAGCACATCAAAGTGATCAGACCAGTAATCCCTCATGAGTCAGAGGGAAGCGACTGGGGAGGGGGGGGGACCAGCTAAACCTGCAGGATTTTGATTTCATCACTTTCTCTTTTGATACTTCACTGTTTATTTGCGTTGGTATTAAATTGCGGATAAGGGAAGATAAGATAGTGTTTGGAAAAGCTACTGTTTTGAATAAAGTGTTGTGTTTCTTTCTCATGTAGTGAAAAATACCTATGATATGATTGTACTTAAAGGTGCACTGTGCAACTTTTTGTTTGAGGGTCCTTCACCTGTTTGTCAGATGGATATGTCACTGCTCTGCTATGTTTGTTAAAATAGCATGAGCAGCAGTAGCTCAGTTGTTAAAAGTGTTTGTCCACTGATCCGAAGGTTGGGGATTCAAATCCCGCTCTCAACATCATTAAATATCATAAATATCATTGGTTTAGAGGTCAGATCCACTCACCCCATGGGAGCTGGCGCAATTCCAGCTCCCACAGACAGATGAATGCTGTTGTTGTGTCCTTTGGCAAGACACTTAACCCATCTTGCCCCCAGTGTCTGCATACAGTTTCTGTGTGTAAATGGGTGAGTGATTCCTTGTTGTAAAAATGCTTTGAGTACCTTGAAGGTGGAAAAGCGTTATATAAAAATGTGACCATTTATTCTAAATAGGTTTAATGCAGGCATGTCCAAACTATGGCCCGGGGGCCAAATGTGGCCCTCAGACCAATTGTTCTGGCCCTCTGACTTCCAGGTGAATTGGCCCATACTACCGCAAGTAGTACTTTTTACTGCATGTTTTTGAAATCTACCTTGATCACGCAAATTTAGTGAGTCCTTTTGAGGGTCTAAGCCTGAACAAAGGTCTAGTGGGTGATTCAAACCTGTTATAAATGCACAGATTTGAATTAGTCACTGTTTTGAACACCGTTATGACCGTCGATAGGCCCTCATGCTGGTCTGTGTTATAATATATGGCCCTTGATGAAAAAAGTTTGGACACCCCTGGTTTAATGCCATACTGTGAAACATTCCAGACAGAGTAATACTCCTGTGAGACCTGATCTAGTATTGTTTGCTTGGTATTGTATTACTTATCTATCTGCTATATTATATTGTTTCCATTCAAATATTTTGGTAATGAACATTATATACATTACTGTATTTCTAATCCATCATCTTAAAATCATCAACCCAAAACATGCTCCATATGTACCATCTTCCAGCTAAATGAGTTCTGTATACGCGTAGCAACAATACTGGGGTTCAACTCCAGGACAGCACAGGCCTTTCTGTGTGGAGTTTGCATGTTCTCCCCATGCCTGTGTTTCCCTTACTGCTAAAAACATGTACAATAAACTCCCCTGCAAAAGAGATTCCAAATTTCAATGGGATTTTCCTGGTTAAGTAAAGGTCAATAAATAAGCTGTGATTTCTTAGAAGAAAAGAAGTAAAACCCTGGTGCACTAAACTGCATTTAGTTTTCAGAAAATATGTGTGTAAATAAGTGAGTAATTTTATGCATGTCTGAATAAAGAAAGTGGCAAAAGTACAACATAATTGTCACATCCTTAAAAAAGTGAAAAAACTGAAAACGTCTGTGGTTACAACACATTTTGAAACTTATTTAGGCAATTCTCTCCCCTTACATCTGATAATCCACCCACATCCATGTTTTCTCTCATTCTTTCTGTAACATAGTTGGAAGTGAACAATAATTTTCAGTTTGACTCAGAAAAATAACCTCTTAAACCTGTAATTCCCCCTTTACCAAGTGAAGAGAGCAGAGCCAGCTGACGAATGCTCCTCTAGACACTTTTAATGACCCTATGATCTTATGTTTCGGAAACCTAGACACTCACTCAGTCACACTACTGCCAAATGATCTAACCAGGTCTGCAGACATTACACCGAGTTTGTGGTCAAGCCTCTAGATACAGATCAGATGAACTGCCTCGAGAAAGGAAGAATGAAAGTAGGTGAAGGGAAAGAAACAGAGAGCCAAATTGAGATTGAGTTACATCTAAAGACTGCAGTGGTGTAGGTGGGGCACAGTCCTGGGCAATGAGGACAAAGCATCTGACAAATGACTATCATGATGTGCAAAGAAGATATGTGATGCTAATACAAACGGATGGAAAAAATATGCATTCCATTGTTAGGCAGGGTTTGGCAAAACTGTAGCCCATTGGCCCCTTATCCCACTAGTATTTGAAGGCTAAAAATGTAATTTAAGTATGTAATATATTTCCAAATACTGAAAATAAAATAACATCGCTGTGTCCCAGATGTTAAATGCCTGTATCCAATTTTTACCATCTTGAAACGATCAAAAGCTGAGTACTAGCTCTGTATTATAAGCCTCAACATCACTAACAAAAAAATAGATAAAAATGCGCAGTGAAGCTTTAAAGGTCCAATAGTACTCTATTTTCTGGTCTATTTTATCTATTTTTATCTATTCCTCATCACAAACATACCTGGAGTTGTATCTTGTTTCATTCACACATAACACACAATCCCTGGATATGTAGGCTGAACTCTCTCTAACAGAAAACACTCCCACCTTGTGATGTCATGTGGCAATAGAGGAAATGATTCTTTTTGCTTTTAAACTCCATACGCCTTCACTAGCATCATTTGGATGATTTGAGCCCTGCAATTGCCCATCTCTACTGAGAAAAAGGTAAAATGTAGCTGTTAACTTGAAAACTACCGCTTCATGACATCACAAGGTGGAACAGAGCGTTTGGAGTTTTGGAGATGTAGACTAATAATAAAGTTACTCAAACATGTGTGAATGTGGATGAAACAAAACACAAGGCCAGGTATGTTTTTCATGAGGTAACACCATTATAACCTGACTTAAACCTCACAGGAGTCGATTTTGCGTAATGTAGGAGCTATAAATAAGAAAAAAAATTAAACTTTTTTTTTTTTTTTCAAATGCCCCCTATGAACTAACATCAAGGACCATAATGTCCACCCTCCTGTGCGCTCACCACCTGCAGAGGGGTTCATAGGGGGGTCAGGTGCTATGAGTATTGGCCAGCAAGCTGCGCCCACGACCCAGCTGGATTAAGCAGGAGAAGATGGATGGAAGTTTCCAAATGTTTAACACATAAAGTTTAGTTTGTTATTTTATTATTTTATTTTAATCAGACAAAGAACCATTGATTTTGAGCAGGAGCAGTGTGGTAAGCATTAGTCAGTAGTAGAAAGTCTTGCCTAAACATAACCATGAAGAGTTTGGCAGACTGGGTTGTGTAACAGTGATTACAGCCAGCGTCAGAAGTCACTTCCAGGGACTTTCTCCAGAAAAGTGACTGATGTGCGTCTCAGCACTTTGGTGTTTTGATGCTGCTCTGAGTCACTTTTCCTGCTACCGTATTATAACACTCTGTGGGCGGACGGTCTCCCCTGGCAACCACTCATCAGACAGCCGGCAGCCATTTTGAAATCACAGGTGAGAGTGAAAGTCTGTGCGGAGGCAGAGATACAGTTTCAGTGTCTAAACTGAGCTGTTACCACAAAATATAATAATTCAGGCATTTGAAGCGCAGATGTCAAAATGCAGGTGCTCACTAGTCAAGGTTATGTTTTCTTTCTTTAAGGTGTAAAGACGTTTGAGCCCACGTTAACATTATTATTAGCTTGTACGACCATACATGAAAAAAAAAAAAAAAAAATCACCTTTACAAAAAAATGAAGCTAAGAACTAAGAAAAAAGTGAAGCGTATTTCTTTTAGAGGGGTTAGTATATGGAACAATCTGAGTGATGATTTCACTGTTGAAGCCTTTAAAAAAAGAGTATAAAGCATTGTTGTTTTGAAAGATATATAGCTCTGGAATGAATGAATTACGAAATTATTACATTTTGTGTTTTAATTTATATTTTGTCTCATATATACAGTAAATCGCAAGTGAAATTGTAAATGCAAACTTGCTGTTCATACACTGCTTTTCTTCCAAGGAATTCTGTCATTGTTTAATAGGGTTTGGCATTATTAGTACTTTTACTTCAGCCTAAACCCTTTCGGTCATGATCCATGTGGTTGTTGACTATGTTTTGTTTTATTTTGTTTTGTAGTGCTGCAAAATGACTGAATAAACTACTACTACCACACAAAAAATGCACTATGTAACTTTTTTGGTGTCTGTGTCTACTTGGCCTACATTACACCTTTAATTAAATTAAAAAAATCAAGATAAATATGTTTAATTTCATACTGGGAATCGGTAAAATAAACATATTGAACCCTCCACCAGAAAAATTACATAGTGCACCTTTACATAAAAGACATATAGGTCATGAAGCTGAGATAAAAGTATTACAAAGCCACTAACATGAAGTAGAAATATAAACTCGTCTGTGTACATGTAATTGGAGTAAACTGAACTCAATACTACTGTCTCTGCTCCAGAGTTTTGTTTTTCGGGCTCGATGCCAAAGAGGAAGTTTGTCAAAGCTTTGTGAGAATACTCTTTAGCACAAAAGGCACGATGCGTCATGTCACCAAACTTCCTCATTTTTTCCTCTGTTTTTTCTTTTTCTTTGTATAATCCTTCTCGATTAGCTCTATTGCCATTGAGCTTTTCACACCGCGCTGAATCCTGCCCATAGAAAGCACAGCCCTATATTTTTGCTTTGAAGAATGACTCACTGAACGAGAGGAGTTTTTTTGGTTCAGTGTTCTCCAAGTTTAGATGATTTATTTACGAAGCCGCAGGCATTTGAGGCCGATCCCTCCCACTGCGCACATCACAAAGGCAGTTGCATCACAGCCTGGAATCTATATCAACAGCTTTTTGTAACCTTTTTAACTCCTGCATATCATTTATTCAGATACACTTATCTGGTGCTTTAGATTGAGATTTTAATGTTTTCTTCAGTTTCCATTTAGAAGATATTTTGTGAGTTCCTATGTGTTCAGACTGTTAAAATAAAAGGCAAAAAATGTACAACTTACTGAAAACATTATTAAGACTATTTTCATCCAGTGACATCTATAAACATATACAGATTTGCAACTTAAAACTGATATAGCATCAAAGCTGACATTTTTACTTATAGTTTATTTTTACCAACTAATAGACATCATGCTGGGGATGTGATACAATGCACACATTAGAAAACACTATCAAAAAAGTTTTAAGATTGTCTGAAAACTCAAGAATAAAAAAACAAACAAAAAAAAACACACATTTTCAGGAGCCTGTGATCAAAACGAGCATTCATGGTCCCATTTAGGTGTTTCATTTTCAACAAAAATGACCAATAATGACTAAATTTGTGACTGTAATTTTCAGTGAGAGAGACTTTTATCACAGCACAAATCAGCTCATCTATTGTTGTTCCAGCTAAGTCAGTTATTTATGGTCAAATTTTATTAAAATGAAGCTCCGAATGAAGTCTAATCAAGCCTCAGACCGAGCAGAGCCTACAGTTAGCATCACACCCCCAGGGAATATTGATAACATCAGCTGCAAAGTATCAATACTATGAATTAAAAGAGAAATTAGCTCTGTTGAGGGGCTTAATGTGCTATATAAGGTTTCATAATAATAATAATAATAATAATAATAATAATACATAGGGCTTATATGGCAATTTTGAGTAAATATAGCACTTTTTTGGACACTCAAAGACGTTTTATAAACAAATATGTATTATTGCTTGGCCTAGAATGTTCCAGAGTATGGCATTAATTATCTATCTCCCTGGATACAAGCAGCTGACAGCACAAAGTCAAGTTACAGGTCAAATCTGTGGAAAGGAGACCACATATTTTTAGCAGTAACAATGCCTCTAATTGATTAAACACAAGATAGATGCAAGTCAGAAAGGTTTAATGCCATAGTTTGGAACTTTTCAGGAAACATAATAACATCTCCAAGCTAGCAGTGGACCCCAGAAAAGTTACATAGTGTGCATTTACTTAACCTAAAGACAGCTAGTTGATATCTATTGTTAGCTGGTCCCGTATGTTTCTGCAGCCCAAAGGTAAAGAATGTTTGAAAGACACACCCAGAGAGACGTGCTCGGAAGAAGTTAGGATTGTGGGAACAGATCTGGCCTGCCCTTGTCTTGCGTTTAGCGTTGTGAATGAGGTTTTGTTGTCAGGGCGATTGCTTTCATGCTATCAGTGTCTGCAACTGGAGACCGCCACCTGAGATTTGCTCCTGCGTTGTTTTTTCAGATGTGCTACCGTGGAAACTTCATCCCCACTGCCAAAACATACAAAGAGATTATCAACAAAAAGCGGACAGAGACACCACTCAATACCTCTTCCTGCTTCCCATATTTGACCTCTGAACCTGATATGTCCCGATACTTGTGAATGAGACAAGGTAATGTGAAGAACAATGAGGCATTCAGAGGCTGTTGTCCAAAGTTAGTGAGGAAATGTCAATGCCAATGATACGCTACTGCGATTAACCTGTTACGGTTGGTTTACATCAGTCATACAAAGTTGATGTGTTAAAAGCAGGAGAAATGGACACGACTCAGGCCATTTGAAAGGTGCATTGTGTCATTTTTCTGGTGGAGGATCCATCAAATGCTTTTCTCTGTGGAGATGTTAGTTCTTTATCTGGAAAGTTTCTCAGAATTGTATTAAACCTTTTTTTTTTATCTTCACAGAGACCAAACCAAACCAAGTTACAGGTCAGATCCTTGGAGAGGCGGCGCTGCTCACTGTCAGAATGCCTGTATTTTGGAGCTATAAAACCACCTGTAATTTAATAATTATGAGGCAGAGCTGTTTAATGTCATACTGTGGAACATTCCAGGCACAGCAATAACATATCCATAGACACAAGCAGGTGATGGATGTCCAAAAGCACCTTTTAGGATTGCCTAGACAATTGGGAGAATATGTGACTCTTTTGCTGGAATGTTTCACAGTATGGCTTTAAACAAATCTATCTCCATGGACACAAGCAGGTGAAGGCACACAGTTACCAGTCAGATCTGTGGAGAGGTGATCAGAATGCAAGCTGTTTTTCAAAGTATATTTCTGCAATGAAACACTATATTGTGAAACATTAGAAGAAGAAATATAAAGATCTTGTGATCTGGGATGACTTCAGAATAGACTCATTTAAAACCACCCATAAACCTACTGAGATTTTTTAAATCTAATGTATAGCTTAATGCTGTGTGCTGAGAGTACTAAACCCATCAAAGTTACTTCATACAGTGAGTCATGAACTGACCTTTTAATCATATGACTGATGACAGAATAGAGTTACTGGAATATTATGAAATCAGTGATCACTTGCACTGAAAGGAATGGTAGACATATCGAAACTTTCATATTATACTTGATTAATTAGTTTTTATCTAATTATGTAATATTGAAATTCAGTTTATTGTCTCACATACACATACATACAGTAAGTATGTGTAGGTGAGGCATCCTAGGCCTGCTGAGCTGTGGCCCGTCTCTGCAGTTATGAAGTCATGAATGGCACAAACGTGTTGTTTTGGTGAATCTCACTTCCATCACGGCTCCGGAGATGTGTGACAGAGGAGGACGCTGCATCTGCTCAGTCAGAACTGGGGCACAGACACAACCAAGAGATGCAGGATGATGGGAAATATTGAGGCGTGTGGCAAAAAACCGTAAACAGTGTGTGACTTTGTGGTCTCTCAGTTTATCTGTAATAATGGTGAATTCCTGCTGCATTATCAGATGCACAAATAGAAGGAAGGAAGAAGGGAAAGGTCTTTTCGGTATTCTGAGTGAAAAGAACCGCCAATGTCAGATTAAACGGCTTTTAAACATCTGCGGAGTGAATATTGACGATCCTAGCAAACTGTGGAACCCAACAAGAACGTGCATGTTGAGCCCATTTCTTGACAGGTTTTCTCTAAAATTCATGATTTTATGATTTATGATTTTGCTGTGAATGGCCCAGGAGTTTCTACCAAGTAATAGTGGATATTGCCGAAGTGGATGTTCAGCCATGTAGTTGGTGATTCAGACCAGAAATTTGCTTTCGTCCACACTTTGCAGGGGTTGAAAAGGGTGAATTGGCCTCCGTAGATGCTCATGACCAATTTCTCATCAAATAGCCTTCAGTCCTCTGCAGTTAGAGTGGATAAATAACCAGGATCAATACCCTTTATGTGCTTTCTTGCTACATTCACCATGTTTCTTGCCGTTGGCCAAAATATTTCCCAGCATGCAATGCAAACTTTTGTCAACAATGAAACTTGCCTATATTCAGGTATATAATAAAGTTTGGCGGTATGAATAAAGTCTGTGTGTTCATAAGCAATCACTTCATTCTACTCCTTTTGCGCTATGTATGCTTCTATCTAATGCATGTAATGTAAACAATTAAATAAACTAAACTAAATGAATAACGTCAAAATTTAGTGGAGGCAAAAAAAAAAAAGTTTCAAGGTTTTACGGACCATATATTAGCTAACTAGTAGTAGTATTTATTAACTACTTAAAATGTTTTTATTCTGTATGAATGTACTTAAAAACAACTTTGAACAATTTAATCTTAATATGCATTAATAAGTGCTAAATAAACACTAACACACTGACACACCAATTACCCCTTAGTTAGTGATGACCATGCGGACACTAAAAATAAGAAAAAAGAACAATACAGGCCATGTGAGTGTCTTGCCCAACAACAGTACACATGTCTGGATTTAACCACCAACCTTCCGCTCTAAGTTGTTGGTAACTGATATAAACTTTATGTTGTGGCTTGTGCCTTATCTTTTTAACACCATGGACAGAAACAACAAAATGTCCTGATTTTCCCACAAGCTGCTCCCACAAGGCCCCAGACATGACTGCACGGCCACATTCTTTGCTCTTTTTTGTAAATATTGCTATCAAACTTACTTGACTTGGCAGAGCCGTAGTTTTGTCTTCCCACACATAGCTGAATCACCACATATCACTTTCTTAATCCAGAGCAGCTGTTGGCGAAGAAAGAAGTAACTTTACCTTGTGCTAATTCAGACTTTGGTGTAAAACAGAGACACCTCAAGTGAGAGGGGAAAACTTTTTGGAGTGGTGTTATTGTGAATGACAGTTTCCATAAATACTTTAGTGAGATGTTTCAAATTAAACCTGATTGTCTCTTGCAAAGGAATGTGAAGAAACAAGTCATTTTTCAAAGAGCACTCCACCCCAGATCCCAGAAGCTCTATAAACCAACAATATCTAAATTCTTAAAAAAGTAGGTTTCAGACCCCTCCTATGGATAACTGCACATCACTCTAGCGAATAGGAGATTTTTAAAAATCTGTACCAAAATGAATGCAATATTGCCACATCCTACATACTGTATTTTTCGGACTATAAGTTGGTTTTTCATGGTTTGGGTGGTTGACTTATATATTAAAATATATAATTTCATATATAGAACTGTTAAACATATTCTGCAGATTACAAGCTACAAGTAGTGAAAAATATGCAGCTGAAAACGGTAATCGAGCAGCAGAAAGAAAATTTGGAGTGAGTGAGAAACTTGTGAGGGACTGGAGAAAAGCAGATACTCGAACTGCAATGAAGAAAACAAAAAAAACGCTCACCTTGAGCTAAAAATGCTCTAGTTATGTGAATAACTGTTCATATGTGACGTGAACACACCAGACACATGTTCAGCCTATTGTTCTGTTCTATTATTACTATAATTTGCCTTTCAAGATAAAATGTCTGCTCTTGGTCTCTGATTACATAAAATAAATTTCCCCAAAATATGACTTATAATCCAGTGCGATTTATATATGCTCTTTTTCTTCTTTATTATACTTTTTTGGTTGGTGCAATTTATACTTCGGAGCGACTTAGTCTGGAAAATACAGTATATCACCAATTAAGAAAAGTGAATTGGATAGTGGAGAAAGTTCAGAGCAGTGGGCATATGCTGGTGTCAGATAAAATGGGGGTTGATTGGCAATATGGCATCTGGAAAATACGTGATTAAAAATGGCTCAAACATGCATGAAACACTCCAAATAGTTGGAAAGGGCAAATGAGAAGAGGAAACTATAAAACGGTTAATAGCAGGAAACTGAAACCCACTAGAAACACATACAGGTAATGTGTCAACTGTTGATTCATAAAAATAACTGCAGTACTTGTGGGTGTGCAGTTCTCTGTGTTTGGTAATCGCTGGAAACGACTCTGGATAATGTATAATTGGTTGATTGTGCATCATTTGAAATCCCCAGCGTGCACTATGATTTCACTCGGTTCTGCCATGCCAATTTGCAAAACAGAGTAGCATTTCTGCTCGCAGGGTGGTTAGCTAAGCCTTACCCAGAAGCCTTGGAAATAATTTGTAGGCCATGGGCATGACACTGAATTTCTTAAAGCTGTTTCTGTTGATTCAGGGGAAAATCCATTTTTACAGCATGTTCAGTCGGCCAAGTGTCCAATTAGTGCAGTAAAAAAATCCCCCTCATCCAAATGGAAAGTCGAATTACATTTGGCAAATTCTGGACTTGTATCTCGGTCCAAGGTCTGACGCTGGGGAATCAATGACTTCATCTAAACATCCAACCGTGCCATAAATTATAGAGTTTATACTATCTGGATCTGGCAGCACGGTGGCAAATTGGTTGGCGCTCATAATACGATGGATCTGTGCTTAATTAGCAGAAGTAGTAGCAGTAGTACTAGTAGTAATAGTAGAAGTTTATTCAATTGCAACACAAGGATATACGGTAGATAACCCCATTTGGATGACCTGACCCAAAGAGTTTAGAAAGTACTTATAATGTCAAACCCTGTTAAACAATGACAGAATTCAAAGAACAAAATGCAGAGAATGAAGAGCAAGTTTGTGTTTATAGTTTCACAACACAGGACTTACAATACACAAGAGAAAATATGTTTAAAAAAATTTATGCATGGATTCATGGACAATTACAGGTACAAGTATAGGTCCTTTCTATGTGGAGTTTGCATGTTCTTCCTGTGTTTGTGGAGCTCTGATTTTCTTCTCACGAAATCACCAAGTAGGAACTCTTGACCCTAAACCCATTTCAAAGTGCATTAAAGAATAGGATATAATGCAGAAGACACATTTATATATTAGGGCAATAAAGTACACCTTAAAGCTGGGATAATGTTTTCCCCCAGAGAGTAAAGTGTAAAGACAACCTGAAAAGCAATGCGTGTGGATATAAAGGGCCGGTACTTAATTAAAAAAAAAAAAAAATTCCATGTATTTAAGCAAAATTCATCTTGTTCCTGTACAGATATATTGTATAAGGGCAAATGTGTTTTACTATGCAAAAAAAGTATGCGATCCGCACTGCAGTTCTTTGAAGCTTTTTATTTCAGTGACACCACAATGTGAAGTTTCTGGCCAAGCTGCTCTTCAGACAAGTCACACTTTTTCTTGGATGTGCATGTTTCTGTCTACCCTTAAAGTGTTTTATTGTCCCAGCATGACAAAGTGCATGGTAGCTTGCTAGTGGTTGTTTGCTTAACTGTGACAGCAGAACTTTACTTTGGCCTTTGAAAGTTGTGAAAAGTCTTATTAACTCATCACAGTGAACAATGGTCTGCCTGTTTCACATAAACTAGTTCTGATTTTTAGACAGATTTAGATTTTTCTGATTTAAGACAGTAAAAAATCTCATACAGTATCTTGAACCGTATGCTAAAGGGTTTGTGGGTCTAAGGGCAAGATTTAAATACCCAGTTCCTCCTTTAACAATGTGACAATCTGCACCCCAACTTTAACCTTGATCCTCCATCTTTGCTTTTTTGCCTTTAAAATGAGCAGGGTACTTCCATCCTCGATATTCAAATAATATACACAGGGAATGAATCTGAATAATGTATATGGGAGTGATGCCAGGAGGCCAAAGCAACCAGGTTATAAATTCTGCCCTCGGGATCTGACAGCATAAGCAATGGCACTGCTGCTTGGTTGTTTGTAAAAATGCCCTTGGAAAAATTAGCGTAATTTCCGAAGCTAGCCAAACCCGAAAGCCACAGGGAGAGAATTAGATAACCCCCAAACTGCCGAGTAATAACAATAATGAGGGAGATGGAGGGAAATGCATTTGTTTATCAGGGAAAATCATTGGAGACACAGCGTTGCAGCCTGTTTTGTCCAGCAACGTTAGTGCTTTCCACAGCAGAGTAGAGAGCAGTAATTTATCATACGCCATTATAGAAAGTGTTATAATATGTTTGTCTATGGCATTAAGATCACATCCACTATCAGGAGAGACAGCGCTGACCCAGTGATGGTCCAATCTGTCTCAATATGTGTTAATAGAAAACATCAAAAAAGACTGTTGAGGTCAGTCACCTGAGACTCACGTCAAGTGCATATTTATACCTCTATTATCTGCCTGTACAAACATTGCAACAGCAGAAAGTATTTGTTAAAGCAATGCTATGTAACCTTTCCTGATCTTATTCTCTGTCGTAGTTCACATGGGAGTCTGTCATTCTAATAATGTGAAGAATGTTTTCACAGTTTACCGGTTGTATTTTCTACTGAAACTAGACATCTGAACAACTGATTTTAACCCTTTCATGCATAATAATACTAATAATACTAATAATAATAATAATAATAATAATAATAATAATAATAATAATAATAATAATAATAATAATAATAATAATAATAATAATAATAATAATAATACATTTTATTTATTAAGCGCCTTTCTGGACACCCAAGGTCGCCTTACAACAACATAAACAAATGAAGTACGATTTAAAACATACAAAGTGGGACAGTATTAAACTGATTGATTGTGTTTAGTATTATATTTAGTGTTGTATTTCATTAGTATTTAGTAATGTATTACACAGTATTTGAATTGATTGATTGTATTTAATTGACTTACAATTAGTTATCAGCTAGTGGCATAGTGGTCACTACATTGGACAGCTATTCAGTAGTTGTTTCCTCCTGAAATTGGCCAATTTCCATATAAGATAATCTTTTTCTGCTAAAGACACTACACTGATGTACATGTGAAAGAATGTTTGCCATAGTAGTGGGCTGATAAGAAGTGGTAGGCATGTTCATTGTTATGGATGGAGTTATTTAGACTGTACATCTGTGCTTCAAATAAGTTTATTTTTCTCTAATTAAATGTTTTTTGCAATACATTTAACAGTTCTGGAATATATTAACACAATGTTAAAGAGCAAACAAAAACATGTTTTATAGTATTTACAATATTTCTTTTTAATAATAGGTTTCTCAAACACATTTGGTTATTAGTTTCAGAGTAATTTCTTGGTAACTATCTCCTCCCCTTGAGGCAGAAATAAGGCAGAGTCCTCCAGCATTCTGAACAGAACTGAAGAAGTGTATTTAACCAAATAAATCTTTGTCCAGTTGACAAATTGAATTCTCTCCTTTGCCAGAGTTTACTGTTGAAGGCCAGACTGTAGTACTATGGTGTATTTATTAACCGTACTGTATATGCAAAGGAGGAGCTAAAATATATAAGTATGAGAGCAAATCCTTTCAAACAAATTAAAGTGTAACTGAGAGATAAAATCAATCACACATCTCATTTTGTTCGGATATTACCTAAGCATCTCTTAAGGCATTTTAATAATCCAGACAGGTGAACCAACCACAAACTTATCTCATTTCTTTTTCCATATCTGTCATATCATTTACACATTGTTCACTTAACCTCATTCACTCAAAACCAGTGATTTATCCGACATGAAGTCTCAGTTAAAAATGCAGAAACTCCACACCGCGCCAGGAATCACACTGTTGTCATCTGAAGTACACCTAAGCCTTTAATGGAGGGAAAACCAGAAATATCGGATGTCTCTAAACGCTGTGTTGCATCATGGCCGCGCCCCTGTTTGCTCACAGCTCCCTCACCTTCAGCAGAAGCGTAAATGCCTCACTGATAATAGCTTACACACATTTAACAAAGCCAGAAACGCTGCAGGCGCAGACTTGTACTCACATGTTTGGCACACACGGAGACAACTACATTTACAAATAGTTAAGAAGATAAATGGAGGGTTAGCGTGTTGTCGTAGAGTGTGGCTCTTTTTCAAATATGTGAAAAATAGCTCTTTAATGTAAACTGTTCCAGAGGCGGAAAGAATAGTGTTTTGTTTTTAGTTTATTGACCTAATATCGGAAATGTGTCCTTTGTTTTCAAAATTCTCTGTGGCTCTGTGTTTTATTATGTCAAAAAATGGCCATAAACACAGGGCTTAAACATTTTAAACCCTGTGTTTATGGGTATTTCTGGATCTTAAATTTTCAAATATTCTTGGTTGGGGGTCCATCACCTGCTTGTTTCTATGGATATGTCATTGCTTTGCCTGGAATGTTCCACAGTATGACATTAAACAGCTCTACCTTATATTTATTCAATTACCGGTGGTTTTATAGCTCAAAAATACTTAAACTTACCTCACTGTGACCGGGGTTGCCTCTCCACAGATCTGACCTGGTCTGGTTTGGTTTCCATGAAGATAAAATGAAAAATTCCATTTTCCAAGTACAGGGATGTGGGTGGGAATAGGGTATATTTGATTTATTTATTATTTATTTATTTTAACAGAGATTTTTGTTGTTGTTGAAAAGCCAGTTGATTTTGTATAATATGTCCCCTTTAACATTTCTTATGTAGGCTCCAAGTCTAAAAATGTATTTTGAAAAAGCATAATTAGCCATCTGTGCTATGATGAACGATATTTAACACCATATGCACCAGCTCGTGTATACTGACCGAGAGACTCAAGATCTAAACAGGTTCAAACATGGGTCAAATCCAGCAGGCAAATTGCCTTCCAAATCAGTCAGATCAAATATTCACACTGGTCCTACTTAGAAAATAGAAGAAATACCTAAAATGTTATAAAATATTCAAAATGGCAAAAGAGTAAATACAGCAAATACAACCAAGACACATGGAGCAGAGACGGACCAGGCAGAATTCCTCAGCTTCTGGATGTGTCATTAGCCACAACTGCAGGCTTCCTCTTGTTGTTGGCAAACGAGAGGGGAGTGTTTTATTATGTTTGTGTGTTTGTGTGTGTGTTTGTGTGCGTGTGTATGTGTATGTGTGCGTGTGTCTGGTGGGGTGGGGGTGGTGCAGGTGAGCCCCAGGGGTGAGCCTCTTTGGGGGAAGGGGAGACTGACTGGAAAACTGCCATGTGCTTATGGTCAGAATATTTCTTGTAAACGTGGCTGCTAACACTAAGGCGGGCAGTAAACATGATGACTGATGATGATTTCAGTTCAGCTAGAAACGTGTAAATTCAATAATATTTAAGAAATCTAAAATAACACTATTTTTAAGGCAAACGTGTGACAATGTGTGTAACATGTGCACAGTAGATACAACTCACTATCATATTGGTAAAAGAGATTAAAAAATATGTTTAGTTTTGTATTGTAATTACAGACTTTTTAATTTGTGTTGCATTGGCTCCTGTTAACAAATACCACAATTGTTTGTAAATTATATAAGTGCCTAGTAGGGATGTGCAAAAATATTGAAATACCGATATATCGTATCATTTAATTTGATGATACAGTATCATTATTGTGGGCTGCTACTGTATCGATATATTGTCAAGAGTGATTTTTGGTATGTTTTACTAAATTATTTTGTGTAAGAGCTACAATTGTGTTGACATTTTCACTGTTTTGAGTAACAAGGGTGTTTTTCATATTAACTTACCTGGACTTAGTGGGCTTTTCGTATGACAGCCATATTTTAGCCTTTTTTCCCACTGAACTGTATTGAATCGATTTGAAATATATCGTATTGAATCGAAAGTGCACTGTTTCGAAAAACATATCGTATCGAGGTCTATGTATTGAGGTATGTATTGTATTGACAACTTCTTGATACCCAGCCTTGATATTCCTGTTTCATATCTGTGACCTTTTTAACCACACCATATCACAACAAAAAGAGTAAAATACACATATTTTTTCTTTTATCTTTTATTATTCTTCCACTTTGTTATTCTCCCACTTTTAAATGTCTGGTCTCTCGTGAGCCCATTTCTTGCCTGCAGTCTCCTCCATGTGCTGCTCCTGCCCCCCCTTCACCCTGCGGCCCTGTGACGGTGCAGGTAATAAAGCCCCCAACGCCATGACTCAGCACTTTAGCCTCCATTTAATTTCATCTGAATGCAGCCCTGACCCCCCCCTCTCCCCAGACGCCTCCCTCTCCGTGCCCCCTCCCCCTCTGACTGCAGCAGACTTAACCCTTTCCTGCCTCTGGGTTTGTTTTGATTCTGTTGCCTCTAGAAAGGACGTTCTTATCCACCGCCATATTGTTTCAGAACGCAAAAAATGAATTCCTTAGTTTTGTTTTCTTTATTTTGGCCTAGAGCAAAATGAACTGGACAGTTTGTTATATTTTTATGTCTCGCTACTCTATCCAGCAGTATTTCTCAGTATGTCCATCAAATTTTACAACTGAACTCTAGGCAAAATTTTGTGCATTCATTATGTAATTGTGGTACTTTCAAATTAATGTAAAGCAATGAGGCCTAAATCACTTCACAATCACTTTATGACTATAACTCTCGAATGGGGTACATAGTAGAAGTTAAAAAGCAAGTGGATCTACAGCAAAATGGAAACAACGACAACAACAAAACCGTTTAAACTGCATTGATCTTGTACTTCTGGAGTTTGTCAATAGTAAATAATGCTTTGGCTGTCCGTTCTTTCTGGTATGCAGGCTCGAAAGTGTGGATGGTTGGAGGAAGCCGAGGCGGGCGAGAGGAGGAGGGGGGAAAGAGTGAATGAATGTAGGCCACACATTCCTTTGCTAGGAGCTGTCTGGACCGAGAAAACACACAGCGCTACACAATCAAACCAGGATTTCCGCCATTCCCTCACAGCCGCCAGCAGACACCATTTGACTTTTTCCTATTTTGCTTCTCACGAACTGCCCCAGCCCCATAGCCTCTGCTGCATTCCTCCTCTCTCTCCAGAGCAGCCACTTTCCATCACTAAAACACATCCATCTATACCTCCATTAAACTGATTAGTCCCCCAACTCGCAGATAAATCTCTCCAGACCGGATGCTATTTAAATGGTGTGTCAGTCAAAGCGGCCTGCTGCAATATGTCCTGACCTTCACTGCCTGGGCCCCTATTCTCTTCACACCAGCACAGGATCAAGTTACAGTTTTATTGTTTAAACTTCTTCCTTAAAGTGCGAGTGGAGGTGAAATTAGGTACAGTTTACACAGTTAAATCACCTGGATTTTTCAGGAAGAGACTGGAAGGTTAAATGGTTTAGAACTTTGACTTGAGTGTTTAGAAAGTTCACTTTAATCCATTATTCTTTAATGAATTGATGTAACTAAGAATTAGACCTAGATACTGCACACAGTAGCTCATAAAATGCAATATAATATAATAACAACGCGGAAAAGCATATAATTGTTAATAAATTCAAAATAAGTAGCAAAAATAGCACAAGACTGGTGTCAAATAAGGCATACATATATAAATGTATATGTACAAGAAAAAATAAAATGTAGAAATATAGTAATACAAATATATGTGGTATGTACTCAAAAATATGCAGGTTGTATTCAGTAATATTACCAAAATGTATGTTATTTTTTATATGTTTTTAAATATAAATTTCCAGGTAGAAGGACTTTTATTATTCAAAATTACCTTTAAAAAACATGCATTCTTACTGTAAGTGGGGTCGCCTCTCCACAGATCGGACCTGTAACATTGCCTGGTAGCGTCACCGTCCATGTAGGCTACATAAAGTGGTTGTGGGTGTACAGTATATTTTTCAACTTAACAATCATTTCTTTATTTAACATCAGTGAATTTCCTTAATTACACCCAGATGTCTGTTCCTTTTCTGACTCTATACCCGTACACTGATTCATATCTCAATAGCTAATTTCCTACTTCTTGTCCTGAAGCAAAAATGTAAATACGCATGACCTTATATTGTGAACATAGGGTCCCATATTTCCTGTTGAAGTATTGTTTACATTACATTTACATTATTACATTAAGACAAGATAACCTAGGAAACGTGCAATCAAAACAAAGATGCCCGAAGCTGTTGGTATTATGTGAAGTTCATTCTAACAGCGAGTCTGGTCCTGCCCATTTTCCTCCCCTGTTTCTCTCACATTTGGCGTTGTTTGTGTTGCTTCCTGAGAAGAAGGCCTGACATTGTCCAGACCTGTCCCCTGATAACGCTCCACTTCTGTCCACTCTATTTCCAGCTCTTTGTCCCAGCAGCTGCACAGCAATAACAGTGTTTGGAGCGACTCGGCCCAGACAGGACTTTGGTTTAAATAAGCACCCCCCAGGCACTGTAATAAGCCAGTACTCCCATCACGACCAACAACCTCTTCCTCTCTCTTCCCTCCCTTTCTTCCTCATCCCATCCAAGTATTTCCTTGGTCAGTTTCACATTGCTGTTTCTCCTTCTTGCCTTTCCTGTCTTTTTTATCACTCTCTCTCTTTCCCCCTCACTCTTTCTTTCTCCATACCATTCCTTCTAACTACTGTATTCCTGGACAGTGTCTCTTTACTGTCTTTCTCTCACGCTCTCTCTCTCAGGACAGTGGATTTATGCTCCCTCTCTCTCTCCCTCTCTCTTTCTGTCTCTCTCTCTCCCTGGACAGTGTCTCCTTGCTCTCTTTTTCTCTCATTCTCTCTATCTCTATCACCACTCTAACCCTGTCCTTCTCTTTCTCTCTCTCTCTCTCTCACTATCTATCTATCTATCTCTATGTCTGCCTGTCTGTCTGTCTCTCTCTCTCTCTGGACAGTGTCTCTTTGCTCTCTCGTTCTCTCTGTCACTCTCTTTATTATCCCTGTCCCTCTCTTTCTTTCTCTCTCTCTCACTATCTATCTCTTCTCTATCTCCCTGGACAGACTTTCTTACTGTCTCGCTCTTCCACTCTATCTCTGTCACTCCCTCTCTCTGGACAGTGTCTCTTTGCTCTCTTTTGCTCTGTCTTTCTCTCTCTTTATCACCCCTCTAACCATGTCCCCCTCTCTCTCTTCTCTCTCTCTCTCTGTCTCTCTTTATCACCCCTCTAACCCTGTCCATCTCTCTTTTTCTCTCTCTCTCTGTCTCTTCTCTCTCTCTAGGCAGACTTTCTTTGCTGTTTCTCTCTCTTCCTCTGTCTCTCTCTTTCTTTATCACCTCTAACCCTGTCTCTCTCTCTCTCACCATCTGCCTATCTTTATCTCTTCTCTATCTCTCTGGACAGTCTTTCTTGCTGTCTCTCTTTCTCTCCCTCTCTCTTGACAGTGTCTCTTTGCTCTCTCTGTCTTTCTCTCTCTTTATTACCCCTCTAACCATGTCCCTCTCTCTCTCTTCTCTCTCTTGACAGTGTCTCTTTGCTCTCTCTGTCTTTCTCTCTCTTTATCACCCCTCTAACCATGTCCCTCTCTCTCTCTTCTCTCTCTTGACAGTGTCTCTTTGCTCTCTCTGTCTTTCTCTCTCTTTATCACCCCTCTAACCATGTCCCTCTCTCTCTCTTCTCTCTCTTGACAGTGTCTCTCTGCTCTCTCTGTCTTTCTCTCTCTTTATCACCCCTCTAACCATGTCCCTCTCTCTCTCTTCTCTCTCTTGACAGTGTCTCTTTGCTCTCTCTGTCTTTCTCTCTCTTTATCACCCCTCTAACCATGTCCCTCTCTTTTTCTCTCTTTCTTTCTCTCCCTCTCTCCCGGTCAGTCCCTCATTGCTGGGGCCATAACACATTCCTGCTGTAGCTATAGCAAACCCTGCCAAAGCATTCAGAGCCAAACCACCAAAGGAAAAATACAGAGACGGGAGCTGTGATTCACAAGCCTGATATAGGATCGCCCTCTCCCTCCTCCTCCTCTTCCTCACTCCTCCTCCTCTTCCTCCGCTCTGGTCTAACAGCTGCTTTCCTGGAAACACTTGTGCTGTGGGAGTTTGGGTTCACAGAGAGATGGATTGAGGGGAACAAGACTGTGCTTCTTAAAGGCCTCTGAGTGTTCACATAACGGTTGCAACATCCACTGGACAACCCCATTTCAACCAGGACAGACTTAAAACAAGCACAAATGAGTAACAGATGACTCAAGTGAAGGAATGAACTCTTGTGCTGGGATTTGAACTAGACATGTCAGCAAAATCTGCAAAGATGATTAATGATTCATTTCGGAAAAATTAATGAGTGGGTCGATATAAAAATATTGTTGTTTCATTTTGTGTGACGTATCAAATAACATAATACTACTAGGGCTGCACAAACTTGGAAAAAACAAACAAAGCAAAAGTCATGAAACTGCTGTTTTTCTGACAAGCCTTGGAATAACATTTGCAATTTATGTTTTGAAATTTGGATTCAGTTCACAGTGCCCATTATAAAGTCCTCCATCAGCAGTGACATTTGAGAAAGGTCTGATTAATACATGAATCAAGCATTTTTCAAGGCTTTTCCCCTAAAAAAGATGTTTTTTGTTTGTAATGGACATTATTACCCAAAAACGTGCTATAATTCCAACATATTTGTCAGCCCTTTCAATAAAATGCTGAAATTACATTTTTTGATCAAAATATTCCAATTGTGTTAATTGGTTTATTTCAAGATCAGGTTGTAGTGGAACTTATTTTCCATTGTAAACTTTCAATGCATTTTGTGATAAGGCATTAACTTGAAAACGACCACTTCATGACATTACAGAGAGGAACAGAGCTGTTTGAGCTTTGGCGATATGAAAAGCTTAATAATAAAGGCTACTCAAACATGTGTGAATGAAACAAGGTGACAACATTATAACATGGCTTAAAGCTCATGAGTTTGGGTAATATGGGAACTTTAATATTAATATGGCTATAGCGGCCCTTACATAAAATCAGAAATAACTGATATTTCATATAAGGGGCTTAGACCTTGGTAGTGCACAGACTGAGAGGTTTAGGTGGCTGTTAATTGTGCTGCTGTGGGGAAGAAGCACGGCAGATGGTTGCAGACTGATTAAGGTAAAGTGGGTACGTGGCTTTCACAGCATGATTTAACCTGGAGCTGTACATATGCAGTTCTTAAGCAGGGGAGTAATGCACACAAAAAGGTTGTCTCACACTCACATCGGTCACTTGTTTGACAGGTTGTAATGATACCGTTTAGGTCTGAGCCCAAAGCATTCTGAGCTGTTCATAGGTGAAGAGGTGAAGTGAACGTGGCAGCTTTTCATTCTTCAGCTGTCATGCAGGTATGACTGATGGCTCTCACAGACCCATGGGTGCCACGAGGACCGCTTCACACAAAATGGACAGAAAATGACTTGTCAGGGAAGATTCTGTGAGGTCACCGAGTTTAGTTCAAGGTCCAAATGCTTTAAAGGCGCACTATGATGCCATTACTTTTCCTATAAAAGTTAATCCCTCAGTTGTCCAGCTAGGTTTCATGGCAAGAAAATGTAATTCCGTCAACTGATTTATAAGAGTGAATATCAGTCAATGTAGTTAGCTCCTCCCTCGGACCATACACTGTTCCATATAGGAACCGCTCCATTGACTCTGTTTCTATTTGACTTTCCATTAAAAAACTGTCACCCCTTTTTTCCTCTCTGTAAATGCTGCTGTGAAGCTCGTCATTTTGGTCTTAAAATGTTCATATTAACCCGCTCTACATGATCCTATTGCTTTTAGTTCATTATTTGGTCAATAAATAATTCCTAATTCCTAATATGGCTCCAAATTTTTTCCTATAACAGCTAGCCTCGTGAGCTTCATTTGACTGGAGCCAAATGCTATAGGCAACATCACACTCCCTTAGTCCACTTCTTTATACAGACTGTATTTATAAGACAAAGACTTACCAGGACCAGGGTTTCTACGCTAACTTTTTTTCAGGAGCACATGTGCCCCTAAGTTAAAAATTTTAGGAGCACAGAAAAAAAATGGGGGCACAGGTAGGTTTCCGTTTTGAACGATTATTACAGTGCAGAACTTGCACATACCAACACCAACCCTGAATAAATTTAATACAAAAAAAAGAATTATGACTGTACTTTTCCTGCACGATCGCAATGTTTTTATAAATATATCTTCATTTTATCTGATTAATATTTAGACTTAAAATAAGCCAAACAAACTGTACTGCACTTAAACACTCTGTGGCCCTTTTTGGACCCTCACCCACAGTTTAAGAACCTCTTCTTTAAGAGAACTTCCACTGGCACTTTACACAAAACTGCTTCAAAGTGTAAAAAGTGTGCAGGATTTTTAAACCTGTATTTTCAAACTCCTAACTGGAGTTACATTTTCTTACTGGTTTTAAAGTGGTTTTTAGACTCTGCACATTTACCAAACCAAACGCACATTGTGACAAACAGATTTATTTGGCATTTTCTTTGGCAAACTTCAGCCTACATATCACCTGCTCTGTGCCGTAGCTCTGCTCTGTGTGGACACGTACATAGAATTAATATTGGCGTATTTGATGTGAGGCGGATGGACAGGTGGGATGTTTCACCTGCCCTGTGATACACACTGGTACACGACGCTGCGCGAGCTCCAGCGCACAGGTCCCGCACACCGGTACAAGTTTATTGCCGAAGGCAGCGGCCGTAATGACACATGACAGCACTCAGTATTCAGACCTTGAATCCGTGACGAGACTGAGTCCAAATGCGCTCGAGTCCGAGACAAGACCAAGACAAAACCATCGCTTTAGCGGAGCTGGAAATCCAGGTGTGGGGGTGTCTGTGAGTGTGGGACAGGTGTGGGTCCTGCTGCGGGGCGCTCCTCGTTTAAGGGGGCGTGGGTGTGTTTTGAAGCGGAGTTTGTTCGTATCAGCGATATCGGCGCACACGGAGCTCATATGCTGGGGTCATGCGCGGTCGGAGGTGTCGCGCCCGGGCACGGTTCGGTTGCGCTCGCGCTGGGCGTGCGGCGCTTTAGGGGCTCCAGGCTCGGGCAGGTTCTGAAGTCCTAGTGTGAGTTTGCCCCTAATGTTTGACACATTTAGAAAGTTTAACTCGTCACGTTACGTCTGTGCGCAGTTCTCCTTATTGTGGCTGCAGAAGCACTCGCACTGGTGCGACTGTTTTGATTTCCTCGTTCGCACGACGAAATATTTACTCGCAAATGCGAGTGAAATGGGCGCACTGTAGAGCCCTGACCAGGACCCTTTCAAAACTGAAGAAACTACTTGGATGAGGGGCAAAAAGTACTGACTCTGAACATTTTTTGTGATTTTTTTCTTATCTGCTCATGTACTTAACTTATCTTTCTATCCATTGGCATCAAAAGGCCAAGTTATAGGCTAGATCAGTGGAATGCTGGTCACGCTCACAGTAAGAATGCATGTTTTAAGCAATTAAACACCCTGTAAGAATGTTGTTCAAAGCTTGTCAAATACTGTGGAACATTCAAAAATAAAGTTGCATACATTTCAGACAAAAAAGAGTTGCCCTTTAAATGTCCCATGGAGCAAACCTGTCCAGAACTAGATCGGATTGCATGATTGGATGTGACACAAAAATTCAAAAAGATAAGCAGACTTGACCTCACATGGTTATTAAGTTAGCAAATATAGTAAGTCAAATATGCTGGCCTCATCAAATAGACATTAAACCAAAAATCTGCCTTTTGTTCTTTAGACATTGCACATACATCATTACAATACCCCCTAAATAACACCAGATGTACTTTGTTTCCCTTCTAAATAAAACCACACATGTAGATTTATAGTGCATTTCCTTTCACTGACATAAGCAGGCCAACCATGTCTGCAAATGTACACAATGTGAATATAAATCTCGTTGTTTGCATTGAGACAGATGACATAGAGCCTTATATTTATGAACAGAGAAGTGACAGGAAAGTTAAACTGCAAAAGACTTGACAAGTTTGCAGTGTGAGTCAGCAATGTTTACAGCTCAAGTTACGGCTCAAATCAAACTTGACAAATGCTTGAGAGATAAAAATGAATAATACTGTATAATGTAAACAAAAATGACAGCAGCAAACCACCGCCAATATTGTTTGTTTTGCCAGGAACTCATTTGTTTTTTATCAGTGTGAAATATATAGATGAATTAAGTATTTTCACTGTCATTAAAAACTTCTCACGTTGGTCACTATATGTTTACCTTTTCCTTTTCCAAATAATCTTGACGTTTTGACATAGTTTAAACCACTGTAATGATCTCTGTATTGCAGCATGGTAAAGGGACACTACTACTTTTCTGATAGGGGGTCTTCATCCATGATTATGCCATTGCTTTGCCTGAAAAGTTCCAGACAATGGAATTAAAGATCTATTCATTTACAGATTTGTTTATAGATTTTATTACTAAAATTTGCTTGAAAAACTTTCCCAATGTAAGTGGGGGTCACTTCTCTACAGATCTGATTTGTAACATAGATAAGTTTAATGCCACACTTTCAAACGGGCCTGGAAAGTTTGAAACCCCCAAAAAGTTCAATGTTGCACCTTTCGTATGCACTTCTTTTGTGTCATTCAATTCAATCACTATGCAATACTTTTCATGGCCATTACCAACAGTTATCAAAAGTTATTTAAATTAGCCTTCACGAAGAGCTTGAACAACAATTAACTAGAAGAATGTAGCCATCTCTCTCCTCCAGGTACTTCCATAGGCTGCTGTGGAGTACCCTTAACCTACTTTAGTTTGCATGTCAAGTCATACGTCTCTGTAGCCTGCTCCTGTCTGCAGAGTGACCCAGGAGTGGAGCAGAAGAATAGGCTTGAGACGCTCTTCCCTTCTGTGCATGAACAGGCTAATTTAGGAAAGCGTGTCAGTGTGAACTCCTGTCACGTCCCAGAATGCACCATTGTTCCCCGGATAGAGCCATTTGGAGAAGGCGTTTTGAGAGCAGTGTGGAGAGTACAACAGGGAAACTCAAATTTAACAGAAAGAGTACCACCTCAGAGAATCGTTGGATTACAAAGTCCATGGCAATACTGTAGAGATATCAAACAAGAAGAAAACAATGGACAATAACTGAGCCAGACTCAATTATATCTTTCTTTTCTTCATGGGTTATCAATGTCTAGCTTTTTCTGCACTTTTATTTCTGCACTGTTAACTTTGTTTTGCTAAGCTCAACATGGTTTATCACTTACCTCACCAGCCAGAAGCAAAACTTGACAAAACTTCACAAAGACGAGTGGATCTGGAGTCGTATCCCGTCTTCCTGATTTCAGTGGGCACGACTGACAGGTGGATTAACCAATCAGACAGACAAATGCTCTGTTCGCATCAAAACCTAAATGACTGCTTACACATAAAAAATGAGAAAAATCTACATAAAGGACTGAGAGGCAGTGTGGATTTTTACAGAATCAACAATCGAAGCATCAAACTATTATTTATTTCAGGTAAAAGGAGTTATATATTTTGTTCTGAATGTTAGGAGAATTTTTGAGAAGAGATGTCTTTGAGAGAAACGTGCTACAAATTACCAGTTGCGACTGGGTCGTCTCAGGTTTGGACGGAGGTTTCTCAGGCTCGACGGTTTCAGACCCTTCAAACAGAATGTAGAAGGGACTGGCTGGTCAGGCAAGTTTATCACAGAATCAAGCCATTTGGTGAGAAATTATTTTGCGTGTTATGAGTGTTTATATGTGTGTTTTGCAGCGTTGTTTCGAGTCTGTGTTCATTTTTATCCCATCATCTTGTTCCACTGTGTAGCACCTCCCGAGTTAAAACATTCCAGGAGCCAAATAACGACACTTATTACTCAAACGGGCCAGTACAGTTTCTTTTACGATAATGAAATCACTTTCGGGACGTACCAATCCGCTCCAGTGACTGTAAATTCACCAAAAAACAATGACTTAATCATGAATAAAACCGCTTCCAAAACCATTAACACAGCTAGCATACCACCAGCTGTCCGTACCCCACAGATTGAGAACCAGCTGGTCCACAACATCTGCATTTGTATGTACACAGTTGTTTCCACGTAGCGCCACATGCAATATGGGAGATTAACAATGGAAGTAGGCTAGTATGAGATCATGGATGCCCTGGCGCACGGAGGGCATTTAATATAGTCTGCCTGAAAAGCCATCTGTTCCAATGCTCACGCTGCCAGATATGATGTTATGTTGGCAGCCATTGTTGTTCCTGTTTACGCTTTTAAAAGAGGGTTTTATGTGGTTAGCCCAGACCAGCCAGAAACATATTAAACGTTACAATATAAAGTACTTATTTTTAATGTGGGAAAATGTACGTAAGCCTGAAGGAAGATGCCAAATTCAAGAGACCAATTCAAACTGTGACAATACAATGCACCACTGAACCACTGAACTGCTGTATTTTGCAGTTTTTAAAGTTGCACTATGTAACTTTTGTACTGGTGGGCACCTCACCAGCTTGCCTTTGTCTGTATGTTGATCGTTTTGCTATGCCTACAATGTTCAACCGTATGTCATTAAACTTATAGCATCTATATCATTATCAAGTGTTGCATACGTTACATTGAAAAAAAAAACATGCAAACAGGGTCACTTCTCCTCAGATCTGAACTATAGCTTGTTTTGATTATGTCATCTGCATGTGTCCATGGAAACTGACATAATGCTACACTGCAGAACATTCCAGGTGGCAGACGTACAGAAGCCAGGGGGCTCACAACAAATACAAAAAGCAACAACACACCATGAAAGCCACAACGGAAGTGACCACGGGACTCTATTTTCGACAGACCAAGCGGGAAGGATCAAGCAGGAAATTATTTCCGACGGTCAGACAGTGACATCGATCCTAGCCACAAAATACTTTTTCTTATGTTTCCAACTTTGTTCACTGGTCCGTTCCTTTTCAGATTCTTCTTCTTCAACTTTTCCCATTCACTTCCCGCTTGATCCCCCTCTTCTTGGTCCATCGGAAAATAGAGTCCTGTGGCCACTTTCGTTGTGACTTTTTATTGTGTTGTGGCATTTGCATTTGTTGTGAGCCCCCCGGCTTTGTTACAGACGCTCCACTATTACATTCTTGCCATACTTTTGTACATTATAAGAAAGCGTAAAAAACCCCCAAAAAACTTACTATTCAACTCCAGAAACAGAGCATTTTAATTACTTTAATAAATATACAGCGACCTGAAATAAAACATCAAAACAAATGGAAATGGATTGCAATGGAGATTTTGAGGAACATGCCTATAGTAATAACATTGTGCATAAGATTGACACAACTGGACCATACACAGTTCAGAAGTGTCATTTTACTGCTGCAGTCTGTCTGTCTACATCAACAAACCCACAGAGACTTGTAGTCCCTATGTCACTGATGATGCCAGCACTCCCCTCTCTCCCTCCACTTCCTCTCTCCATTTGACTGGGAGGGTCGTGGGATTAACTTTCCACTCCTCTGATCCACTTTTCCGTCGGGCCGATAGCTATGCGTCTGGAAATGCATTTAGTGGCTTTTGCTGCAGACACAAAAATCAAGGGTGAACTCCAAAATAATTTATGACCTCCATCTCAAGGTAACTTCTGTTCTTCGACTTGCCTCACTAAGCCCTGTTCGCCAATGACCTCATCTCCATTATGAATATTGCAGTAAACAAGGACGTCATTCACACCAAGAAGACATCCGCGTGGTTTATAAGCCCTAACTCTTTCTGTCACTATATTTTGTGCACTTGCTGACAGTAAAATCCATACTGATAGCATTACGTAAGCCCTTTTTACATATTTCCATTATAGACATGTAGTACGCTCGGCTCCATTCAAATCACAGTAATTGCTTCCTCTTTCCTAGGAGCTGGTACTCTGCAGCTGTGAGCGGTTTTGTTTAGCAATCAGTGTAAAAAATCAAGTGTTTTAGTGAAAGTTAATTTAACATCACTTACTGCATGGTCCCAGTACACTGTTGTTTATTCATGTGGCATAGTTGATGCGCGGCGTAACTTTTCTGGTGAAAGGTTAGGATTACCAATGTGTTTACTTGGAGTTGTCATCACTTTGGCTACGTTCCACAGTATGTCATTAAACTATGATATTTTCATGGAAAGTGAACCATTCAAACAACAATAACATCTTCATAGACACAAGCAGATATCATATTTTATTATAATTTTTTATTATTAGTATATTTGTTTCAAATTAAATTATTAATATTTTACTTAGTCTCTATCTAATTTTAGCTCTCCAATTTTATTTTCACTATAACTTTTCTATCTAAACTGTTGTAAATGTGGGAGAAACAATGGGATGGGGTTGTGAAACACTTTGCGCTACATCTCAAATGTATGGAAAGTGCTATACAAATAAAGTTTGATTGATTTATATGCTCCACCAGAAAAGTTACTCAGTGCCTATGCACAAAGATAGAAACAATGGCATTAGGAGACCAGAGATAGTACCTTCACTCAAAATATACCTTTTTTGAGGTTTAGTGCTTTTTGTATCAAATAACACACCTAAAAACAATTAACTCTTATGTCCAAGCAATGATTCCTAGATGGGCTATGCTAAAGAATCTACAATATAGATGGGTAAAGAAGGTACAAGAGATTTAAGTGAGTATTTTTTGGGGACAAATAGTAAATAATAAAATTTTTATCTAGTACTTTTCCATCTTAGTGGCACTCAGAGCCTCAAGACTCACCCATTCACACACATTCATACACCAGTGTACACAGACACTAAGGGTGAGGTGGGATAAGTGTCTAGCCTAAGGACACAGCGAAAGCAAAGCATTCATCTGTGAATGCTGGAGTCTCATCATCAACCTGCGTGTCAGTGGATCTAATTAATGATTTTAGAGTGGGATTTGAACTGTTAACCTTTGAAACAGTGGACAAATGCTCTACCATCTGAGCTACTTTCACTCAAATCTGAAAAAAATAACTCTTTTATGCTGGAAGTCTAACAATATGGAAGTGAAGCGCCATCAGATTTACTCATCACTCCAGTAACTTTAAAGTAGTTAGAACTGCCCGTCTCTGAAGTCAGCAGAGGAGGAGGTGCTGAGGTTTCCCTTTGAAGTGGCTCCGATATTAAATAATTGAGTTGAGTTGGAGATTAAAGTTTCAGGAGCTCATTTGGTCCTCGTACGTCCCGTCACAGCGGGTTGGACGGTGGTGCAGTCGCCGTGGTGATGGGCGGTGAGTCACTTCCTGTTGCGGCTCGGTGCTGGAGTAACCCGATCTGTCAGCAGGAAGTTCAGACGCTGCGCTCTCTGACTCACAGTGACGCCATGTTTATCTATTCTTAAGGGGTTTTCAGGAATCCAACACTCCAATGGCTAAACAAGAATCTGACACAAATCTTAAAAGTACAATGGAAAACGTTACGTTGTTTATAGTGAAATTGCAGTCTCACACTTTATTATTGAAGTTTTGTCTATTTTATAATATATATAATAACTGAATATCTCAGTATATCAGTGCCAATGAATGCAGGGTCACTCAAACAAACAAGAATAAAAAAAAAAAACAACATGGTCAATTATGATGATTGTCCATTTTGAGCACAAATTCAACGAGTACGTTTTTGATGCAGCTACAAAATTAGACCATTGGTGAAACCTCCAAAAATGATACCAATGTACCAAAACAACAACAATTTACAATCATAGACCGTATAAAGAAGTGAACTAAGAGAGTGTGATGTTACCCATAGAGTTCGGCTCCAGTCAAATGAAGCTCATCGAGGTTGACAGTTATAGGAGCGAGTTTGGGGCTCCATATTAGGAATGGGAATTTATTAACAGACAAAATAGCAAAATAAAAAGCCTAGGATCATTTAGCAAGTTTTATGAACATTTTAAAACCACAATGTCTGGCCTGACAGCATCAGTTATGAAGAGAGGGGTGACGGTTTTTCGATACAAAGAGAATTGGAGTCGATGGAGCCGGAAGCACGCCCATGCTCACTTCCTATTTGGGACTTTAGCTGGTTAACTTTGTCCATTTATAAATACAGTCTATGGTTACACTCCTACACGTGTTTCCAGGAATCCAACGCCCTATAACATGAGGCAACAACAGACACAAAGAACAGTTTCACTTCCACTTTTCCCCCATAAGCACGAGGCCCACAGAGGCGGACAGCTGATTCGCAGAAACGTACTGATGCAACAGGAACACAGAGCTTGGGTCATACAGGGTTTAGTGTTATTGAGATGTTTCAGTTTTAGTCACAGTTGTGTTGAAGAAGGCCTCTGACGCCAGGAGGTGAAAACATACTACCAAAAATAACATTACTTAAGTTTTGCATGCTTTGTTTGAGCTGTTTTTACTAGTCATATCAAGCACATCCTCTGTTTAGAGATATGAGAGTATTTCCCTCAATATATATTTCACTTTTATCTATAATTCTGAGCAATTTTTTCTGCTAACAATAAAGCTTGACATATGATTGGAAAATGCATGTTGTTTCCCAATAAAAACAATAATTTTAAGTAAGTAAGGTACCTCTTTGCAATAACTGCATGCAATAAATACTTGTTAGCCTTAATACGTACTTGTTATAGTTTATTAAGAATGATTCAGATTCAGTCTCAATAACTACTTAAGATTAGGAGTTACATATTAATAGTATAAATAGTTACTATCTCAGAATCATTCTTAAACTCCATTTATACTTTAGGCTTATTAAAGTGTTTCAACAAATAAATACCTAATTAACTACTAAAATCAATATTCTGAATTCAAATAATTTCATTGAATGAGGACAGTCCTTTTTAGCAGTGCAGTCACCCTGTTATTTTTGTCCGTCCCTCTCTGTGACATTGAAACCCATTCTCCCAGGCACCTTGAGATGACACCAACTCGTAAAGTAATGGATATGTATGAGGGCGTATATTATAAACAGTGTGTCTTTGGGACAAACAGCCTGTATAAGGACATGCACTGGGTGTGACTGGCTGCGACTATGGGCTTCACAGCGGGACCCCCTCCACCACCCCGACCCAGCCCCTGTAGTGATAATGAAAAACCACCTCCCCATTTTGTCCAGACTGGCTCAGGATCACCTCTTTATCCTTGATAGATTTGTCATTCTTTGGGGTCTTTAATCTTGTTAACGTACCACTGTGAGACTGACTTATGGGGGCCATTTATTTGATGCTGACTGCAATGACATTTGTCGTATTAAAAATGTTCGATTTATTATGGACAATGTTTTAAGTGATAAAACAGTGGAGGTTATGTAGTAAAAATATGTGCTTTGTTAAATCATGTAACTAGAGGATCTGCCACCTGTTTGTCTCCATGAAGATATGTTTGCTTGGCCAGTAATGTACCACAGTATGTCTTTAAACATATCTTTCTCCATGGAGACAAGGAGGTATTTCTATCAGGCCAAGGTATCTCGTTATATTGTGTATAATGACCATAAAGGCTTTCTATTCTAGTGTTATTATTTTGAGTAATAAAAACACCTTTAATTGAAGATAAAATACATCATCAAATTTGACATGATTTTGCAGGCCAATAATTTTGCCATTTCTTGTTGAAATAAACTCAAATTGTCACCAAATGTATAGAAACAGATCAAGATTTTATATTTAATGTTTTATTTTTGTTCTGTTTTCAGGTCCGTTCACTCCCAAAGAGAAGTCATTTTGCATCTTGGAATCTGCTTGTGCACAGTCACCCAAGACTGTGTAGCCATCAATGCAAAATTTGAAAAAACACCACTACCCATTTTGCTATACAATATTTTTCCCATTGCTATAATCATTAGTCCAAATACTAATCATGCCACAGTGAGGTCACACTATTTTGTTTACATCTACTATTTATTTGTCCCAACCCTCATCTAAATCTTTAGTCAAATATTTCCTCTACATACTATAGCTGCTGTTTGCATAGACTCACCTGCTTGTGAGTGTTTTGACTGTGGGGTTAGAGTTAGCTCAGGGCGTTGTTGCTATGTTGCAGGGGTAAACATGCCTGGTGTTGTCATGTGGGCCAGAGGGGCTGATGGGAAGTCTCTGTTGGGACGGAGGAGCTCTATGTTTAAGAATGAGCCCCCAGTGTCCCTCTCATCTTGCTGCAGGAAAAACAAATAAACGATAAACTCCAAAACATGCTGTTACCGAGGTCCCGCCCGTCCCACTGCATTATGGGGGTTTTCTGTCAGTTGCATCATTCCAGACTAACTCCTAGCTGCTGTTTAAGTGCAGTTGTCAGCTCCAAATAAAAATGTTTACTGGGTGGAAAGTGATATTGACAGTCCGTCTCATAGGATTTCACTAATTTCTCACGGAACAAATCTATTTCTACACACATTAATCTAACAATTGTCAACAGTCTAACAAATAAAGTGCAGTATGTAACTTTTCTGCTTGTCTCTATGGAAAAATGCTTCCCTGTAATGCATTATTTACAAGTATCTTGTGGGAACAAGCAGGAGCGACCCTGCTTACAGTGAGAAAAGACATGTTTTTATTAGGAAAAAACACAAATTACACAGACATATTTGTAAACATGTTGACTTTATTCATTCACATTTTAAAGTCCACATCTTTCATTATAGAAGGTTGCAGGTTCGATCCCCGGGTTGCCCAGGCCTTTCTGTGTGGAGTTTGCATGTTCCTCCCCGTGTCTGGATGGGTTTCCTCCGGGTACTCCGGTTTCCCCCATCAACCTAAAACATGCCCGCACCCCTATGAACTAACATCAAGGACGTCCACCCTCCTGTGGGCTCACCACCTGCAGAGGGGTTGTTAGGGGGGGTCAGGTGCTATGAGTATTGGGCAGCAAGCTGCCCCCACGACCCAGCCGGATTAAGCGGGAAAAGATGGATGGATGGATGGATGGATCTTTCATTATCTTTAGTTCAATGCTTATATTACAATCACATCTTATTTAGAAACTCACTTTTCACATAGATTTGTAAACATATGTAATGCCACATTTCGGGGCAAAAGCGCTTATCTCCTCTCCCCTCCATTACCATGGAAACGTTAGCATTAGCTCCAAGTAAACAAACATTATTATCACCAAAATGACCAGACCTACCATAAGCACCGGAGTGGCTTTAAGAGTGGACCCTTTGCCCCTCACCTGCATCTTTCTTTTGTTCATGATAATCCCCAAAATCTCCACAACAGTCAGTCAGTCTATGGTCTCAACTTCTTTTCAGAATTTATCCTGGTGTCCGCCTTCAGGCATGTTTCCTCAGATGAGAGAGTGGTTTAAAAAGCAAAAAGCAAATCGCTCTATGGGGATGGTGAAATGGTACAAAAAATATGGTAATCTCGATGTCCACTGGTTCTTCTTCTTGTGTCACCTTAACTTCAAATTAGCGGCTACATGCTACCTTGCTGATGAAATGTTCAATAGTGCAGGTTAAGGAGGCAGGTGAAGCCGGGAGATGCCTATGGGGAGAGAGGGTCGGTGGGTGGATCAGAGGGGGGAGCAGGTGAGAAGGGGGTCCCCAGAGGGTGAATTCTAATATAAGCCCGAATGACGACACCAAGGAGCAATGCACAAGAGGCAGGTCAATAAGCACCAGGCGAACCGTGACAATGAGTAAATATGTTGCCTTAGATTATCTGTTTTGTCGGGTTGTCTGGCCTGGTTTTATCCCTATGAATTTAAAAAACAACTCAAAAACAAATAATTACTTCTTCTCCAATGCATGATATTTTTTATGAATTGTTTTTAATATATTATTAATAAATATATGGTAAAGGTGCACAATGTAACTTATGTAGGATCTGCTAGTATTGAGATGTTACCTTGCGAGGAATGTTCCACAGTATGGCATTTAGCTTTTCTTTGTCCCTGGAGACAAGCAGGTGACAAAACAGGGAACAAAATTCGTCCCTGACATTTTTCCACTAGGCCGATGAACCGGACCAGAGGAGTGGGGGCTCAATTCGGGACAGTGGACCAGTCCAAGCCTGGTTACAATCAGATCTGTGGAGAGGCGACCCCACTCACAGTGAGAATGCATGGTATTTTAGCACCATAAACAGCTGTAAATGAATGAATTAATGCTATACTTTGGAATTTTGGACTTCCAGACAAAGTAATAAAGTAATAATAATAAGTAGTGGTCAATCTCCCACTAGAATAGTGCACATTTAATTAGTTATGTTTGTGGTCGTTTAAAATTAAGTGTCCCTATCTTTCAGTGGTAAAGAGTGAAAGTTGTACAAGCCCTTATCAATCTAAAATTTATTGCAGTATTCATTAATTCTCCTCAAAATTTGGATATAAGACTGTCAAATTCTGTGTTAATGTATTAGTTACCAATTCAATCTTTTATGTATGATTAGTGGAAAAGTACTTTGCGATGTTACGTCAATGAGTTATTTACAAATCCTGTCTGGGTCACTTGTCAAACATTAACATTAGATTTCCAGGTGATGGTGAATTGTGTTTATCTTTATCCCCCATGTGTCCTTCCTCTGCACTATGACAAACCTAACAACCAATATCTCAACAAATCATTAACCTACCTGGCTCAAAGTGCACCCAGTCTAAAAACAAACAGTTGCTATTGATGTCATCCAACTTCAAATGCCAAATACTTCCTTTTACAGTCCTGATTTTCAAAGTTTTTACTGTTTTTTCAGCCGGTCACATCTTTTTTTTTTCTTTTTTTGAGGTTGTCCCAGATATCAGGGGATGTGTGATCTAGGCCGCTCCACAGCAGGGAAGCCAAGGGGAAACCAAGGAGCCAACTTAACTAGTTCATGCCACTCAACTTATTTCAACAGACACACAACACATGACCTGCTTCTGCTACGGTTCTCAAGGGGTGGGACTGGTACTGAGGGTGGTATGCAAGGAGACTGTCATGGGTCTAGTTTAATTTAGAGGCAGTTTCATACATGTTTTAGTATCTTTGTATATTGGGATACAGAGATGCAGCTTACACCTGGCTCATGAGACCTTAGTTGGACCTGGTTTGGTATACCTGCTTCCTGGATTTGGATTACACCATGGTTGCTACTAGCTTTAGCCTAAAGATTGTTTTGCTTTTCTTCAGAGTAGTAATCGTTTAGACCAAGCAAAGGCAAATTTTCTTGGTGTTAGGTCAGTTAAGTTATTGAGATCTGGCTACTTTTTTGCAACTGCAGTACAAAATGTCCACAGTGATGTATTAATCAAAACAATATTAAAAGCTACAAAAAAGTAAAATGGATGCAAGTATCTTAAAATCTCCATTGGTCTGTTAAATTTTATATTGTTTATTGTTTACTTGGAGCTCTGTAATTATCCATTATATTTTTTATATTTTTGATGACAATTTTTTACACACACACACACACATATATATATATATAGTATTTTTCATGGGGTACAGAGCACATTGGCTAAGATGGATATATTAGGCATGTTGGTTGGCATACATTTTGCATGCTTAAGTAGTCTTGCTTTAGCCCTTGGGTGATTGTGGTTTCATCCTAGATATAATACAAAATATCTCTGTGGTCTTTTATGGTGTGAAAACTGCTGATTTAAGTCACTCTGATTCACTAGAACCATTTATTTGACACTAAGCAGCTTTACTTCACATATATATTCCTCTGTTTACAGTTTTCCGTTGCTTGGTCAAGGGGAGAGCTGTACTTCGGTTCAGGCTGGGGCTATACAAAGCACTTGCTGTCATAAGCCATCAGATTGTAATAAGGCATAACCTAGCGCTGGGTGGGCGAGGGAAGCCGCTGTTTTTCTGCGATTTCCATTTATAGACCGCACCAACGAGCCCCCTGGGAGAGCGCGCATGACTCATGTCTCTAGTGCTTCTGGTCCAGACTGCACCTCCCACCCCCTCACGCTCCTCTGGCACAAACTTGCACTTCTTTGCTACATACAGTCAGTGTTCATGTTGTTTCTAATTCTCCAAACGCTGATTACAGCTTTGTTCATTGCAGACTAGACCTGGTTTAGTCTTTACACAATTAATGCATGATTATTTTTGTCAAATATAGTCTCAAAATTATCAAAAAAGACCTAGTTAAGACCTAGTTTAGTCTTTCAAAGCGTGGATAGCGCTCATGTCCCAGCAAGAAGATTCCAGGTTCAACTCCCAGGTCAACAGGGCCTCTCTTTATGGAGTTTACATGCCAATCTGCAGTCAAAACCAAATTATTCTCTTCTCTTTTACATTGGAAACCTTATATCTTATATCTATTTTGCCCTATTTGTCAGAACTGAATTAGCAACAACCACACCACACCTCAGTCTCCAAGCACGGTCTTTCTCTGCTGCATATTTTAATCGGCAGTATTTTTATCAACCCCAATCCCCTAAACACGCACTCTCATTCAGATATCGCAGTGGTGAGAAGAGAGGAGCTGGTGGGAGGCGTTAAGGTCAAGCAACGATGATGAAAGAGCACTAAGCAGCGTCGCTGAATCATCCCCGTGTATATAGCTGCTACAGAAGACAGCACCCATTTCCCAGAACTGTTGTGGTGGATCAGATGCGTCAATAGAGAGAGAGAGAGAGAAAGAGGGATGGAAAGACAGAGAGAAAGAGAGAAAGAGGAGGGGGGTTATGTCTCATGTCTGCCTCTCCTAGCACACCAAGCTGCAGGCATTTTATCATCACGTGGTGCTCCTCTCTCTCCGTTCCTCCCCTCCCTTCCTCTTCTCCACTCTGTATTTGGGTTTATTCCAGTCACGACCCCCCCCCCCCACTCCCCTCCTCCTCCCCCTGCCCCGCCCCCCTGTGCTCTGTCAGGTCACCCGCCTTGTTTGTTCAGATGGAACACAAGAGGAAATGAAAGCCTGGGCTGCACTGTTAACCCATTCCTGCCACTCGGATACCACATTGCTCTACCGCCTGTGTGCATTCCTGTTGTTTTCGCTGAGTACAGTGGTTACTATGGCAAATAAGGAAGTACATTATGCATAAAAAGTACACGACGGAACCAGAAGCAGAACTAAAAATATGACTTTATTTGTGGTTTCGGTTTTAATTTTAGAGCTGTTATCAATGATACCATTTTTACAACAGCAGTCTTCTTATGAGCACTATGGTCAAGAGCCGGAGTAATACTTTTGTCTGAATAAACGCAGATGTATATGGAAGGGCATCAGACACAATGTTTTGGTACATGTCTCACAAATTTGTTAGCATATGATGGTGACATTTTAAAGTAGGGGGTCTGCCACTTGCTTATCTCCATGGAAATGTTATTAACTTGTCTAGAATGTTACACAGTACAGATTAAACCAGCAGACTAAGAAGATTACAGCACTATTCAGATCTGTGGAGAGTCACCGCCACTAATTATTGTATTTTTGAGCAATAGAAACCCCAAATACTAGTTGGATATGATTAATGTGATGCCATGGAACATTTTAGGCCAGGGGTCTCCAACCTTTTTTCTCCAGTGAGCTACCAATTTCAGCAGTCGCAAAGAAACTAAGTAAATATAGAGCCACATCAAGCCTCTATACATTTATAAAGGTAACTAATAAAAATGTTACTTATTATGCACAATACATAGAAGCTACTTGGAAGGCGGTGGCGTCCCGAGACCCCTGTTCTAGGTTAAGCAACAACATGTCCATGGAGACAAGCAGGTGGCGGACCCTCCATCAGAAAAGCCACGCAGTGCACCTTTAACTGAACTTGAATCATAAACTTTTTTTTCATCCAAAATTTTAAAACCACCATTAATTTTTTTTTTTTAGATTCCAAGAAAAACCTTTTCTAATCTGCAAAAACATTAGACTGCATGGTAGATAAATTTTAACTGTAACCACTGCATTTCCTTATAAAAGTATTTTGGTCAAACTTTCCGATAGCCTCTTTCACTGGGACAAATTAGCCTTGTGCAAACCCCAGGGCCGCTCCACACTTTTCCTGGAAGCCGTCTCAAAGTCCGGAGACCTGTGTTTGAAATCCCACACGCTGCAGATTATCACAGAGGCCCAATGACTTCACTGGAAAACTGCTGTGTCAGTGTGATGATGGAAACGGCGGATATTTCTGTCTGACTTTGTGCAAATAATATGTTCTCCTGTTCAAATGGGTTATTATACTGTCAGAGATTGTCAAACTTTTCACACTACGCAGAACAGAAAATATTTGCCATTTCGGCTGAGTACCATCTTTAGGTATAAAATGAGCCGCAACGAGGGCTAAACCAGGACAGGAATAAACCAGGTCCAGAGATTAATCAGGATCTAAACAAATGTGAAGAGGTCTAAACTGGTATTAAACAAGGACCCTAGGAATGCAATCAATCAAACAGTCATAATTAGGACTAACGGGGCCTATAAGGAGCTAACCCACATTTGGAGAGATCTAGAGCTAAACCAGATCTGACTTGAACCTAAAACAAGGTCCACCTATTATATTGCTTTACAAGGGAGCAATGTAACTTTTCTGGTGGTGCATTTTTTCATCTAGGTGTTTTTTTTTTTTTAATGTTTAAATCCAAAACTTGTGCATACAGTATGATAATTACTTATGTTTTGATTTGTTGTCTTTCCCTTTCCTTTTTTATTCCTAAAATACCTTGAAAACATGCATTCTTACTTCAGAAGGAATCACCTTTTCATAGATCCGGCCGGTTATTCGGCCTAATACATTTAATGCCATAGTGTGAACACGAGTTGATGTCTCCTTAGTGGTACATTCCCCACAGTTTTAGAACCACTGTACTATAAGCATGCATACTGTATATATCTCCAGTCTATGTTTATCTACCGCGTTCCTGTTCCCGACTGGTCTCCATGCGACTGGGGCTGGGAACAACACTGGACTCACCGCAGAAGCTGAATGGCCATTTTGGGTAAAAGCTCTCTGCAATAATAAACAGCTTCTGGCAGTCGTGAGTTGTTTTCCTTGCTGTGCGTTCGGTGCCAAAATACAGAATTAACTGCAATACCATTTAGCTCTGTGGAAAAACATGAGCCGTCCAAACCCACATACCTTTCCGAAGCTTTGAAAACTACTTGTAATCCCTCAACAGCCCAGAAACACGTCTCACTGGGGCCCCTGCCAGAGAAATTATGGTGTTAATTTAAGTAGTTTTTCAGCAGGCCAACCAAAAAGTATTTGCTTAAATTGCTGCTTTCTATATCTTGATTTGGCAACATCTGGGTATTGTGTGAGCGAACTCTGGAAGTCTGCAGATGTCTTTACATGGAGAAGATAAGCCATAGAAACACAAAAACCAGCTGTCATGGATTTTTGCAAAGTTGGCCCGGGAATGCCTCATGCTTATTTTGAAGTTGGTCCAAAGATATTTTGGAACAAACCGAATGGGAGATGGAGTGAACTTTCTTACCCTCTCTCAGGAAAAGCAGAAACAGAGACGCAGAAAATGCCAAATGCTGGAACGCTGCAATGAACTTTTGTGTGGAGAAAGCAGAAGTGGAACAGTTAACATTGAGTCTTATCTTGAACTCTCGTGTGTGTATATAGATTGTTTAAAGATTGTAACAGTACAACTTAGGACACAGGGCACACATAAAGAACAAAGCAAATGAATAAAATATGGTACAATAAGAAATTATACAAAGTGATTTTTAACAACTATTAAAGTGAAATGTACGTAGTACGCTGACCAGTTCAGTTTGTGAACTCTCAGACAAATCAAATATTTGTGGGTGGCAAAATAAAAAAAATATTTGTTTCTAATGTATTTGCTCATAGTGTACTAGGGTTCATCAGGGAGAATGACAGGGTACTTTGAACCCAACTGATCTTGTTTACTTATCTGCAAGCTGCACGTTGCACGATGTTGCCTATTTCTCCATCAGATTTCTCTGGTGGAGGTTCTGCCAACTGCTCCATATGGAGATATCACCGGGTTGTCTATAATGTTCCACAGTACAGCATTTAGCATGTGGAAAGACGACCTCACTCACACTAAGAAAATATATTTTTAAGGTATTTCTGATAACAATACACTACCTGTAATAACATAAATGCAAAGAGGAGACAAGCCAGAGCGGTGCCTTCACCAGTTACATATTGCATATTGCTTTAAGCTGCACAAAGTCAGCAAATAAGTTTATATTCTCTATAACCATGCCCTTGACTCAGTCCTCATGTCTATAATAATATAAGTAATAATTCTCCTCTGGTTGCTCTTTATCTTTGCCCTGAGCCCATGTGAGCACAGCTTGTACACACTCTAAAGGTTAACTGGTCTGCTAACGTCCACGTAGCGTTAACCTTGCTTTGACATGCCATCATCACGGACCCTGTGACCACACTGTATGTTGCCTTCTTGGAATCCCCGGGAACATTGGACTGTTTTCTCTGGCAGTGAGCCACTTTAAACACATCCATAACAGAGCGTGTTTTGTAATTGAACCAAGAGGATAAGACCGGGCACTAAACATGAAAGCAGGAGAGCAGGGTGCAAGCGGTGAAGTGCGGAGACACAGGTGAAGCGCCGCCCATTTGGTGCCATCGTTTGAGATAGCCATGAGGATAATGTATACAAGCTGAACAAGCACTGTGGCCTTCTCACATATGTGGTTTAGAGTGGAAATACTGTACTTGTGAATACATAAACACGGGACTGTAAAACATGAGTGGTGTTTTTCCAATGTTCTAGAGAAGAGCTGCTCTGTGTTAAGAGCTCCATTACATATACTGCTTATATAAAGGATCAGGAGGCCCAGTTATACATGCCATTCTAAAGGAAATGTATGTATGTATGTTGAGAGGTTTCTGTTCTGGCTTTGTTCTCCTTTCACCTTTTTTATTTTTAACACAATTCAGTATATACTGTGTACTTGGGTAGTAGAGCACCATCACCAAATAACCACAAAGTCGACAGCTCAAACCCCTCTCCTAATAGCGTACTCTAAACCTCCCACCTCCTGCTGTCTCCATGGCATTATTATTGCGTCTTAGCTAATAGTAATAATGGACTTTTATAGAGTTTATCTTAAAACACCGGCAATTGTGTTAATACAAGATAGATTAATTTAATGTACTGTGGAGTATCAGTGCACCTTTAAGCAAGATTTTTTTTTTCTTTCTGGTTTGTGCATGACCAGATGGAGCAAAGGTTGCTTGTTTTCCAATAGTTGCTATGCAAATGTAATCCATGCCACATAATGGAAACAGATAGAAGCACTGGACCCGAGATAAACTATGAGTTGCGGCATACAGTTTAAGGTGTACAAGCTTTCTGTTGTACCTTCATCTAGAAAGATACCACTATGACGTCATAGTTGGCTGTGACCATGACTCTGTGGTCTGCAATAATAAATCCTGTTATCTATCATGTCGAAGTCTGTGGCCAGAGTGCAGATTGTAAATCACACCAGTCAAATGTTGAAGTTAATTGGGGCGCCGTTTGTCACAAAATCAATAGTGCAATAATCTCAGGACGACCCCTCAGGAAACCAGATCCCATAAAAACCCAATGACCAGAATTACGGCTATGTTTTTGTGGTCTTTTTTTCCACTGTACACTTCTGCTGAATTCTTGTTTTAGTTCATGTCAATTATGGCTGTGGTTAAATCTGACCTTCTATTCCTAAAGTTTAGTGAGGAATGTAGTTGTCAGTGGTGGTTGCATAGCTTCAGGAGTTAAACCAGTGAATTACAACAAATTACAGTGTGTGAGATGCATTCCTTTGCTTTATTTGCAACTTCTCATCTGACAGCCTGAAAAGAAAATGGACATACTTTCCACCAGAGTTGAAACAGGGACACTCATGAAGGAAAATAACAGCGATTTTTCAGCAACATAATTAAAGCAGTAAGTAAAATGGGGCATGACAAGAATTTCCCTCTGTACCACTGCCACGAATGTGAACAAAGTTATCACAACAAACTTACAGCTACATTATGGGCCAAAGCAGAGTGCTGACCCTAAGCTCAGTTAAAGCGACCATTATGCTCCTCTAATCTAATCTAACAACAACATTATAATCTATAATGTTGTTGTTTCCCAGTTATAATGGTGTTTCCTCATCACAAACATGCTAGTACCTTGAGTTGTGTTTTTGTTTCATTCCCACATGTTTAACACAAAAAACCCTGCATTTTTAGGCTTCTAGAGTTCTTCACTAAAACAGAAAACACCTAGTGATCTCATGCGGAAATACAGGAAGTTCTCCACTGTCTTTAAACTACACCTTCACTAGAATAATTCAGCTGTGAAACTGTCATTCTCCACTGAACTAAAGGTAAAGTAAGTGGTAGTTAACTTGACGTCTATCATGAAACACTCAACTTGCCTCTGTTTGAGCTACAGAAAAATAATTTATCAAGATCAAGACCAATGGAAACCAGTTTGAATCATTGAATTCAGCAGCTCTTGTTATATGGTGTTTTTTTGAAGACAGATGGCCATTCATGATATACTATACTACTTTGCTTTGAATTATCATGGCAACGATTTTAACTTTTCATCACTCTGAAACCAAAGGATAGGGGACTCAGACAGGAGACAGAAGCACTGAATCTCAACAACTGATACAGGAGTAGATGTCTGCACCACATTTCCTCTGCTTTGAAAATCCCACTCAGAGGAATATGCCAGGGAGAGTGTGTATTTCAATGATGCAGGAAGAACACCATGCAAAATTGATCCTCCTGCCTCCCAAACACTTGAATTATATAAGATCACCCGCACACATAAATCTGAGTGTGTCTCGCGGCCCTGCACAGCTGGTGTTTAGAGATGAAGGGGAGTCTGTCTATCGCCTGTATCTGCTATAAGACACGACAGGAATATTAATCGACTGCATACAGAACGCCAAAACAGCACTCAAGTGACCCCCAAACTGATTTATGCACCAACCATGAGGGTGTGATAAGACAGAGACTTTAGATAACTGGGAACAAAAGCAAAAAGCCTTGTCACTATTATCCCACACTATTAAAAGTTGGTGAAAGTAAAGTTTGAAGTGATACTTTTGGGTTTGGAGAGTTAAAACACTATACCTGTCCTAAAATAATGAATAGTAATAATGTTGCCACAAAGTAAGAGGTAGTTCAATACTCAATTCAAAATCTAATTAGAAACCCCTTTTTTGTTCACAAACCAGGAAATAACGCTGGTGTACTGTTAGCATGATAGTTATTGCCATTACTGTACTGCTACACTACTTAGATAGGAATGGGTTCAAAAAGTGAGGCGTAAGTTTTGACTACTGCAAACGATGTTAAATGAAGTAGTTCTGTTTTTCTTGTTTTAAGTTGCTTTATGTTGACATGGAAGAAGTGAAACAAGATGTTTACTCTAAAAACTCCCATTATTAGAGGGTTTTGTGTAGCTGCTCACTCCACATCCAGCTGAGTGAGTTTCCCATGGCAACTGTTTCCTGATTTGGCTGCAGCCTCATCACCAACGAGCGAAAACTAACCTAGAAATAACAAAGGAAATCAATAGGAACAAGGAAATGGGCAAGTACATAGATTTGTGTCATCCTTGTTTTGTAAATGGTGCCTCCAAGTTGCACCTATTGAATGAATGGGGGAGAGGTGGTCTGTCTGTGATTGTCTGTCCAAGCCTTGACTGTTTTAATACAATTTTGAGATAACTTTTAAATTCAGATCTTAGCAAGAACACTGTCTTGCTGAAAAACATTCTTAACCCTTGCCTGGGATCGAGATTTCACACTTCTTCAATACTTTTCAAAGCTGTGAGTCTGAATTTCACATAATCCTCTCTGCCTGTATCAAACCAAAAAGGGCTGTTTAGAAAGGGAAAAAATATCACAGGGGACTGAAAAGCAAAGCATTAAACTTTGTGAATCTGAGGTGAGGAAAAAAACGTTAATGAAAGATGACCAAAGAGCTTCATTACTGTGTGAAAAATGAAATAATCCAATTGCACGATTACGTTTTGTTCTGGCTCAAGGCTCGATGTAGGATGTGGTGGCCAGACTAATATACCTCTTATAAAAAATACAGAGATATATATACTGTAATTAATAAGATTTACTATGCAACCTCAAGCTCATCTCCACTGTAGCTGCCAAACCAGTCGCCTCTCAGCCTCTCCTTCACCTCCTCTTCTCCATTATCTCAGCCCTTGGGAGATATTCTAGCACGATTTATCATATCCTGTACTTGCAAAACTCTGATGACTATGATTAAGTTTTCCCAAAACATATCTCGATGTACACCAGGTTTGAAATTCCGAGTGTATGAATTATGCATTGCAGTTAACAAATTTGCTTGTGCCATTTTTGGTTTGAACAGTAATACATCAAAAGAGGCATTTTGTAAAAACAGATGGTGTCTACGGGTATTTTCAATTTAAATGCGACAAAAGTATATGATAGAACTATATAAAAATTTATTTAAAACTACTTCTCAACACTGTACATGGCCAGTGGGGGATTGCCAGTGAAGTGGTCCCCTCTGGACTCTATAAGGCCAATGTCCATTTCACAGCCTTGTAAGATAAGACAGGAACATCGGACCCTGACCAGCTATAATGAATGGGATGTCACTTCTGCTTAAACCCACCAGCAGTGCCCCAATGCGCAGGTGAGTGCATGTGTATGTGAGCCTAAACTGGTAGGACATATCCAATCCCATGAAAACGCCTCTACTGTCTGTGTTCAGTCTGGAGCAATGTAACAAGACCTCTCCTCACAGCGAAATGGCAAAAATAGTTGGACATCTGGTCAGTGATGGGTGGTTTTAATCTGTACCAGGTAAATACCCTTTAAACAATAGTGAATTTGGAATAGCTCCTAGTTTCAAAACAGGTGTGCGTGAATTTTTATTTGATTTTTATGTTTTTTTGCTTTTGGATATTTTTGTTCCTCACATTTGCATATGTTTTTCCTGCACATGGAGGAGACATGGGGAGAGCTGGTGTGGGTGAAACTCGAGCCAAGTGGTCAGAGAGTATCTAAAGGTTAGGTCCATCATGATGGATGAGAAAGGCCTGTTTCTATGACAACCTTTACATAGGATGGAAAGGCTTTTGATAGTGGTTGCATGTTGTGTATGACTGACCCAGTTGTTTTTGTAGTAGTGTAGTATATAAATAAAGCCTCTTGCTTCTCAGGCACAGTTGAGTTTAGGCTAATATTAGACAAAAAGGTGAGTTAGTTAGAAGCAGGTATACTGGCTAGTAGCAGTAGTAGCAGTAGTTGATAGCAAACCCTTCCTGGCTCAGACTGAAATAGTAGTAGAAGTATAGTAGTAGTAGTAATAGTAAGGTTAAGGCACACTTTATTTTCCTCTTTTTTATGTGTCCTTTTCGTTTGGTCAGGACTATATCTTCAATCAATCAATCAATCATTGCATTTATGTAGTACCTTTCAAGATACCCAAAGCGCTTTACAGTTCATTATTCATTCACTCCACACTCGGTGGTTAACTACTATTGTAGCCACAGCTGCCCAGGGGCAGACTGACAGAAGTGAGGCTGCCAATCTGCACCATCAGCCCCTCCGACCACCACCATCACTCACACACACACCACTTTCATACTAGGCAATGTGGGTGAAGTGTCTTGCCTAAGGACACAATAACGACAACACAACCGACAACAACAAATTTTTCCTGTTGTGCATGTTTTGGGTTGGATTTTAATAGAAGGAAACAATTTGGCCACTCAGATCAAGTAGTAACTGTAGTAATTTGCATTTGTAGTTGACTTTAGTTAGAAGTTGAATCAATAAGCAGAGACATAGTGGTGATTTAAGGTGAGTATTCAGGTTAATGGCAGGTGGGGTCTAGTTGTTGTGGTGGAAAAAGTAGCCATAAAAGACGTACTAGGTATACTGCATAGTCATGGTACTCATTTTATGCTGTAGTAGCAGGCTCATACTAGTAAAAATAGTAGTAGTAGAAGTAAAAGAACAGTAATAATAGTTTTTATTGATCAGAAGGTCCCCCTGTCGAGAAGTGGCTGAAAGGTTGTTATTCCTCTCCAGAGCCCAGCCCTGTTTCCATGGCAACCTTTCACAGATCTGGCAGCTCTCGTCCTGGCACCCCTCCTGCCGCTCTGTCTTTATGGGCGGAGTTTGGCAGCTTCCCGGGCAACTGCGGGCCCACAGGTGCCCCGGCCCGACCAGCTGCCTCCCCCGTCCCACAAAGAGGGGTCTGTTGTATGGCCCCACCAGTCTGAATGTCAGTCCCCCTCTTAGTCCTTTCACTGCTCTGTCTCTTCTTTCGGCTCCTCTCTGCGTTTTTTTTTTATCCTTGGCCTTTGATCAGGGATTGGGTTTTGCAGCGGGACGACAGAGGCAGGAAGTGAAGTGAAGGGGTGTGGGGGGGGGGTAGAAAAGAGGGGGGTCCTCGGGGGTATTTAGGTCGAGGCCAGGGCGGTCCACCACAGCGCTCTCTGTTTCCTGGGACTGCGTCATCACTGGCTTGGCTGCCCTCATCATGGGCTATCTGTCAGACGTCCCGACAGAGCAGGGGGGAAGGGGGAGAGACAGGGGGAGAGGGGTGCAGCCCAAGGCACAATGGAATTATGTATTTATTCACATTTCAGAGGTGGTCCGTTTCAAAGCCTCAGGCAAGATCGTGACCTTTCAACTTAACTGGATGCCCAATAGGATAAGAGGATGTGCACATGTCAGTGGTCTATGATAGCTACAGGTTCTGCCAATATATAAACATGCTATAGAAATAAACCAACCAAATAATAAAACTGTTTTTGAACTCACTTAAGTGTCATGTGTCTTCATTGGACCATGAATCTGTCATACTGGAATAGACATTTCCTATGTGACATGACAGTGAATGAGGAATGGTGCACTCTGTAACTTTTTCTGCTTGCTGCTTCTTTCCATGGGGATGAATGTTTTACAGTAAGGCATTAATCACATCTATATCCTCCACCAGGCCAAGTTACAGGTCAGATCCATGGAGAGGCGACCCCGCTCATAGTAAGAATGACTGTTTTTCCATGTATTTTGGAGCGTATACACACCAGTTACAGAAAAGTTTACACTGTGCACCTTTACTCAAGATACTACGTGGTGATTGGAGTAATTTGTGAAAGTGAATGTTGTTATAAATAAATCAATACATAAATAAATAAAAACACAATATTCAAATTCAATTCAAAATTCAAATTTAAAAAAGTGTATTGTCATTTTTTCATATGTGACGGAGCCAGTCCATCTCTGATTCTAGGCGGTGTTTCCCCCTAAATGTACTGCGGCCACACACTGGCGGTGCCCGCGCACACACACGCTTGAGTCATCACGCACACACGCACACGAGTTCACTCCTTGCTTTCCCTCGCTCTTATCCGTCCGTGCCGAATGCGTTATTACCTGCCGTTTTCCTCTTCCTCCGCTACTAATTCTGCCAAGGGTGCACACTTGAGCGCGTTAGATATTTTATTTCCTACCTGTTCACTGCCGCCGTCTCTCCCCCAACGCGGCGCTCTCTGCCAAACCGAGCTGCTATTTCCGGTAGTTGAAATAGGCGCTGTTCAAGGCCATGGTGCTGACCACGTGACGCGCGTTATGTAAGATGACTTTTTATACATTATTAAGCCTTTATTTTCATCTCTTAATGTACAGTATTACTGTTTGTCATATGAAGAAGATATGATGTAGGTTTGAAATTAAATAGTTTATTTCTATAATAATTTTTATATATTGCTCAGTGGGAGGGGCAAGGGGGTATAAAGGGGAGCCCTTCCTGGCTGCCAATCAGTCTGCCACTGGTTACACAGCAGGTAACACCAGTGTGCTGCAGAAAGTTCAGAAGGAGAGTTAAAAGTTGAACTCATTTATTTTTCCTTTTGATGTAAATACTGACGGGTCATTTTTGCTCACTGTAAATATTTTTGCACTGTTTGGGGATTTTTGCACTTTGGACACTGGCACAATAAAATCCACCTGCACTTGGAAAATCGATCTTGCCTGAGTCTTCATTGAGCCCCGCGACATCTGGTGTCAGAAGTGGGATGGCAAGTCGGAAGAAGAGTGTCCGCCTTCCAAAGCGCACAGGCCTGCGGTCACAAAGCCGTGTGCAACAGCCAGAGGGGACAGGAGCTCCAGACACAGTATGGGAGACAGATGAGGAGGATGAGTGGGAGGACAAACCAGAGCCATTGTCTGAGCCTAGACAGGAAATGGTGACTTTGATGAGGGAGTTCCTAGTAGGCCAGCAACGCCGGGAAGAGGGCTTGCTGGCAGAACTCCGGGGCCTGAGAGCCTCCCTCCCTGCAGCAGAGAGTGTGGTTCAGCACATACCTCCTCCTCAACCAGCTCCCAGAGCTCGTCCGGTGCCACATCTACCTGCTCCAATCCGGCCTGTATACCATGAGGCACTTACTCCAACGTCGACAGCAGCCAGTAGTCCAAGGATGGGACTGCCAACCCCTGGAGGTCAGAGATCCTTCTATGGGAGTCGCATGGAGATCGATGGTGCTGTTGAGCTGCAGCGTCAAGCTCCGGAACAGGCTGAAATACCCAGACCTGAATGGAGACATTTCAGTGAGCCTAAAATACCCCAATACCAAAATGGGGAAGACATGGAGAACTATCTGTTACGTTTTGAGCGAATAGCTAAAACCTGGAGGTGGCCAGAGGAGGAGTGGGCATGTCGACTGGTACCCCTACTGAGTGGGAAAGCACTGGAGGCCTATTCCGCCATGGATGAGGAGAGGGCCCACTGTTACGGGGACCTGAAGGTGGCCCTGCTGGCCAAATTCTGACATTTCGCCGGAAACCTACCGCCACCAGTTTCGCTCCCCTCCACCCTGCCACCTGGAGAGAGCCCCACGGAGACCTATCACCGCCTCAGAGGACTCTACCGTGGCCGCTGGATTCGACCAGAGGAGCGTACCAAGGAGGAGATCGGGAGGCGATTATTATGGAGCAGCTCCTGCGGTGTTCCCTTCGAGGTGAGGACCTGGGTGAAGGAACATGAGCCAGCCGACGGACTCACCGCTGGCTGCTGGCCATGCAGTACCTCAACGCTCGCAAGGGAGGACCTGCTGCCCGGTCAGCCACCGCATCTCAGCGTGCACCAGCTCAACCACTTCCCCCCAGACCAGCAAGGCGTGACCCCAGTCAGGACCAGCCAGGTACCACCAGTTCTGCCCCCAAACCAACGAGGACCTGGTAAGGAGTTTGTTTGTTTTTACTGCCAACAGCCTGGTCACAAAGCTTCAGTTTGCCTTAGTTCGCAAAGTTTAAAGTTAACGGAGCCTGCTATCCTCCAAGATTAGAGTCAGGGAGCTCTGTAGAGGTGGAAAATACTGTGCAACGCTACAAAAATGTACTGATCAATGGCTGTGAGATTTCTGCTTTGTTGGACACTGGTAGTTTTACATCTCTGATCAAGCGTAGCTCAGTGCCTGTTAGCAGCATGGATTACAGCAAGACAGTGGATATTTTGTGCGTACACGGGGATAGCCACCCCTTATCCTACGGTGGATGTAACTGTGACTGTGGCCGATCAGCCTTACCTTCTGACTGTGGGAGTTGTAGAAAAATTACCTGTAGATGCCATCCTTGGCTGGGATTTACCTGTTTTAATGGACTTGTTAAATGGAAGTGAAGTGCCTGAGGAAGTTGGACTCTGAAGGGAATGGGGACTGTTTGTTGAATGTGTATTGTCCTGTTCTCACCGAGCACAGGCAAAGGCCGTGGGTCCAACCTCTGCCAGACTTGGACAGTAGTCTGTGGAGGGCGGCACCAAAGGGAGCTAAGGAAGTCTCGCCGTCAACGGCGATTTGAAAAACAAATGTGGTCTGCGAAACCTGAAGAGGGTGAATCTTTTGTGTGGAATGTGCCAGAAAATTTTGTTGAGTTGCAGAGCCATGATGAAACCTTGAAATGTCTGTTTGCTAAGGTGGGAAAAGAAACCAGTGATTGTCTGAGTCAAGAGAAGTGTATTATTGACAATGAAATTTTGTATGTTGTTAGTAATGAGTGCAAACGCCTTGTTGTTCCTCTTAGCTGTAGGACCCTTGTCATGCACCTTGCGCACACAATTCCATGGGCAGGTCACCTTGGTCGACACAAAACCTTTCTGCGCGTGAGTTCCCGGTTTTATTGGCCATCTATGTATGCTGATATTCAAAAATACTGCGCTACCTGTCCTACCTGTCAAAAAACCTGTCCTGTGCGAAAAACTGACCGTGCGTTTCTACAGCCTCTTCCGGTGATATCGACTCCCTTCCGAAGGATCGCCATGGACATTGTGGGGCCCCTGGTGAAGAGCAGCAGTGGACATCAGTACATCCTGGTCATCTCGGACTACGCTACCAGATTTCCAGAGGCTTTTCCGCTGAGGACCATTACTGCCCCTGCTGTCCTTCGAGCCCTCATCCAGCTGTTCTCTAGGGTTGGCATACCGGATGAGATCCTCACTGACCAAGGCACCAACTTCACGTCTCGTCTGATGAGCCTTTTCCAGCAGCAACTGGGTATCACCTCCATCAAAACCACCCCGTACCACCCACAAACTGATGGACTAGTGGAGAGATTTAATCAGACATTGAAGCGGATGTTACAAAGGTTTGTCCATGACACTGGCAAGGACTGGGACCGCTGGCTACCCTTCATTCTATTTGCCTATCGTGAAGTTCCACAGGCATCAACTGGGTTCTCCCCATTTGAACTGATGTATGGCTGGGATGTGCAGGGGCCACTAGACCTTCTCCGCAAACAATGGGAGGGCAGACCAACCATACACGAGGACCGGAGCATTGTCCAGTTTGTCTTGGAGATGCGAGAGAGACTGGCTCAATACTTAGGAGAGGCTGGAAAAAACCTGCGGGATGCTCAAAAAGCCCAGAAGGCGTGGTATGACCGTCAAGCCCGCAGTCGGGGGTTCCAGCCCGGCCAGAAGGTACTGCTTCTCCTGCCATCCTCCACCAACAAACTTCTAGCAAAATGGCAAGGCCCTTACACTGTTGCACGCAAGATGGGCCCTGTCACCTACGAAGTTCTGCACCCAGACAAAAAGAAGTCCAAACAGACTTACCATGTTAACCTCCTGAAGGAGTGGAGGGAGCGTCCAGTTCAGACTCCGACAAAGGCCCTGTTGGTCCGGAGAGTGGGCGAAGAGGAGGATGAGGAGGAGCCGGACATGGGACTGGAGGGACTGACCAACACCGCAGCCCCAATGCTGGTTCATCTCCCTCCTGAGCAAGCCGCACAGCTACTGCAGACCTTCAAGGAGGTGTCCTCACTGTTCAGCGCTAGCCCTGGCAAGACTGCAGTTGTTGAGCATGTGATCCGACTGAAGAACGGCCGTCCAATCCGTCAAAGGCCTTATCGTGTTCCACAGCAGCTGGTGGGAAAGCTCCAGGACGAGATAAAAGAAATGCTGAAGCTGGGAGTCATTGAGCCTTCCAATTCTGAGTGGAGCAGCCCTGTGGTCATTGTATTTAAGAAAGACGGGTCACTCAGGATCTGCATTGATTTCAGAAAGCTGAATTCAGTGTCTGAATTTGATGCATATCCTATGCCAAGGATTGATGACTTGCTGGAAAGGATTGGCGCAGCCAAGTACATCACCACACTGGACCTTTGCAAAGGATACTGGCAAGTGCCCCTCGAAGAGTCCTCACGGCCTTACACAGCCTTCCAAACACCTGCTGGACTGTTTCAGTTTACTGTGATGCCATTCGGGCTGCATGGAGCACCCGCTACGTTCCAGCGTCTAATGGATCAAGTTCTCCAAGGATGTGGACATTGCAGTGCAGCTTACCTGGATGATGTTGTCATCTTCAGTGAGACCTGGGAGGATCATGTTCAACACATCTCCCTAGTCCTGAAGAGAATCCAGCAAGCAGGGTTGACCCTGAACCCGGCAAAGTGTGAATGGGCTCGGCAGGAGACGCGCTACCTCGGCTACCAGATGGGCCGAGGGGAGGTTAGGCCTCAAGTGGACAAAGTCGAGGCAATCCTGAAATCCCCAAGACCATGCACAAAGAAAGAGGTGCGGTCCTTCCTTGGGTTGGCAGGGTGGTATAGAAGGTTCGTGCCAGGGTTTGCCACCATTGCCGCTCCCCTCACTGCACTCACTGCCAAAGCCCAGCGGAACCCAGTCATTTGGACTGAAGATTGCGAGAAAGCTTTCACCACCCTCAAAGCTCACCTGTGCTCGTCCCCTGTGCTGAAGAGTCCAGACTTCACCAAGAGGTTTCTGGTTCAGGTCGATGCCTCCACAGTTGGCCTTGGAGCAGTGCTGGTTCAGGGGAAACCAGGAGAGGAGCAGCCAGTACTATATCTGAGTCGCAGCTCCAACCACGTGAGACCCGCTACTCTGCTGTTGAGAAAGAGGGGCTGGCCATCAAGTGGGCATTAGAAAGCTTGCGGTATTACTTACTAGGACGAGAGTTTGACCTGGAAACCGATCATCGAGCCCTGACATGGATAAACACCATGAAGGACCATAACAGTCGTCTGACCAGATGGTATCTTGCCCTTCAGCCCTTCAGGTTCTCCATTCGACACCGTGCTGGCAAGGTGAATGTCGTGGCTGATTACCTGTCCAGGTTGCCCCACAGTGCCGAACTTCTGGAAGGGAGGGATAATGTGACGGAGCCAGTCCATCTCTGATTCTAGGCGGTGTTTCCCCCCTAAATGTACTGCGGTGCCACACTGAGGTGCCCGCGCACACACACGCTGAGTCATCACGCACACACGCACACGAGTTCACTCCTTGCTTTCCTCGCTCTTATCCGTCCGTGCCGAATGCGTTATTACCTGCCGTTTTCCCCCTCTTTCCTCCGCTACTAATTCGCCAAGGGTGCACACTTGAGCGCGTTAGATATTTTATTTCCTACCTGTTCACTGCCGCCGTCTCTCTCCCCCAACGCGGCGCCTCTGCCAAACCGAGCTGCTATTTCCGGTAGTTGAAATAGGCCTATTCGCGCCATGGTGCTGACCACGTGACGCGTTATGTAAGATGACTTTTTATACATTATTAAGCCTTTATTTTCATCTCTTAATGTACAGTATTACTGTTTGTCATATGAAGAAGATATGATGTAGGTTTGAAATTAAATAGTTTATTTCTATAATAATTTTTATATATTGCTCAGTGGGAGGGGCAAGGGGGTATAAAGGGGAGCCCTTCCTGGCTGCCAATCAGTCTGCCACTGGTTACACAGCAGGTAACACCAGTGTGCTGCAGAAAGTTCAGAAGGAGAGTTAAAAGTTGAACTCATTTATTTTTCCTTTTGATGTAAATACTGACGGGTCATTTTTGCTCACTGTAAATATTTTTGCACTGTTTGGGGATTTTTGCACTTTGGACACTGGCACAATAAAATCCACCTGCACTTGGAAAATCGATCTTGCCTGAGTCTTCATTGAGCCCCGCGACATCATACAAAACATATGAAGAATCAAAATTGTGTTTCTCACTCCCAAGCGCATAAATAAATAATAATAAATGGAAAAGTCTAAGTGTTCTTTGGGGAGACGCAGATTTCTAGATTGTGTTATAAAATGCGTGATAAAGAATACAAAGTCAAATATTATAATATGTGTGTAAAATCCCTCAGTAATAATTATAATCATAATTAAACCCCCAATACTCTTCCGTGAGAGTATGAATAATGTGCAAAATAAGTATAATTCTTGCTCCCTTTGTTTAAATCCACTGTAGTGAAGCAGAGAGACTCCTTTTCCATCATGCCCCTGGGTTCTCTGGTCTCCTCTAAAGCGATTAGTTAGTGGGGTTGTAAGTGGACCACAGTCTGGGAGCTTCAGATATGAGCACAGAGGCCCCGAAAGACTCAAGCACGTTTCACTGCCATTGCTACTGTTGCCTCTACTCATATTACTGTGTTTTGAGTTGTTTACATGAAGAGCAGCCTACAGTGTACAGCTCCTCAGGCCAAACAGGCAATCGACCATTAAAAATACATGTCTCTTCTACTTGGGCTCTCTCCCTGTTCAGCTCTAAGCGAGTTTCAGAAAAATGTGCAGTTGCACTGATAAAGCTTTCTTCAATTTCCACAGTGCTCACAAACCAATTATGTTAATACGAAGTTAGGGTATAGTAAAATAACAGTAAAAGTTCCTCCTTACACATCAAGTTTTGCATGGAAGGTTAATCCTAAAACTAGACCCTCCTGATCTGGACAATAAGGAGAAGGGGTCTGCAGGAGTGTACAAGGGTCCCATGGGTGCTGCACTGTCACTCACTGCTCTTGATAAGTTCCCATGACAATAAGGGATGGTGGAAATACAGAAGATTTCAGTACTTGGACATCCTAAAGAAGTCAAACCCACCTTTCTAAGTCCTTATATTAAAGTTCATCTAAAGACAGATAACTTCCTCCCCTCAAAAAGTTTTTATTCATTTTCTACACGTTCTATCGGTGGAGGTGGCTTGCAGCTATACCGAAACATGTCCACAAGTTAAATATATCTCCTTACTTTACTTACTTTAAAAAGAACCAAAGTTGTGAAAAGAAGACAAACGCTAATTATATTTGGTCTTGAATTAATTCATTAATTCTTTCATTACCTTCTTACGCTAAAACAGCATTTGAAAAACTATTACACAAAGTAAATTACAACCTAATTTGAAAACATCGCTTAACTTTTTTGCAAAATAACTTTTTCTTGTTTCCTCGCCAAGCTCCTCACTCAACATAATACAAAACTCTACTGTACATTTTTGCATACACGCCCCTTTTCCCCTGTAGACTGTAATCAAGGTTGAGTAACAGTGGCATTGCGTAATCCTTTGTTTGGTTCCCTCACTCTCTTTGCCCATGCATCTACATCTAATTCACTCTCCCATCTCCCACAAAGAAAAACAAACCCACCCACTCATGCTAATGTCCCACACAGGCCTGCTTTGGGCCCTGTGGCGCTGAGTGCTTCATGTTTTACGCCTACATTTGCACTCTGAGATCACCAGTCTCTCCTCGATGTGTGTGTTGCAATATAACTCCCAGCTAACACAGCCAAGTCTGCCCTGCCCCCGTCAGACTGAAAATGCTCGCATGTGTAATTTTTGGCCCCGAGGTTCGACGAAGGAAAAGTAACAGTTGGCGAGCATGTGTGGAAAGTCGACTGGTGCCAGTGTGCAGAGGCTGGTATAGCTAAGACCCTTGTTACTTCCAAATATTATTATTATATTGAAGACAACCAAGGTATTATTCAAGTGTTAATGAAATCACATATGTGGTGGGAGTGTGGGACAACTTTTGGGATCTTTTTATAATCTGAATTTTAAATGTATTTTCTAGAACAGGCTTAAAAGAATCACTACAAGTTGTGACACAATGCTCAGGAGGCAAGCATCACAATGTAAATGAGCATAAATGCATTTTCAGACATCAAATGATAAATAATGTAAAAAATACTTACATTTTAACACAGATTTGATCGTTTTAGAAATTATTCAAACCCCAAAGCCTACCTACATATTAAAACCTACATATTATATTGGTAATATGTAGAGAGTATTTATTTGAAAAAAAAAAAAAAATTAAAAAATGTGACAAATGATTAAAAAACAAACAAAAAAAAACCTCCAGATAATATCTCTCTATCTGTGTTGATGCAACCAGCTCTTCTGCATCTGCTTTGTGGCAGCTCTAGTGGTGGAGGTCAGAGGTCGCTCAGCGCATTGTCCCAATATGGAAACGTCTCTTCCAGCTCCAGAGCACAATGGAACGGCTACACTGATCTCTTTGTCCTGCTCCAGCAGGGCACCAGAGTCAGGGCAGGGAGGCGCCTTTCCATCCAATTAACACCAGATTAGGCTTTTGTGAGGCACGCACCACCTGACCTCATCACGTGTGCAACAAGGGACAGCTTAGCGGTGTATGTGGTGATTGGACAATATTTACAATGCAGAAAAGACACATCATTTGTAATTGTAATAATGCCTATATTGGAAATTGTGGAGGTATTTTAGTTAAAAGTACACTACATGTTTACTCTTGGGTGGTTTATATTAATTGCTTTGCCTGAAATGTTCCATGGTGTGACATTAAACATGAAGTATCTTGTGTTTATTCAATTTGAGATGTTTATACATTGAAAAAAACATATATACTCTTGGTGTGTTGGTAGGCCTCTCCACAGAGCTAAGATATAATTTGGCCTGATGGTTCTTTGAAGGAAGAAAAGCACTATAGAAATGTGATGATTTTACCATTTACAAGCAGGTAGATGGTAAAATTACAGGTCACATCTCTCGGGAGGCGATCCTTTCTGACAAGTCATTTTTGAGGAATAAAACACCTTGCAAAACAAATAATTTTAATGTCATACTTTGGAACATTAATATCACCATGGATACAAACAGGCTGCACACTCCAACAAGCTTTTTATAGACCATATGATCTATTTGCTGCAGTGAAAGTAATCTACAATTTTTCAAGTAAAGGTTACAGGTTAAATATCTCTAGTCTAAACATTAATAGCCACACATTGTTACGTTTCTTTTGGGCGATATAAAACATGCTGAAAACCCCATCTGCCTCCTTTGCTCCAGCTGTTTTAAAACAATAGCAAGGCGGGGGATGTTGCTAGGAAGAGGTGGGAATGACATGAAAGGATACACAAGAAGATGGAAGAGGGAGAACTGGCTCGAAAAAAATCCTGTTATGCAATGTGTTTCTATGGCTATTGCATCTGTTAAAAATGGCTACTATGGAGAAAAAAAAAAAAAAGCTTTGCAATTAGACGCTGGGCTGTCCTGAGGGTCCTAGGCTCTCCCCCAATCACAGCGCAGTGTCCTTGTCTCCCCGGTGACGGGTGAGCCTGTTGCTAAGCAGATGATGTGAGTCAGACTGCAATCACACCCGCTGATAACATTACTCTATCTGATGCTTCCGGGAACAGGCCGGTCGCCGCAGTGCAAATTAAACCAACATGGAGAGGCTCTGTTCTCTTCTAGACTGGGAAAAAAAGAAAAGAAGTCTACAAATTAACTGTGCACACTGCAAAAAAGGGCATGGCGAGTCAAAAATTCTGTTAAATATTTATCTTGATCTGAATATACTCATTTGTTGAAGTTAGGTTACTTAATTGGAATTGATTATTAACCCAATAGTGTACAGATTAGCATTTTGTACACCGCAAAAAAGGTACAATTAATCTGAAATTCACTCTAATATTTACCTATATTGATTAGTTGAGTTTAATTAATTGGTGATCTTATTTAACCTGAAAATGTGCTATTTAAATTTATTTTTTCTTGAGTTTTCACACTGTCTTTGACTTTTTTAGCTGTGTTTGTTAATGTGTGCATTGTGTCCCCATGATAACTGGTGAACATTCCAAACACATCCATTCAGAACACCCCCAGTGCGATGTCACTGCAAAGTATCAGTTGCACATTATTGCAGCCTGATGTTTTTACCTGCACATTGTTGTATTTGATTATTTTTATGCCTTTTTGTATTAATTCTAGTTAGACTGTTTAAGATATTCTTGTTATATTGGTTAGATTTAGGGATAATTGGTATAAGTTTAGTTTGACTCCAATTACTGAGCCATTTTGAATATAAATTTGAAAATACACATAATTTTAACCACTGGTACTTTTACAGTGTATATTTAGGGATGCGTACCAGGTTTAAAGCGGCTTAGGGTGTGGTTTCTAAACAGGGCTTTTTTTTGTGGTGAAGATTTTCATGTTTATGGGTCTGGGCCAGCTTCCGGCATCTTTTCCGATAAGGACCACCCAGCAAGACTTCATCTGTGCAAATCTGTGAGAAGCCAGCGGACCCCAGAGGATGTTCCAATCCAAAACAGTTGTAATTGCTTAACATGTATCAAAGAACTGCATAAAACAGGATACAGTTTCCCTTGTTAACATTGCTTCAAATAGTGCGGTGTTTAATAAATACAACGTGGAGGTATGCAGCCCCTCAGGGTGAACTACAAAGACACACAAATACATCAAGACGTGACAGCTGAGTTAAGCCAGATCTTTTTATCGACATTGTTCAGCTAATTGTTCATGTTTCTTTTTTCTGATGTTACTCCGAGCCGAAACTAGGCAGGGGTGCGTAACTTGAGACCAGAAACAATCGGATGTTGACGTGATACAACAAGGTCAGGTGATATTAGAAATGGCATTGCACTGAAGCACTCTAGCTGTTTTAAATGGGAGGCTGTTTCTCATTGTTGCAGGGGGCTAATGGCTGTGAATGGAGGACCTGGATGCATTATTTAAGAGTAAACAGGGACCAGACAGAGGGTGGTGGTTGTATTGATTGTGGTAGCACAGAGGAGACATGCACACCTCTGCTAAGTGTCTGGGGCTTCTCACAATACGTCCACAAATCAACTTTTATTGCTGCAGCTTTTGGAGTCTCCCCCATCAGCAGCCTATCAGCCAAAGCAGCTTAGCCCATATATCCCGCAGCAGGCCCAACTTAGCCTCAGTGCTAGCAATCGATCACTCATCACCTCTCTGCAAGCAACAAAAACATGCTGTTCAAATGTGGGGTTGTGTCTGTTGTATATTCGTTTTGTTGATATGCTGATACTCAATTTATGGGGTCTTAGTCAACCAAAAGTTTTACTAGGGTTATAAGCATGGAGTGATTTTGCAGTGGTTGTATAACACATTTCCACCTGTGGAAGAAGTCCATTCAGTTTGTTTGGGAACAGCGCTATCGGCCTTTTTGGGAAGGTTACAAACATTGAAAAGTAATAACAAAAGTAGTTGAATGCAGTGAGATGAGACGTGGCCCCCCCAGTGCCCCTCTCTTGTGCATTCCTCTCCACTCCGCAGAACTGGCATGCCCCACAGGAGGCGAGGCACAGTAATCTGTTCAAAAGGGCGGATTTGAGCGGCCGCCAGGGCAGCCAGCCAACTATTTCTCATTTGGAGTTGGCCTGGAGATGACCCTCCTGAAAAACACAAAACGCCAGCGCTGAGTGAGGCAGTGCCTTGGCAACGCTGGAGTGCAAGGAAAACAGGGGAACCGCAGGCAGCTCTCCGAAACATCTGCAGCCCCTTCCTGTGCAAAAAACAGTCTCATCCAGTCTGCAGCCGCCCCCGGGACCCCACAAAATCTCCGCCTGTGTTTCTTGTCTACATGTCTTTTTTTCCTCTTTGTCCATTTCCCTCTGTTTAAGTATTTCCCTCCCCCTGCTCACCTCTCTATGGAGCCTTGGCCCCTGGCTCTGCAGCCCACCCTCGGCCGGGGAGGAGCTGGTCTGGTCTGTTGTGCTCCATGATGGATGGACAGGAAAACTAAGAATCCAAGTCCAGCATTCCTGCCTTTACAGTGGGACGGGTGGGGGAGCAGGAGGAATTCCTGAGTGTCTTTGTAATCACTGTATGTTTGACAGGATCTGCTCTGAGTGGCCAAAGCTGTGGTCAGCTCCTCCACGAGAGCACTCCATAATTATCTGGGTGTTTCATACAAAAGTAGCACAAAAAGAGCTTCCAGAAAAGTCCCAAAGTGAAGGAGTGGAAAGGACAGGACATGTGGAAGTGTTTGGAGCTAAAGCCTTTGAGTCAGATTCCACATGCGGGCTTCAGATATCGTGTCTGTGTGCAATGTTTACTGCCACATTCAACCATGACTTGGCCACGGGGCCAATAAGACGCCCTTGTGGCCAACTTTAGGGAGGAGGCAGGGGACCAAAACAAAAGCGCCCTTATGTTTTCCCTCTCAAACCGTCTCTCACCCCGTACACAGACACAGGCTGCAGTAAAACTCTCTCCCAGCTGCCAGACCCAGCCAGGCCTGCCTCCAATTATCCGCCCACCACACGCTGGAATCCTCTGTCCGGCCGACCGTTTGATGTTGCCACGCAACATTTGACAGAGAACAGGGCGGCTTTGAAAAGCACAGTGTAAACCTGCTGCCAAGTTTGACGTGAGGAGAGGGGCTGGCGCAGGGAGACGAGGAAAATGCCACAAGATGGAAAGCAGCTGCTGAGGAGGGAAACATGGCTTTAAATGGGCCTCACTTTGGTCAGCACTTAGCCAATGCACCAAAAACCCAATGCACCAAAAACCCAATGCACCAAAAACCCAATGCACCAAAGCTCTGAGTGTGTGAATGGTTTAAAAAGTGCACTCTGCACACTGTAGCCACACTGAGGAAACCAATGAATAATTGAACAAATATTGTTTTGGTAATGTGACCCTAATCATCCCTGTTACACAGAGGAAATCTGGCCTCCTCCTGTGAATCATCCGCACTAATGATGCTGAATGATGACTGTAAAGTGAAACCAGTGTGCTCAGTGCGTCCTGCGGTGATGAGGTCATCACTCTGCTCTGTTTGCAGTCTTTCCCCATGACACTACCGTCCACTGGTCTGAAGGCTGACACCTGGAGGCGCGTCCTGGGAGGGCCCCACACCCACAGAGACACAGAGTACAGTAGAGCAGCGCATTCTTTCCCACGATTACTGGAAAAGGCAGGTAAGGCGAGCTGGATTAGTTACACTGCAAACAAATGCCACCAGACCCCCACCCTGCGCTTGACCTTTACTCCTGTCAGCTTAAGATGCCACACTTTTAAAGACACACTTCCCCCATTCACAAAAAGACATTTAAAACACTACAGGGTTCAGATAATTGGAAAAAAAGGAAATATGCAGGGATATAATTCACGTTATTGTAGTGAGTAGTGAGGAGTTTTTCTTGAGTATCTGACTTGTTTTGATGTATCACTAGGGTCATTTAAGCATATTTAATGTAATCTGTTATTTATAAGTAATGTAAGAAAATCTCTCAAATTAAAAAGGTACATTATATAACTTCCTTCCTACTTATTTCCCTGGAGATGTTTTTACGTTGGGTTGTTCTGCTGTATGACATAGTAGGACTGAAAAGTTATTGTCATTGTGCAGCTTTATTGTTTTGAATTTTAATTATTCAGCGCAAAATAAAACTACTTGGCAGTTTTAAGTAGATTATTCCAGAAGTCATGAAACACATACTATATATTTGTTTAGCAGCTAAAGCCATAACTGCCCTGAGGTGCAGTGCAGAGGCTGCTCTGTACACCTGTTCTCCTTCTGTTTGGAGGGTAAACATGACGGTGACAGATGCATGCTGCATTTCTCTGCTCCATGACCCCAGGCTCACCGTCTCGATGCAAATGAGGATTAGAAGCACCCAAACAAGCCCAACCTGCCACCACAACACTAAAGCAATGAGCGGCGATGAGAGGAGACAGAGATAATGTAGTATACTGTGGGGGGGATTCAAAACAGGACTGTTCACTTAATTGAGATAAATTTTGAATGTTTTCTTATGCTAAATCATGTGTCTTTGCGTATTTTTTTCCTGAAAAATGATCTTCTAGTAAAAGTGTGTAATATAGTATATAATAGTATTTTCCTTATTTCAACTCAATTTATAGTATTATAGGAAATAAATATTGAAACTATTCAGAAATGTTTTGAAATACATCAGACAATCACCTTAAAGTTAACAAAAATAAACTTCCTCGAAAGTTCTCAAGATCTTTTTTTTAATATATATAATTTACAGTTTTTCTTAAAAATAGACAAATTAGCACAGATAACATGTCAAAATCCCTGTGTTTCTACCATGGTAAGATTGGTTTCATAATAGTAATGGCGTCATCTAGTTCCACGTGCACCCACCTGCCAAAGTTGATTCAGCGATGCAGGTTTTTGAATACAAAGGTGCATTTGGGATTTGAATAGTTCTTGTTGTTGCTTTGTGAAGTGATAAGTGTGGTGGTGCAGGTGTGCCTATTGTTCCAACCACCATCAAAACAACTACTCAGTGAACAAAGTGGAAGCAGCAGTCTTGGGGTTTTCAACATAATTTCCTTAAAACAAAGCTCAAAGTTGGCCAATGTTTTAGAGCAACACAACTTTCATCACTGTATTTTGTGTAATGTTGTGCCCACATATAAATAAATCAGCAATATGCAAGAATGCACTTCTGCTAACTAGACCGTTTTTCTCTATTTGAGTAATTTATTAGTGGCCAAAAAGCAATTTAGGAGTCATTTTTCAGGACATAAACCATGTAGCACTTTTTTGCACCCAAAAATTAATCAAGATATTGTATCCTATATTGTTTTCATCTTATTATTTTATGTGTTTACACTATAATGAACATATGTTGAGCATGAATAATTCCATTATTTTGTGCCACTTTTGTACCCTAATTTAATTAACCTTAATAAAAGATAAAGAATGGTCTTAATTAAGGAGTTGGGGTTGGGTAGTTATTAAGACGTAATCTTTCTTAAAGGGCCCATATTACACTATTTTCGGACAGCAAAAGTTTTAGCAGAGAATTTTGAATTTGGGGGATGTAGACAGACTAATAATGCTAAACTCAAACATGTGTGAACACAACTCCAGGTATGTTCTTCATTCTTGGAACGTATGATTAAACTGACCCACTCCAAATCCCTATCCATAGACCACTGAGGCGACCTTATAGTGCATATCTCCAAAAGCTGCGGGTGTAATCCTGCTGTAGCCTGATATTCCCTGATAATACAGTCAGCTCAGATCACATGGGGTAAGGAAATCGTTCATGACTTGCACAAAACAGCAATGTGAAACGATGACACACAAACCCAAACACACACCCTCTGTTGTCGTCCGCTGCGACAGTGCTCCTCTGATACATGACCATCCCTCATGCTTTGTCCTGTCCTATTTAAGCTCAGGCTAATGTTACATGGCTCTTCCGGACAAGAGAAAAGATTACATTGTTTTGTTTATTGTGTCTTTGTTTGCTATTCAAATAGGACTGGTGTGTTTGTGCTGAGACGGGGCCACAGGCTGGTATGTGTAATGTATACAGCATGTGACTCAAGCAGACACGCTGGGTACATTAACAACAGTGACGTGGACCGAAGTTTCCAGAAAATATATTAAACAACATTTCTTATCAACAAATTACTGGTAACTATTACTGTTACTACTATTACAGCTACTACAGTGACTAATACTGCAAAATATGACTACATTTACTACAAATGTCTTAATGTTTATATTATAAATTATTCTTGCTTCTTCTGCTGTACAATAATACATACCACCACTCTTAAAATACTGTGAAATTAAAGAGGCACCTTGTCGTTTCCTGATGGAGAGATCTGCCATCTGCTTCTTCATGGAGATGCTATTACTTTACTTGGTACAGTAAGGCATTTATCAAGGCTATTTTGCATTTTTTTTTTTTAAATCCGTGCATTCTCAATGTGAGCTGGGTTGCACCTCTATAAATCTTACCTGTAACTTGGTCTTGTGGCGTCCCCTGCTTGTCTCCATGGGCATAGATAGATAGATGGGCATAGATAAGTTTAATGCAGCACTGTGGAACATCATACAGCTCCCAGAAGACAAGAAAGTGACATGCCCTACACTTCCCAAATTATAGTGCACCTTTAGGTTGTCAAAAACAGTTTGGTTAATTGATCATTTATCATCATATTTGACCTGTAGGTACATAGTGCAAAGCTTTAACAGAGTCAAGCACAAACAGTCCCTCATACACCAGTCTATCCTGAAACTATATGAGGAGCTAAATTAATAAAATCAGTTTCCATGATGAGCAAAAGATGGTCTTTATTAAATTATCCTGTACGTTTACTAGTATGTCTTATTTCGAATCTATGATCTGACAATAAAGCACTATCTAATATAATAATATCTAATGTAACATCCAGAGTCTCAGTGAATGTGCATCTTTATATCTTTTAGGTTAGTTTGCAGTGTATAAGTAGACATTGCCAGCTCGACAGAAATCTGATCCAGAGTCCTGCACAGGTCTGATTTTGACAAACCGCAGCCACCCGTACCCGCCATACCTCAATCTGCACCCAGCCCGTTTTCCTACAGAATTGAAATGAAATTCCGCACCCAATCCGACCTGCTATATATATATATATATATATATATATATATATATATATATATATATACATACCAACATCCGAACTGTCAGACTTGAGTTTAGTCGAGGTGTTAGCCACAACTTTATACTCTCCACTCGCTAATTTTCTTTTCAGCTCCTCGAGAATCATTTTGAACGGCAGGACTTCGCACGCAAGGTTTGAAAATTAAAGTGTATAAGCCAAAACATATGGATTTTACATTTAATCATCTTGTAAAAACAATGGCATTTTTGCATTATACTAAAATACAGCACTGTTTTTTGTGAGCACATGATGTTTTGTAAACCGCAAATTAGACCCGGCTCTTCTGCGTCCGACCCGACCTGAACCCGCATCCGACACAGCACAACATTTTTCACCCGTTTCATTAAAATTTGCAGTTTCCCCGTGGGGTATCCGCAGGTACCCGAACTACCCGAAGAAGGACTCTGATCTGATCTACTTGACTTCTATGACACCCATGGATAGTGATGGCAATAAGTGATTAAAGATTGCTCAAACATGCATGAATAACTCCGATTACATCTTCGAGAGGGTAAATGAGCAGGGGAAACATCTGTAGCATGGTTAAAACCTCTGAAAAGTCTATTTTGCATAATAGGTCTGTTTTAATGTAGAGCTTCGTAAACTACCATCCCAGTACATGCCCCTTTTGTGAGCCCATGTCTTACTCAAACTTATTAGAGAGTGAAACCACAGAGACTTGTCTTGTTCCATAAAGAGAGGTACTAGTGTTTGTGTAACATATGCACCATGTGACTGCCTCCTCATGCTGAATACATTAACAGGCTGTGGGGCAGAGTTTGGAAACAGGAAACCCCTTTTCCAGGAGCGAGAAAGCGTTTAAGTAGGCCAATGACTCTTTCCATTATAAAACAAACTGCAGACTGCTGTTCAGGGCTTATATAATGCCAGAGGAGGGTGGAGCAGTGTACTCATGTCAGACCATTGCAACTAATATGAAAGTTGTAGTAAAGTAAAATGTTTTGGAAAATATGCTTAAAAATATAACTTTGTCACATAAAAACCTTACTGTTCCTATTGTTCCATTTAATCCTAACATGACCCAATCTGGTAACATTTAGTTAAAGGTATAGAATATTCCACAGCATGGCATTAAACCTATTTACTTCACATGTATTAAATTACAAGTGGTTTTATGTTGCTATTAAACCAAAAAATTGAGCAACAAACCTGCTTACAGTAGCGTAACTTGGTCATAGTGTCACCTACTTATTTCTTATATTCTATTCAAAAAGTTATCCACTGAATGAAATGTAATAGGAGCTGTACATTAAAACCCATTAAAACCCACATTTGTACACGGGGAAGATATCGAACAGTGCTATAGCCATAATGATAGGGAGTCAAATGGTAATAGCTAATCTGGGGCTAATGTTTTGTTTGTTGTTTGCCATTAGTTTTCCATTGAAGCTACAGAAAAGGCACTCAGACACATGATAAACACACAGCTCTTACTCAGATCAATAGTGCAGCGGCAATGATGAGGTATTGAGAGACCATCAAAATGCTCAGCTCCACTGTGATGTCTGCATGTGACTCAAAAGCATTTGATTCATGGAGGAATATCTTAAAACACTACAAATGGATTTATTGTATTTCTCTTTACATATGCCTTTCATTACGTTATAGATTTCATAAACCTTGTGTTCATCTTGGTAACACTTTATGATCAAACGCAATAGAAAACGCACACCAAAGTTCTTGTAGAGGTGCAAATGTAAGGAACAGGAACATAAAAGTGAAAAAATTACATCGCACACTCCTACTGTGTTCCAAAGCAAGAAAAATTATGTGAAGAAGCCTTTTTTGCCGAAACGTAATTTGAAATAAAAAAAAACCTTTTGGACGTCGGCCATCTGAGTGTGCTATCTAACACTTTATGACACCAACACCTAAATTAGCCTTAAAAATCATGAAGAAAGTCTTAATTAATATGAATAAATAGTAAATTAGATGTCGTTGTTACTGTTACCATAATTAGTTCTTATACCGTGTGTGTAGCCATACATTTTTACATGTTTATGTTCCAAAAATGCTTGAATGAAAGATGTTGCAGGATAATGAATGATATATTTGATAAAAATGTAAGCCTTGGAGCGGAAAGTATACACAAATAGATTATACAATGTGCCTTTTTTTTTTTTTTTTTTTTTTTTGGCATTTATGGCTTGTTTCCAAAGATTTACAGCCCTTATATCGTAATGCAATATTCTTGTATCAAAAGATTTTAAATTAGTTTAAGATGTTGTCTCCTGCCTGTGTTTCTCTGTGTTACATCACTCTTTGCATGTTACTGATCTATTAGCCTGGCTCCGAAATGTTTCATCCACTGACCGTTCTCCAAAAAAACTCTCAGACTAAAACAATTCTCTTTTTGAATCTACTCCCTTTACTAATAACATCCCTCTGCTATTTTACTTTAGATTGATTATGAACTTGCCGACCATCAAGGCCAGAGTTGTGTTGTGTTTAGATTGCAGCAGTAGTTATATAAGATGATTTCCATGTGGCTGCCCGTCTCGTCGCTCCTCTCCCGTGTTACTGCTCCTTGTTGACAGCTCGCGTGGGCCGGGGTGCCTCTGCTTTTCCCTCTTGTTTTTTTCCACTTCATGATCTCGCCGGGCACAAAATGGCAGAAGCAATTTGTGCCAGTGAGAGAGTGTGTCTGTGTTATTGTGACGTCGGCTTTCTCTCCCTCTCCCTCTCTCTGCGGCTCTCCCTGTCTGCCTCTCTTCTCCCTCTCTCCGGTTCACCGTTTCCCTCTCACTTCCCTCTCTTCTCTCTGTTATCTCTTCTTATTTCTCCAGCTTTCTCCCCTTTCCTCTTTCTTTCTCGAGGTCTCTCCCGTTCTCTCCCCTCTTTCCCTCTCTATCTCCCTCTTTCCTCTAACTCTCTCCCTCTCTGGCTCTCTTCCCATCCCTATCCGTCTCTCTCTGTTTGTTTCTCTCTCCCCCCACCTCTTAGTCTTCTCTCGATCTCTATCTCTCTCTCTGTCTCCCCCTCTTTCTCTTCTCTTTCCCTCTTTATCTTCTTCTTTATCTTCTCTTTGTCCTCTAACTCCTCACTTTCCTCTCTGTCTCTCTCCATCCCTATCCCTCTCTCTCTGTTTGTTTTCTCTCTCCCATCTCTTAATGTCCCCTCTCCATCCCTATCTCTCTGCCTCTCTCCTTTCTTTCCCTCTTTATCTCCGCTTTTCCTCTAACTCTCTCTCCTCCAATCTTTCCTCTCTCTCTGTCTCTCTCACTCTTCATGTCCTCTCTCATTCCCATTTCTCCACCTCTCTCCCTCTCCCCTTCTCTCCTCTCTTTCCTCTAACTCTCTCTCTCCATCCCTCCCCCTCTCTCTCTGTTTGTTTCTCTCTAACCCCATCTTTCCTCTCCTCCATCTTTAACACTCTCTCCTCCTCTCTTTCTGTTTGTCTCTCTCACTCTTAATGTCCTTTCTCCATCCTTATCTCTCTCCCTCTCCCCTTCTCTCTCCTCTCTTTCCCTCTTCATCTCCATCTTTCCTCTAACTCTCTCTCCTCCTCACTTTCCTCTCTTTCTATTTGTCTCTCTGTCTCCCTCGCTCTTTTTGTCCTGTCTCCATCCTTATCTAGCTCCCTCTCTACTCTCTTTCCCTCTCTATCGCCCTCTTTCCTCTACCTCTCTTTCTCCCTCTCTCTCTTTCCATCCCTACCCCTCTCTCTTTTTTGTTTCTCTCTCATCTCTTAATGTCCTTTCTCCATCCCCTCTCCCCATCTCTCTCCTCTTTCCCTCTTAATCTCCACTTTTCCTCTAACTCTCTCCTCCTCTCTTTCCTCTCTCTGTTTGTCTCTCAGTTTCTCTCTCTCTCTCTTAATGTCCTTTCTCATTCCCATCTCTCCATCTCGCTTCCTCTCCCCTTCTCTCTCCTCTCTTTCCCTCTCTATCTCCCTCTTTCCTCTAACTCTTTCTCTCTCTCTGTCTTTCCATCCCTACCCCTCTCTCTTTTTTGTTTCTCTCTCTTTCATCTCTTAATATCCTCTCTCCATCCACTCTCCCCATGTCTCTCCTTTCTTTCCCTCTCTATCTACCCCTTTCCTCTAACTCTCTCTCCCCTTCGCTTTCCTCTCTCTCTGTTTGTCTCTCTGTCTCCCTCACTCTTTTGGTCCTGTCTACCTCCCATGCTTCTCTCTCCCTCTCCGTTTTCTTTCTCTGCACTCTCTCTTCTTCCTCTTTGCTGAAAGTGTAATAAATAAATAAAGCTATTTGAAAGGATTTACCCAAAGGCCATCAGCTGACTGTCTGCTGCAGCTGCTTTGGGCCCACAGAGGGGTCTCCATGGCAACAGGGCTTCTAAATCCGGTCTCGCTCTTCTCCCTCTCCTCCCTCCCTCCCTCCCTCGATCACAACAACAGCTCCCATTGATGCGACTGGTATGTGCCCTGTTTCTAGGGGAAACCTGGGGCCATTGGAGCAGCTGCTGAAAGCCCAGAGTGTACAGTGCTCAGCGTTGACTTCACCGCTTTGAGACGGAGAGAAAAAATGGCACTAAAACTGGAAAGGGGTCTAACATTCCTCTAGGCAAAGAAAAACATTGAGTTTATTTACACCCAGCCTGGAATCCAGCTCTGCAAGATCTCACTGTTTTTATGCAGAGGTGAATAGGCCTGAAGCAGTCCAAAATATACAGAATATTCAAGTAAAAATATTGTCGCTATTCGTGGGTTTCAGCTTCCTGGTAAAGGCGAGATTTTACTTTTTACCATCCAAAGATTCTTTATCATCATTAGTTTGTGCAGCTATGTAATTTATGTTGCTATATGTAAAAATTTGTAAAGTTCTGTGATTAACGTACATAACAAACCAGGGGTGGGTTAATAAAAGTTTTTTCTTCTTCCTCCTTTTTGAGAAATGTGCTTTACAATGTGTATGTAGTATGTGTATTACTGTTTCTCTTTTGGCACAAACTCAAAATAAAAAACAAATCAAAAAGATAAGATTGTTTGAAATGGTTAATTGCTATGGCAGTGATACAAATAATTCTGAAAAACATGGATATTTCACATTTGTAAAGAGAAAAAGACTTTTTTGGTGCTTTGTTGGTCACATTATCAAACCAGTTGGTATTTTTTTGATAATAAGGAAAAAATTTAATTAAATATGGACAAATAATTACATAAATAAATAACAATTCATACATTTTCCCACAAGCTTTTTGAAATCACACCACACATCATCATTATTACTCTGAAAATTTCCCAAGCAAATAAGCTGTTATAAAACCATTCAAGCACATTAATATTTAAAACATTATCAAATATAATTCATAACTCCATAACCACAAAGCTGCCACATTAGTTCCGCTTAAAATTTGATGATTAAAATAGGCTTAAATCTTTCTCTCAGTTGTTTTCACTGTGGTTTTATTTGGGACTCTGAGACATTTCGCACCAATCCAGCTGCATCTCCACCATTCAACACAAGATTCTCACTCATTAAGATGTAATTGCTGTTGTGGAGCGAATGGCATGTCGTTAGTCAAAAATTAATTAGTTCTCTGTGTAAAGCAGCCCCTCAATAATAAGTCGATGTGTAAATAAAGACCGAAGGGGGCCGTAGATCAGACGTGTGGAGGGCAAAATGCTGCAAACTGTGGATCTACAAAACACAGCTGACAAATGACACCTCAGATGTTATGTAATGTTAAATGTATTGTTTGTGGGACTGTTGTATTTAGCCGCATAATGTTAGATAGAGTCGTGGTGAAATGTGGTTTGTCATGTCAAAGTCAATACAATATGCAGGTTAATAGCAAGAAAACAGTTATTACTATTCTAGATTAAAGATGTTTCATCTAACTTTTCTAATAAATAGACTGCCATCTGCTTGTCTCTATTGCTTTGCCTTGAATGTTTACAATATGGCATTAGACTTATCTGTTTTGCATTTATTCAATTTCAAGTGTTTTTTATTAAGGAAAAAAGAGAGAGAAAGAGACAAGACAAAACACAAAAAAAAAGCAAAAGAATCCTAGGTCCTGTATTACACAAAAGGGATTCTTGTGAGATTTAAGCCATGTTACATTGTCCAATCATCAAAAACATACTGGAATTTTGTTTTATTTCATTCACGTGTTTGGGTAATCCTTTATTTATTATGCTTTCGTAGTTTGTCTTCATCTCCAAACCTCAAAATGTTCTGCTCCGCTCTTGTGACGTCATGAAGTGGTAGTTTTCAAGTTAAAAGTTTTGTTTAGTAGAGACGGTGCATCCAAATTATTCTAAAACAAAACACAACTCCATTATTATTATAACATAGATCAGAAAATAGGGGAATATACTGTATGTCCTTTTAAAAAACTGGGGGAAAAAGCTATGAACCTGATTAAAAAATAGCCTGCTGGCATCAACTGATGACTCCATTGGGACAAGGTTAGTTTAATGCCTCTGTGGAACATTTCAAGCAGGCAGCAACAGGCGCTTGATTGATCCTTCACCCGAAAAGTTGCCTAGTGCACCTTTAATGTCATAAAACATACTGTATACTGTAGTTTCTAGTATCTACTAACCCGTGAGTGATACAGACAGCTAAAGAGAGAGCTCAAGTGGCAGTAAAGTATATGTGAACGCCACTATCGTTTCCATGGTGAGCAATGAAGTCATTTCTATGTTTAGATGTTCATTGATGGTTTATACATGGAGAGATGGACTGATATAGACTGTCATGCAGCCACTGAGCTCAGCCTAAAAGCATCTCTGGAAACTTAAGCCCTTATATTAACTTACCCTCTCAGCTACTTCATGCTATTGATCTAGTTTGCTGTTCTGAATGCTTGAACGCCCAGAACAAGCTGGTCTTTGTCAATGTAAAACTGTCTTTCCCCCGCATACCATTCAAACCATCTCCTCTCCTGTTCCTCGCGGGCAGTAAGTAACCCAAGCTTACAAACACAGAAGTCACGAGCGACACTCCTCTTTCGTATAGCCTCCTTTTTTTCTCTTTTTTTTATTTGGAGCAGGTAACGAGATCAGCTATCGCCATGGTTACAGGGTGCAGTGAGTTGCCAGCGTGATGAAGTGAGCGGAGGGAGGGAAAATCACAAGGACGACTCAATCACATCCACAATCAGCTATATACTCTTGTGCATTTAGGATTATATATAGAAGGTGTTGTAAACTCTTATTAGGGACCAGACTGGACCAAGTACCATCTGAAAAGGCCTACTTGTTGTTCCAATACATTCTAGTTGAAATCTTGACCAAACAAAACCAAATATGGGCAAGTTGAGGCTAAAATAAGGACTAACCCAGGACTAAATCAGGACTGAATAGATCTGAAATGGCGAAGATGAGCAGTGAGAAGAAACACACACAAAAATTGATCACAGACAGTCTGAAAAAGAACTGTATTCTTTTTAAGTTGCCTATATTCAAGAAAGGGCATCTGGGTTTAAAAAGCCAATAACCAATCAGTCAATCAATCAATAATGTAAAAGAAAAACTTTATTTGTTCCATATAGTTGAAACTACAGTTAAGTAAGTACAGTATGCCAGTAATTAGAAGACAAGACAATCAAGAAAATCTGCACTTTGGAACTTTTCTATTTTTTTCTTGGAGTTGTCGCTGCTGTTGTCTGGAATGTTCCACAATTATGCATTAAACATACTGTATATATTGCATTTATTCAATTACTTGTGTTTTAATTGCTATAAATTGCTTTAAAATACATGCATTTTTACTTTGAGCAGACTCGCCTGTCCACAAATCTGCCTTGTAAGTTGTACCATCTCCATGGAGCCCAAGCAAACAGCAGACCCTCCACCAGAATAGCTACATAGTGCAGCTTTAAATGTATAGTGGAGTGAAAGTGCGTTTTATTGGCCATATATGGATTGATCCTGGTTTTATGTAGTATGGCCTTCAGGACTCTACACATAATTTATCCAGGTTTGGGACATAAAAAAATGCACTGGCTGTTTGTGGTTGAAATAAATAAATGATCATAAATAATGCAAAGAAGGAGCGTGTCTATGGATGTTGAGTACACCAAAACACCGCACATAAAGAAAAGTGCAGAAATCCTTGACCGCGCTCAGAATAGCTTCATGGACCAGTCAGAGTGAGTCAGCGGCAGCGCTAACAGGCCATCTGGCTCCCCCTCATACTCCATGCTCTCAGCCAAAAAATAAACGCGAAATATGGAAACCAGTGTCAGGCTGCGATGAGTCTGCAGCATCACAAGACCATAGCTCACTCATCATCCCTCCACGGCAGCCATCTTGGAGACGAAAGCACAGAGCAATGCAGAATCTGTGTCTCCAGTGCGACCTATTTGCACGGACAGATGAATGCAAACATAAGCATGGAAGGAAAGCTATTTTGCAACATGGTTCGGGGCAGCAAGCTTTTTACGTAGTTTTAAATGCAGTGTGCATGCAAATCATTGTTAGATTTCAAATTGTGATTTATGAATTAACCCGCCACTGGAAACCTCAATAGCTACTCTCCACATGACAAAATAGGAACAGAGCAGAAATATAAAATAATACATCTTTGTTTTGTATAGAAGGAAGTCTTGTTTTTGTAACATATTGAAGCAGTAGGGCAGAAACACCATAAGAATTCACATTTGAAATCACCTTGACTAATATAAAGTAGATTCAGCTCACACAAGGAGATGTATTTAACTTTAGATAAACATTGCAGAATATTATCACCACATTTTGGCTCTGTTGTGAATAACATCTAGGTAATTTTGGGCTAAACAGATTGATTTTTGTTTGCCAGGTCTGTTTCATGGAAAGGCTCCAGTACAGACGTAATAAATCATCTCAAATTATCTACGATATTGAAAAGCAAATTTTACAAGAGAATTTTCTACTTCCCACCACCTCTATTTAAAAAAAAAAAAGCCACATGATTGCAACCGACTAGGGTGACCACCAGTGTCTTATGTAGGTCTGGGTATCAAGAAGTTGCCGATATGATACATAGGCCATCATACGGTTTTCGATACAGTGCACTTTCGGTTCAATATGATTCAATATGACATTAAATATGGTTCAGTAAAAAAACAAACCTTAAATCATGGCTGTGATACTAAAAGTCTTTATTAAACCACTAAGTTCATATAAAAAAAACACCCATTTTACTCAAAACAGTGAAAATGTCAAGTGTATAGCATAAACAAGTAAATTTTCTCCAACTGAGCAACACAACTGTAGCTCTTTCACAAAATTTGGTCAAATATACCAAAAAAATACTCTTGGCGATATATAGCGACACAGCAGCCCACAATACATTCCGTATCATCAAATTAAATGATACGATGTCGATATTTCAATATTTTTTCAGTCTTATGGTTGTTCTGCACAGTCCTTTAGGTCCCTGTTGTATAAAAAGTTAAATTTACACAGAAAACATGGTGATACAAAGCTGTACGATTGATAAAAAAAAATAAAAAATAATCTATTATCAGTATTTTTATTAGCTTAAAGGTGCATTATGCAACTTTCCAGATGAAGGGTCTACCACCTAATTGTCTCCATGGAGATGTTATTGCTTTGCCTGGAATGTTCCACAGTATGCAATATCTACCTTACACTGAGTAAATTACAAGTATTTTATCACTCAAAAATACCTTAAAACAGTGCATTCTCATGGTCACCATAGTCACCTCTCCACAGATCTGACCTGTAACTTAACCTTGCGTCACTTTCATGTTTCTTTGGAACTGGATGTGTTGTAGAAAATTCCAGACAAAGCAAAAACATCTCCGTGGAAGCAAGCAGTTGGCAGACCGTCCACCTGAAATGTTACACAGTGCACCTTTAAATTTCACACCTCATCTGCAATATGAGGTGGACACGCCACAACCTGCTGATCGTCGTAGTTCTATCGCTAAAGTGGTGTCGCCGTCATTAAAAACCCACATTTCCCGATAGTATTGCCTTTGAGTTTGAGATGTGTGACATAAAGGAGAAATCTGTGTGCACGTTGTACAAACACCTCCCTGTGCTCCGTGCTCATTCATCCCGCTACCGACCGCGTTGTCATGGAAACTGTGCCGACGGGAGCCGCTTGGAAACGTGACTATCCTGTAAAGATGCCACAATGCCTGCTATTCATATGGATTCCTCGCCACTCACCGGAGCATGTGACCAGAATACATATCCCAATTCACCTGCGTAGGAGACTTGAATGACATTTTGCATTGAAGCAGCTGGTACACCCACCTCCCAGCCTGCAAATTCTGTATAACCTTTGGAAAAATAACGCAGTTGAAATATTAATCAACTTGAAAAAAGAAGGCTATGGTTTTTAATTATGCTAGTACGCAATTAGCATTCGGTTAATTAGCGTCAGTAACATGACTCCATCAATCCTAATAACAACAATGCAACCCTTTGAAATGCTAAACGTCTGGAAGTGCTTTGTCCTGTACATGAAAGACATTTAGACAGCAAAATAAGACACACACACAATGCTAGCCTCATCAGTATTATGCATTTCTGGTAAATACAGTGCTAAAGAGGTGTTTTTGAGAGATGAATCACTTCCTGGATGAACAAAGCACGCCCTTTGTGAAAAACGTCTCATCTGTTCCTTGCATTAGGGGTCATTTTGCAGTAATTATTTGTTTTACTTGGCGATGATTGAAAAAACAAGCTAGCAGCGGTGCCATACGGTGTTTGCCACATGTTGCTATGGTTCACGGGATTCTTTAATTGGATTTTGTTGTTGCCGGAGAAACAAGGTAAGTCAGCATCCTTGGCTAATTTGCGCAGTGTGTGTGTGTTAGGAGATGCAGATGATAGAGGGATATTTGACATTCATGGGAGCAGAAATGTAAGTCAATGAAGCGCCAGGGAGCACGGGATCACGCCCCTGGAGGGAGCAATTTCAATATGCAAGTCAACACCTGTTTATTCAGCCTGGTGTTTTTAAATGGCAGTGCTACCTAATGAAGTATTCAGAGCAAATAATTAAAATGTCACTCACAATTTGAAGTCTTATCTGCCACAGTCTAATATCTACGAGCGGTCATTATGCTTTATGGGTAAGGGCATTCAAAGCACAGAACAATTAACCTATTTAATACATATACATCAACAATGGGGGAATTTCAATTGATGTAACTGGGTGGGCTTACCTGGAGATTCAGCTTGCATGGTTAAGTTGAAGGGGTAAGAGAAGCTATACCATACCTCTTTGAATGCCCAATCTCATCTGATCTCGCAAGTTAAACAGGATTACTCATGGTAACTACTGGGATGGGCGTCTAAAACTTATCCATCAGTCTATTGTCCAGTGAGGTTTATTTGGTCTTCTGATAATTCATGTTATTGGGTTATTTTTTCAGAGTTTATTTTTTAGGTTTCAAATCTTACTTCCTGGTTGGAAATTATCATGCTAGGGCATTGCAAGTGTTACCTCACAACCATGTAGTACACTGGGCCAAAACTCCTCTAATGTTCACAGAAATTACAATTTGACAAATAAAAAATATAAGATAACACATTTACTTTGTTTTAATCATGTTTAAAGTATCCCAAAAATGTGTTTCTTGGGTGCAAATTGTGTTTCAACATTTGGACAGAATTCTCTAAAACTTTGAAACTCTTTTCTACTTCCTTTAATTTTACAACATATTTTTCAACTTTGCTTCACAACTTGCTTCCTGGTCAGTGTAAAACTATCATATATATTTACAGAGAATCATAAAACTTGTCATGTGCATTCAAACATTACAAACAGTGTTGTTGTGCTAACTGGGCAACAGTACAAGCTATTTTGGTACTGAATGAATGAAAGAACAAAACCAAAACAGGAAGGAAACCCAATCAATCTCATGTTACTGTAACTTATTGTGTAACATTGGATGACCTTTGGAAACTCCACTGTTTTCCTTGTGCATGGCTTCCCTGTGTGAAGCCTGTTTTTTCTCTGTGCAGTTGGGATGACTCAGCTGCCATGCCCAGTAACCTGCAGTGATGTCCTGCTCCCTGACTGTCTCCTGATGTCGGCTGGGCCTCTCCGGGTGCAGAGGGGACAGTCCCAAAATAGAAATGTTTCATGAAAACATCAGAGCAGTGAGTCATTCCACTGTAAAGGCTTTGGTAATGGCCCTGAGGATCACGCCTGTCTGTTCCTTTTTGCCCTAATTCACTGGTGCAGCGTGAATGTACTCTCCATGGTTTGTTATGCCAGCCTTTGCTCCTGTCAGGTCAAGTTTGTTACGAAAGAGCAGAGAGAGAGAGGTTTTTATGTCTGGTAAGTTATAGCCGGTTCAGAGGTGTGGAGAATGCCACGAGTAAAAATCTTACCATAACTACACTTGTACAATTACTGCTAAGAGCAAAGTTACAAAGGTCAGAGCTGTGGAGCTGCAACTCTACTCAAAACACATGATTTTTAAGTATTTTTAACCTGAATAATTGCTAGATAGATGGCCTGCATTTAATGCTAGTTTACCCCCATCAACCAAAAACATTCATAACAAGGCACTTCTCCATCTGGGTAGTCCTGACCAAATTATAGCTCAAAAATATGATTTTGTAACAATGATACAGAAAAAAATCTATTACTGATTTATCTTGTCAAAATCTACTCAAGTGAAGCAAGTTTGAAACCCTGAATATGCCTGAATTTTGTGTCCAAGTATCTTTCGCTCTTGTGTGATGATGCTAAAAATACATGTATGCGATGCAGTCATCAAAATACATCAAAATAAGGATACACAAAGCAAAGGCGATAAACACAAGAGAGAGTGATTCATTTTGTTGTATTCTCACAGATTTGCAGCTGACAGCCCTCCCCAGAGACTCCAGTGTAAATGGGCTCTTCAGGACTGAGGGCAGAACAGAGGATGTTTATGTAAGTGCTGGAAATAGACGGAGCATTTTGTCATGTTTAACACCGGTCATGAGTTCACAATAACTCACTTCTCTCCACATCAAGTGACCGCTCAATGTGGCCTAGTTTTCTCAACAAAAACAGCACTTCAGAGACAATGGTTTCCTGCGACACATATTATTGACCTGCTGTGACCTCCTACGCACTCACTAAAAATCACTTCAAGGCGTGATTGTTTGTGTCAAGGCTGCGTTCACCCTTACACACACCACATCAAAACTGGGGCTAAATATGGACTAAACAAGGAAAAGACCAGGACTAAAACAGGACTGATAGAGGACCTAAACTTCTACGTAACAGCTTAACTGAGGCCAAACCAAGATAAAATAAGACTAGACTAATAAGCATCTAACTGTACCCTGTCTAAGGCTCGCCATGGCTCTTATACTTTCTCACTTTCTTGTGACCGCTAAAGTTAGGATCTCTCTGGCATTTTCGTTTCATAAAAGTAGCTCACTAAAGGAAAAAGGTTGGAGACCCCTGTTATACAGTACATATCTCCAAAGCAAAAAATGCTCTATTTTTTCAGTGGAAATGGGCAAATCCAGGGCTGAAATTACCCAAAAGATTCTAGTGAAGGTGTATGGAGTTTAAAGAGTAGAGTAATATAGGCACTTTTATGGGCACTATTATGGGCACTGCTACATCTTTACTTCACAGAGCACCTTAACATCTGAAATCCAGCACTATAAGGTTAAAATTTCAGGATAAAATATTTCAGAGTTGTTTTAAACTATTTGAAAGTTAAATGGGAGTTGAAGTTGGAGTTCAAGTTGCGGTTATTTTCCAGAGCTGAAGTTAATTCAACTTTCACGATTGTTCATTTAACTTCCCTTAATGTTAATTTGGCACCTCCCATCCACCACTTCAAACTCCCACAAAAGAAGACCAGTTTTGTACGTAATTTCATTTTAAATTAACTAAAATAACATGTAAAATTAAAACACCTCTGTGTGTTATTTAGATAAATCAGGATAACCCTACAAAGTGTTATCCGTTTACTCTCAAAACATTAATATAACTCTTGATTTCATGGTTAAACAGGAGCTTTGTGTTACTTTTGTGTTACTTAATTAACATTTCCAAAAAAAAATAAATTAACTCTAGAACAAATTGGACTTATATAAACTTGAGAAAATGTTAAAATTGATTCTGTGAGAGTCACTCCACTCCACTTTTTGCTGTGTATACAGTAATATTGTTTTGCATTGGGGCATGTTTTTGTCTTTATGGTTTGTACTACAAAACTTACAACTTGCACATTCACCACATCAAATTTGGGACTAAACCAATATAAAACTGAAAACTTACTGGGGCTAAACAAGGACTAAAACAGGACTAGGCCAAGTTTTCATCAGTTCTAAAATGGTTTTAGTTTATGACTAGACAATGACATGACCCCTTATGCTACAGTTACTACTACCTAATATAACGCTGCTTTTTGAAATTATGTTTAATTACTATATTTTTGGTTTTAAATTTTTGTTGAAAAATGTAGCACTCTGGTTTGAACAATGTTCTTGAAGACAATACAATTCATATGATTAACTATGTTTCAAAGTGCTTCATTGGATTGCCTAATTTAGGTTCCAGTTTTACATTTCTTGTCTTAAACTCTGACCATAAACTCACATAGTCTATTGCCCTCCACCCCTCACCACTGACAGAATCTCCACTGATTTGCAAACCACAGACCCAGGGCTGTTAATCAGAAAGAAGCCCCACGACCAAAGGGGCAAGCAGGAACAATGGAGACGCTAACATTTTATGGTCTACTGAGTCGATAAGTCTTGTCACATACAAATAGCTAATACCAAAGATAGGCTAATCCTTATAGAAGATTGCATGGCTTCTTTTGAAAACCTTAATGCCATTTCCAGGTAAAAAGAAAAAGTCCAACAGCCAATTTGGAGCCATCTTCTTCACCATTTGGCCACCGGCTGATTCTCAGGCCACATCAATGCCTATCCCGATCAATGGGCTTATTAAGGGCGCGGTAGAGTGGGGAACAAAGCCGATTAGCCAAGTCTTCGGAGCAGGTTGAACTGAACACCAGAAAGGTCACCAGTCACAAGGTCACAGAGTCCCGTGGAGCTGCTGCAGACGCCCCCTGCTCCTCTCAGATCACCCAGTAATGCAATTAGACAATGGGAATAAATGATCAGGGCATCCTAAGTGCACTTTGATACACACAGGAATATTATTGATTTATTATAATGTACAGGGGTCAGTCAGAACAAACATAATGCACACATTTGAAGGAGATGTGTGATGTGGTTCATTATTTTGTTCTTAATTATTTAATTTTTTTATTTAGTATTTTTTGGCCATCAGATGAAAATGCTAAGTCAAATAGATTAGAATTAAGACATAATCGTTTATATATGGCTTTTGTGGTGGATGATCTGCCACCTGCTTGAGATGTAATTGCTTTTTCCTGTAATGTTCTACAGAATTACATTAAACATAGACCACATTACAGGTAAGATCTGTGGGGAGGTGCCCCTGCTCATAGTAAGAATGTTTATCAAGGAATTTTATCACACAATGAAACATGTGTAATTGAATGGGTTAATGCCAAACTGCGGAACATTCAAAGTACAGCAAAAACATCTCCATGGAGACAAGCAGGTGGCAGTCCCTCCACCAGAAGAATTAGTGTGATTTTAAATGTCCCAAAAGAGTTTCATCATGATCAAAGCTATCCTTTAATATTCCATCAGAAGCTATGATGTAACTTAATGCTCAGTCCATATGTTGGCTTAGACTTCACTTGTTAACTTTAGAGCCGTGTCGCCCCTGTCCCAAAAGACACCCATTATGTTGTGTCCTGCTCCTTTAGGTGGTCCCAGTCTACGAATGTGGGGCCAATGAAAAGACGCATTCATTTCACTGTAAGGTCAGCTCTCGATCATGGGAACGGGAGGTCCATAAATCTTCCTAATCATATGCGGCTTCAGGGGCTAGCACTGCCCTTAATGACTGTTTATACTGCGTTATTTCTGTGTTTGTTTTCTTATATTGATAGGGTTAAGTCGGGTTTACGCAGAGCAGAACAAAGCTGCTCTCTACAGCAAGGGATACTCTGAGAACATGTGAAAACAACGTTAGTAAAACATAGTGGATTTGGTGCAAAAACAGAGGTTGTGTTTCATTGTGACATCATTGAGAACTTAAAAAAGAAAAAGGGCCCACCTCCCGTCTATTAACAGTGCATGTACTAGTTAGGCATACTTTAACAGTGCATTTGGATTTGCTCACAAACAAATCTGACTCTAAGAGAGCATTTACACTGAAACAAATCACCGTATCAGCGGATTGGAAACGATTTGCATCCACACACGTCATGTCTGGATTGCCAGAAACGCTATTCACATGACTAGGCAGGCATCACGTTGTCACAACATCATGACACCACGTGGGCGGCAAAAATAAGGAGCGGAGCACCGTATCTGAAGCTGCCATAGTTCTATGGAAGTTGCAGCACCTGATTTCGAGCCGAGGAAGATGGCAAGCACAAAAACAGTCTTTTCGTGGACTGACACTTTTTCGCGTTTGTTTAAACTTTTCCGCAATAGTGTCGCATGCCCGTTGTGACGAACCCAGCGAATCAGGAGGGCACAAGTCACAGTAACGTGGTCCAATAAGAACGGCAGCTAGAGCCCCTACATCAGTGTATCAGCGTTTTTAGCGTTTTCATGTGTCCACACAGCGCTGAGTCAGATCTTTGCTCAGGCGAGTACGTGGGAGTTTGCATATCCAGATCGTTCCGTCTCCTGAGCCATTTTTCGTTGGATTAGTGTGGACGAACACTGCATCCGCAATGAAAATGACTCAAATACATACTAATGTGGATGGAGCCTAAATTCTCAGTGATAAAGCTATTAATGATTAATGAAATATAACCAATACCAATACTGACCTCAAACCATTGGGGCTGTATTCATTTTTACTCACAAATGTTTCTTAGAATATTGTGCTATGATCTTTAGTGTTGTATTTCAGCATCACACCCTGCCCAGTATGACATTGGTGTTCAGTGATTGGTGGTTGGAGGGGCCGTTGGTGCAGATTGGAAGCCTTTCTTCTGTCAGTCTACCCCAGGGCAGCTGTGACAGCCACTGGCTGTATAAATAAGTGGACTATAAGTGAACGTGACACGACCCATAGTGGTTGAGTCCAGCCAAATGAAGCTCACAAGGCTAGCAGCTATAGGAGCAAATTTGGAGCCGAGTTCCATATTAGGAAAAGAAATTTATTAATGGACAAAGTGAAATAGAAACACCAGGATCATTTAGATCTGGTTAATCTGGTTACATCTGGTTACAGTGATTGCCATTTTTCATTGTAAAGTCAACTGGAGTCGATGGAGTCTGAAGCGCCCCTATGCTCACTTTTTATTTGGAACACGGCAGCTAGCACCACTAAGTATGGAGTGAATAAATAATGATTACAGTGTAATACTTGGAGAGAGACATTATTATTATTAATTATACTTTACCTACATGTTTTTTGCTGCTTATATTACTTGAGTTCATTTATGTATACAGATTTATTGCACATTTTCCGTCATCGTCTAGCTATATAAAGCAAGGTTTTTGAATCATTTGCTGCTCCAGATATAGAAAGCTATACTTTTCCACCTCTCTGTGAATGGAGGGTTCTCTGTTACAGCATATTGAAAATGGGTAATGGAAACTCAAGTGTATGTGTGTGTGTGGGACTGTCCTGAGTCCTATTCCCAGCTCTGACCCCCACACAAAAGGCATCTGTGATCGACCGGGCCTGCAATGAGTGGAGAAAAGGGGGGAGAAAGAGAAGGGGAGACGGAGAGAAGGGGGGATTGGGAGGAGATGGAGCAGGGGAGGAGAAATTGGGAGAATGGGGATGAGAGAGGGGGGAGAAAAAGGTCATGGGGTAAGGGCAGGGTGAGGAGGGGGGTGGAAGGAGGAGGAGGTAAAAGGATGGGAGGAATAGCGGGGAGAGAGGCCATGGGGGAATATGTGATGACTAAGAGGCTGTGAACGCCACTGTACATGTCTGGTTGATTAATGAGTGCGGCATCATCACAAACTGCCCCCTGCCCAGCTCTGCTCTGAGATCACCAGCTCCACAAGGGGAAGAGGAACCAGCAAGACTGATCCAAAAAAGGAAACTTAAAACCTAACCGTATGGATTAAAGAATGCTGGGAGAGTATAGTTTACAAGACTGGGAAGTTAGAGCAGCACACAGAAAATAACGTCTTATAATGGTGAAATAAAATAAAAACTTTTGGGTTTTTACTCATGCCACTGTGCCACATTGTTTACCAGGCCATTGTTCTACCAGTGTTTGCTTCCAAGTTCTGAACAAAGGACATGTTATATAAACACTCATCCAACAACAGTGATATAAATAATAGCCTATTGCTGAGTAGGTGAGTATAAGTGTAGTTTAGTGAAGGCATTATAAAGGAAAAATCTGGTCAGACCTGAATACTGCGACAATGGGTGTGAAATAAAGAGACAGAAATGATATTATACATTTAAAAGAGAACAAGTATCAGGTGCCATAGACAATTATTTCTTCACCATACTAAAAATTACTTGTACTCTCCATCTATAACTCCTTTGTATTTACGATTTACAAGGGGAATCCTTTTTGATGATGGTGGGGAATTATCTATAGCTGTATACACAAGAAACCACTGGTTAGTAACATATAATATAGGTGTAAAATCCCTCAGTCGTCCAGGTCAAATTCATGTAAAAAGGAGAAATTCATTTTGTCAGCTGAAGAGAAGCAGCTTCGATGAGCTGCGAAACATATTTGACCAAAATAAACTTTTGTCCAGATAGAATTTCTCCTTTTGCCAACATAAAATATAAGCAGAAATACCAACTACCTGAACAAATGAACAAATGGATAATTATTAAAAGACCTATATTACACTAAACTGAGTCATGTTATAATGTTGTTACTGCCTCAAAATAGTACCAGGAGTTGAGTTTTGTCCACATATGCTTAAGTTATGTTAGATTATTAGGATGTGTGCATCCCCAAAGCTCAAAATGCTCCTTGACACCTTGACACCTTGTGATGTCATGTAGTGGTATTTTTTAAGTTAACTTTCAAGTTTAACAGCTACCTTTTACCATTATTTCAATAGAGATTGGTAATTGCAATTGGTAAGAGCTGAAATGATCAAAATGATTCTAGTGAAGATGCATGAAGTTTTATAAGGCAATAAAGCACTTCCTGTATTACCACATGACATCACAAGGTGGAATAGAGAGTTTGAGAGAAGAACTGTTAAATATGCAAGGTGTGTTAAATGTGAGTGAATGAAACAAAAAACAACTCTGGGTATGTTTTTGATGAGGAAACAACATTATAACATAGATCAGAAAACAGTGTAATATAGTATGTTTAATATAGTGTAGGATATTTCTACAGTTTGCAAATACCTCCGATATTCCTCCACTCATTAGATCAACTCTTTTGTCTGCCTATAGGGTTTTGAGTTGTACAAGTGCAGTCTGGGCCTTTATCGATTGTTGCGGGCCCTTTATATCGCGGTGCTGGCTCAGACCTTATTTGCAGCTGCAGTTACTGGAAATGGATCCCTGGTTTCAGCTGATCCAATTAAACTGTGTGAATAATTGATCTGACAGTGAAACCCAGCCCGCTCATATGGGACAGCGGTGACATCATCATTGTCGGGGGGCGGAGGCGTGGAAACTGTACCCCTCTGAGCAGCTGGAGTGCCCCGGGACAGCTCCACAATCACACCACTGTATCTGATTACAGCCGTGAAGGACAGAGCAGGGCCACGAGGACAGACGGAGGTAACGCTGGCTTTATACTGCAGCGCTGATAGCAGCTCATGAGACCATCACATGCCGCAAATTAGATAGACATCGAGACATTTAAGGGGGAAAAGTATGATTTTATCTAGTGGTGATGATGATGAAGTTAGTCTTAAATAAAACAACGTGGTACTTTTTAATGGTGATTTGGCAATGAGTGATTGCTGGGGTGATATCAAAGTAACTTCATTTCAGATCATTTCAAAAGGCACGCTATATACAGCCACTGAAACCGATCTCTGGTGTCTTTTTTTAAGGGGCATTGCGTAACTTTTCTTATGCAGTGTCCACTGTCAGCTTGCATCTTGCATTCATTCAATTATAAGAGGTTTTATTTCTCAAAAATACCACAAAACATGCATTATTACTATGAGTGGGCTCATTTCTGTAGAGATCTGACCTGTAACGTGGCCTGATGATGTGGCTGTTTGCCTACATGGATATATTAAATTAAATGCCATAAAATAGAACACTCCAGAAACAATAACATTTACCAGAAAAGTTACACTGTGCTCCTTTAACATATGTATCATCATTCAAATTTATTATAAGGGCAAAAACAACAAACAAACCCAAAGATGTCTAAAAAAAACCTAAATGAGAAGACCTAAATGAAGTTAAGGTTAATGATTTGTATGGATTGAAATGTCATAGCACCATCAGAGTGCCCAATCTTATCTGCAGAGCAAGGTTGGACCTGGTTACTACTGTTTGCGAGACCAATGGAAATACCAGGTGCCACAGTGGGGCAGTAGTGGTTTTAGTGAATACTGTTACCGTGTCCATAGGCAAGACACGTCACCCATCCTGCCTGGTATGAATGTGATGCATGAGAGAGTTCTGGAGGTGGTCAGAAGGGCCAATGGTGCAAGCCGTCAGACTCACTTCCATCAAGGGCAGCTGTGGATACTACCAGGAATTTGTAAAGCAACTTCAGCATCTGGAATAGCAATATATAAGAATAATGCATAATAATTATTAATACAGGTTTTTGTCTATTGTCTTACACCATGGGGGAAATGTTTTAATGGCATTTTAATGTATTTACTCATTTGAAACATTTGTTCTTCTTGGCACTACTTTAAAGAAGTTAACAAATAAAGTTGTTTCAGTTTACAACACAATCTGCAACACATTCCAAGGACAACTCACAGCAGATGTTGACGAACCAGTTAACCATCCTCCAGCACTTTGCAAACTTGTTTTTTCTCTGCGATAACCGCATGGAACAAGACTGAATTTGTCCAATGAAATCCTGCTGTTTTGTCTAGACCCTCTTTGTGATAAATTCTTTTCGACCCCTTGAATCAATGAATCAACTCACTGCAATGGATCTGGCAGTATATTAAAGTACTTTTGACTTTAAGTTGCTGGAGATACCTGGAAATAAGGACTGAGAGGTCAATGCTGTTTTTTTTAAGATGCAAATATGTGATGCAACAAAGTTTAAAGGTCCTATATTATGCAAAATGGAGCTTTTGAGCTTTAAAACATGTTTTACTTTATTACGTCCTCTAAAACATACTTCGAGTTGTGTTTTATTTCAGTTCAGTTATTTGAGTAATCCTGCATTATTAAGCTGTCTGCATCTCCAAAGCTTAAAATGCTTTGTTCCACCTTGTGATGTCATGAAGCGGCTGTTTTAGTTTAGTTAGTTTAGTTAACAGCTAACTTCTGCTCAATAGAGATGGGCAATTCTGGGTCTGAAATCATCCAAATGATTCTAGTGAAGGCTTAAGGAGTTTACAAACATAGTGGAGCATTTCCTGTATTACCGCATGACATTACAAGCTGGAACAGACTCAGGGTTTGTGTGTTAAACATGTGTGAATGAAACAAAACACAACTCCAGGTATGTTTTGATGAGGAGACTACATTATAACACATGTACATCAGAAACTTGTGTAATATGGGGTCCTTTTAAGGTCATTTTTTATTTGTGCCAGAATTGTTTTGCAGTCAGATCAAATTCCACTTCATATTAATACTGAACAATATGCACCAAAATGGAATTGAATAAATAAGTTTCCATATTTTAATTATTTTAGGCAGTGTATGCGCAGATGAATCTCTGCTGACACGACTCATACTGTTCTTAAGTGAAAACAAATTGCCTTTTGTTCCCTTTCTCACAGTGAAGGTTTTCTTCTCATTTTGGGGTGGTGCAGGCGCATACTACAAAGGACATCCCAAAACAAGACCTCCATGTGAACCAGATGGGCTCAGTGTGGGCCTGCTTATCTTCCTGGCCATGAAATAAGGTGTAAATAGGAGCCATCTTTGACCCTGGCCTTGGAGGAAGCTCACATTGTAATATCCAAAGAAGGCCCTTCACAGTGGTCTCTTCCTGCTGATAGCACTTTTTCCACTTTGGATCCGAAACAGAGGCCGAAAGTCCAACAGCTTGTCTCAATTAGTCTTAAACCCATTTGAGCAGTAAGTGATGGGGGGAGGTTAGCGCTGCCTTTGTAAGTTTATCTTCACTCTAGTACTAATAGTATCCAATAGAGGTAGCAGCACAAGTACAATTTATGCAATTTAACATGGTGGTAGCAGTAGCAGCAGTAGTAGTAGTAGTAATAGTAACCATTCAGTTACTTTGCCACTCATTTTCTCTAATTGTTCCATGGTTGCAGATTGCCCTATAAATTAAGATCTCATAAACTCTTGACATAACAACTTCTACAAAGATAAAAGAACCAGCTACACTCCTGATTAAGCCCCTACCCTAGATCTGGAGATGTAGGTAAGCTATATTGGTCAAATATATAGGAATATTGATTATCTTATACTGAAATCTTTAGGTGGTCAGTGATTTACTCCATATTGTATTGTTCATTGTTCATATGGGTGTTTACTCAGACTAAGTGCTTCCTGTGTCATTCTTCTTCCAACTTGCCAAAAATGTCTTACGCAATTTTCTTTTGATTCAGTTCCACATCAAAAAGGCAAGATAGTCCATCCAACTGCAGCCTCCCACATCTTGTTTGAATTACTCATAAACCCTCGGGGCATCGCTGGCTGAGGTTTTGCCTTTCTCCCTGATAGAAAAGAGAACAGAGGGTGTGGGGTCCTTTCTTTCAGCTGATGCTCAAACATTTTGCTGTGTCGGCACTTTTGACCCACTCATAATGAACACATATGAGATGAAATCACTAGTGAGGCTCTCCCATCCGCTGCACAGTCATCATGCATCACAATGTAATGGCTTTCCATGGAGACATTATACTGGCCTATCTAAACGGTTCAGACTAATGCAGACAGGAGATACACTTTATGACTTCATTCCTCCAGACAGGAAGTAGAACCCCATATTAAAACAGTTCAGAGTATCTAAATAGCTATTAGTTACAATGGTGATAAACAGTGTGAACAAATGTTTTAATGCTTTAGTTTTTTTTATAGTAGTCAGCACTTGGGCAATAATTTTACATTTCATATATTCAAATGTCTAGCTAACTAGCCAACCAAATTGGTCTCCTGAAACACACAGACCTAGCAATGCAAATCTTTTCAAGTCTGGTACTGTTTTGGACACCATAAAGCATTTTACATTTCAATATTCATTTACATCACTTTGATGGTAAGCTAATACTGCGTAGCCTCATCTGCCCTGGGGTAGGCTGACAGAAGCAACACTGGCAATCTGCACCATCAGCATCAACCACCTCCAATCTCTCACACAGCACTTCCATACAAGGCAGCAACATTATTGAGGAGTTTGAGCTGGAACTGATCTTTTGACTTTTGGGTTTTTGGATGAGGGTTCAAACCAGAGCCACTGCGCAATCGTGGGGAAATGTTATTTCTATTGTAATTTTATATAACCATTAGTAAAATGTAAACAGTAGCTGGTTATGACTAAAAATACTAAGTCCCAATCTTAAGTTACATGTTGCAACCTACTAGTATATCTTTCAAACTATCTGCCAACAATTTAAGAAAATTTTTACAAAGTTTCAGACATTTCTTTGAAGCTTAAAATTCACATCCCTGTCACAGCCAAACAAAACACCTCCTTTTGCCAGTCCCTCAAGTGAAGATAAGCTTGATTCAGACTTATTTTTCCAGTGTGTGCTGCAAAGTTGGCATGAGCTCCAGTGTTTGTGTGCCCACTCATTTCTGTGTGAACTGAGTCATTGGGACCTCATGTAGAAAGAGACGACCTGTCAGTTAATTGGACAGGCGCTGACGGCTCCATCTATCACCGAGCATTTCTTTCACCTCAGTTTAGAGTCCAGTTGGGCCCATTCCCTCATCCGTCAAACCACAACTGCAAAGAAGACCACCAGTGTTTGCAGCGCCGGGCCTTAAAAGGGAACTGAACAAGACTCACTCTGACATGAGCTCGACCTCTTGCCAAAGGTCACATGGCGTTTCCCTGGCAACGTGAACACCGACGGTTTGTTAAAAAGGTAGCATCGGGAGAGGTCAGAGCTGACTCTAAGGTTGCACAGTCGAGTAGGAGGATGTATGTTTGCTGAATTTTAAGGAGATACTTCAGAAACTGGTCACAATATTACTGTGAAACATTCCTGTAGATTAATGGCAACAGTAAAAACAAAATGCATATATTGATTAAATGTTTTTTAAGGAGTTTCCTCACTTGCTTACTTTTCTTCTTTCAGTAAAAAGCATCCCCTTGAGCAAATAAATGTCTTTTAGGGAAGTGGTACTTTCACCTTTTCCTGAGAAAGGGGTCTGTCGCCCTCTGCTGGTGATGGAGAGAAATTAAACATGTCAAAATATATAATTAGCAGCACAGTTATTACCAACATAACAGTAAAAGATAGATACATTGTAGTGAAGGCATTTTAAGTGGTAAAAGTCCAAAACACATGCTGTCACTCAAATATAGCATATGCTATGTGAAAAATAATTGTAGAGATATATTTTTACAGTGAGAGCAAAATTACATGGTTCATTTCTGAAGAAGACTATAAGTCTGAAACACAATTAAATCTGCATCTGTAACTAGCAACATCTGCACCTAAAGTAAGAAAGTTTTCTGTGTATTACTTCTTTTCCCCATAAAAACAATATAAAAACAATATAAAAACAATATAACATAATAGGGAAGTGTTAAACATTATAGTTAGTGCAGCCGCTATACATTACTGTGATGTCCCATAACCGTTAACATCTGTTGCAGCCCATACCACACATCCGAGGAGAGTATTTTTAGACATGTTCTCATTAGCACGGAGAGATCGTTTGTAATGACAGATCACGGGGAGGCGGAGGACAGAAACATATTCAAATACTTGAGGTGTTATAGCAGTGCTGAGGAGAGAGGGGTGAGTGTGAGGGGCAGGCCAATCAAAGCTCTGAAGGGGACTCATGCAATAAAGCAGTGAAGGCAAGGTCAGTGGAATTATACAACACATTAATATGCACATCTCTACACCAGAGTCCCCCTCTTAAATACAGATACGCATTGAATATAAAGTTACACGCAGAGGTTCTCAAACTGTGGGGCACTGATGAGAGATGACAAATATTTTCGAAGGTCCGTACTTTATAGCAGCCTAAATCGTTTTTGTTTTTTATTGTGATGTAGTTGGGATAATTTTTGGAGTGCATTGATTTGTCTTGGTTTTAGCAAAGTGTAGTTTAGTTTTTACTAAAGGAGCAATATGCGACTTTTCTTGTGGAGGGTCTGCAACTCTTTCATCTCCATGGAGGTTATTTGCTTTGCCTTGTTGTTCCACTGTATGGCATCAAATTTATCTCTATCCGTAGAAGCGAAGCACATGCTACAGGGCATATCTGTGGAGAGGTGACCCCGCTAACAATTACAATGCATGTTTTTCAATGTATTTTTGTATCGTGGAACATTCAAAAGCAGCAACATCTGAGACCTTGTAGCAGTAAGTCCTGATTTGGTCCTGGTTTGCTTTGGAAATCCTGGTTCAAACCGCTCTTCCTCATGCTTCATTTGTGATCCTTAACTATTTACCCCTGTTGTAATTTTATTTCTGTTTCTTGAAAAGACAATATTTCCTGATTATTCAATAGTCACAGTTCACTACGAAGGCAGGCGGATATATTGTTCTCACTGAATTTACAGTCTAATTTTGCTGTAATTTTAATACTCTTGTCAGGTCTATTAACACTGGAGCTATCATTCAAAAATAATGCTGTGTATTGATTCACTGGAAGCTTTCAATGATCAGAAATATTGTGCGTGCTGCAGCCATATTTCTTGTTTTGGTCACACAACAGCACTTTCAAATTGTGTTATCTGCTTTTCAATAATGGGATTTTAGATTAATTATCTGCACAATGTAAAGCAGTGTGGGCTGTTCCATTATTGTGTGTAAATAAAGATTAGATTTGACAAAAATAAGGTGCTATTGTTCAAGAAGTGAACACAAACAGATTGGACAGTGGACTGTGGCAGACCCATGTTTTCATCGTGCACAGTTGCAGCCTGATACAACAGTGCCCCCTGAAGAATATAGCGTTAAATAGCAGCTTAGAAAACACAACCAGGTGTTTCCTACAATAAAGCAGTACAAGAATGTGATAAAAGAAAATTCTGAATATTACATACTAAACATAATATAAGTATAATGTATTGAATTATATCTGATTTATTTATTTATTTAAATATAGATTCCTAATTTAATATTATATTTGAATACTTGAATATTTATTTTAATGTGCCTTTGTCAATTGAAAATGTCACTATATAAAATATTATGGATTACTTTGCCCATTGCAGATTTTGTTGCCTCTCATTGAGCACCCGAACAGTGGCTTCACTCTTCACTGTGAGGCCAAATGTGCAGCCATTTTGTGTGAGTAAATTTGGCCAGTGCCTTTGGTGATGCCAGCCCAGTCTTTGTCCTGTCGGGGAGTCAGCAGATGGAACAACACTCAGGCCAGGGAACACCAAACAAAGATCGATGGGTTTATTTGAGAATATAGTCATGGTTTTCACATATTTCACATATTCAATTGAACATATTGCCTATACAAGATGTGTCAAATATTTTAAATATTTTCTTGTGTATACACTGAAGGTGGAAAACTATTTGTTAAAAGACAACAGAGATGTCACCGGCTTGTCAAAGCCTGAGCTTGTCAGATCTCAGAACCTAAGCAGGGCTGGGCCTGGTTAGGAAAGACTGCTGGGAATTCCAGTGGGGCACCAGTGGCAAAAACTGTCATTGTGTCTTTAGGTAAGGCACTTCACTCACATTGCCTAGTATAACTGAGGTATGAGTATTCGTGGTGGTTGGAGTGGCCGCTCTGATTGGCAGCCTCTGTTCCCTCAGTCTGCCCCAGGGCAGGTGTTGCGACCACAGTTTACCACCAAGTGTGGAGAGAATGAATAAGGCACTGTAATGTGCTTTAGAAGGTCCAAAAAAGCGCTAGCCAAATCCGTGAAAAATACAAAGACTTTGGTCATAAATCATAATATTTCAAAATAAAATGTGCTTGATGGCTAACAATATCTGGTTTGAGTCCATTAGGACAGTTTATGTAAAACAAAATTAATTAAGAAACTTATTTTTCTTGTGTTCAGTGGTTTATTCATTCACTATACCTTTTGTTGTTTTGTTTTATTCTAAAACCATATATAAAAGCCTTACTAATTTCCCCAATACTGATATACTCTGAATATGCTCTATCTTATGCTATGCTTGTTTTATTTTGAACAATGGGGCCATAAAATCCCTGGAGATAGCATAGAGCTGACATGCTGAGAAGCCTTAGATGCACTGTCTACAGAAATATTTCTCTCAAATGGACATGAGCTCAGAAATCAATATTACAGCATTGCTCACACCATCTTCAGGCCACGAACTGTTACTTAGTCTCGCCATGATAACAACTGTCTACTGACTCAGGGGGTGTTATTGGTGTCTTCTTAGAAACAAGTCTACTTTAACAGTATAATACAATACTTTGTGGTGACATTAATGGCACTATTTTATTTTTTAATTCATTAATTTTCTTCTTCATTAAGGCAGTGATAATGTGGTATATGCAGAACCTCATTAGGGGAGAGGGTGCCGCAGTGCAGCACCCAAGGACCCCTCTCCGTCATCTTATAACCTTGGTCAGAACTACTGTACTTTAGCTGCATGATTGTCTACGTGGTGCATGTTTTAAGTTGATGGGGTGAACTGTAGTGCCCAGAGGAAACCCACCCAGACACAGGGAGAAATGTATAAACTACGCACAGAAATGTTCAGGCAACCAGGGAATAGAACCTGGAACCATCTTGCTCTAAAGCATGAGTGTGAACCACTCAGCCACCATGCCGCCATGTACAGACTTACCTAAGTCTTACCTAAATGGGTGCTGCATTTGGGGTAAAAAAAAAAGGGACTATGAAGACAGATGGCCACACGCTCCCTCTGACACACAAGAAATCCATTTATGAGATGGCTCTGAGTACGGTGCCTTAATTTGAGTATGATGAAGAACACCGCGCTCAGGATGTCCAGCCGGGCTCTAAAAGGGTTTGGGAGGGCCCAGGTGTGCTCCATCAGATTGGATACATGTCGGGTTCTCCCCATGGAGCACTCTGAAAGGTGGACTTATCAGGTTAGGGACACAACATAAAAGACATTACACAGAACATTTGGGAACAAGATGGTGCTTAGACATAACAGATTACAGAAGATGAGTAGGGATCTTTTTGTGTAATGTGATTTATTTTAAGTTACAATATACTAAATTGAAACTATATAGGCGGAACTCGTGTAAAACCTTTCTGTAGCCCCAACAGGCTGATTCTGGGGTGTAATTGTTCATCTTTTAGGCTCTGAAGGTCAATATATTGCATGATTTCTGAATTTTGGAATGAACTTAAATGTAATAGATGTGTCCAGATACTATTCCATATGTTAGCATTTTTATAATAATACAGTGTTTTTCATTCAGTTAACCAATCACCGTTCATCAGTCAAAAACTACATATTGTGAGACATGTGGTTAGTCTCTTGCCAATGGATATATGAATAGCAATTGACATTCCAACCAACAACCCTTTGGATGGTGGGTAAACACTTTACTCACTGTGCCATACATAGCTACACATAAATAGATCCCGGTTTAAGTCTATTGGAAGCCATTGCAATATTGAGACAATGCCTTGGAAGAGGTCTGCCCTCTTTCTCTCTACTCTATATACCTAATTTTCTGTTTATTTATGTAAAAGTTGTTATTTGACTTTTAAAATACACAAATGTTGTCTCCAAATTGGACACAATTGATGTGGAGCAGCGTGCACAGAGGGGTGGGTGGGCGTGTGGGTAGGTGGGGAGAGGTAGAGCAGATAAAACAGATCCTAAAAAGCTGCTGGCATCTGCAGACCTAAAGGCTGTCTGTCATAGCACGGTCTTCTCTCTCTTCTCTTTGTTCATGTCCCGGTTTCTCATGCTCTTTCATCTTTGCCTTGGCTGTCTCTATCCGAAGTGTAGACGAAATTGCATCTGACATAAAGAAGCAGAGGCAAAACACAGATACGCAAACATTACAGAAGCAATTAATTCCTGTCTATTCACGCCATCTTTTTGTTCATCTTCCAGTTGGATCGGAGCACATTTCCAGGGTAATTTTGGCTTGACCTTCAGATGAATTAGGATGTATCTAAAGCACCGTTAATCAGAACTGACTACAGCTGAAATGAGCAGCTCTTTGTGTAATTTCCCCAATTGCTTCACCTTGTTTCAACCCGCGAGATGGTGGCTATTGACCAATCAGAAACCAGATTTTAATAAAAAGGATGGCAATTTTGACTGTTTATATATCATCAAAGTAAATTGTGATTCCAGCAGCTTGTGAGTTAAAGGGACCATGGTAATACAGGAAGCGCTCCACTGTGTTTTCAAATTCCATGCACCTTCACTAGAATCATTTCATCTTGAAAACTGCTACATCATAATATCACAAGGTGGAGTATTTTGAGCTTTGGTGATGTAGCCAAACTAATAATAAAGGGTTACTCAAACATGTGTGAGTGAAAAAAAACACACACAACTCCAGGTATGTTTTTGAAGAGGTAACAACATTCTAGCATGGCTAAAAGCTCACAAAAGTCATTTTGCGTAATATTAGACCTTCAATGTATTCTTTGACAATGCCAAGGTGGTATCATATGTGCAATGCCTTGAACTAAAACAACAAACCATCGGCCAAGTCTATTCTGACCCAAACTTGACTGAAATGTGTAATGTGCATAGACACAATAACAATTTGAGCCACTACTGCTCCATCTTGTGTCCTTCGGCTCTCAGCAGTCTCCTGTCCATGTAGTGCGGGATCAACCCTGCTTAGCTTCTGAAATCACACTTAGATTATTTTCAGGCAGGTATGGCTGATTGTATGTGCAGATTTTTAGTGTGGTAAAATGATGTAAAGGGCCCAAGCACTAATATGAAATGATTTAGTATGAAATTACACTACATTTAATACAGTGGATAGCAATTTGAAAACAACTGAGCTTTACCATTGTGAGATAAAGATAAAATATAAGTTTTTTATTGTCTATTTCTTTGAATACTGCTTTTCACAGCCAGCTGCAGGGTTAGACTATTTATAACTGATTTTTTGTCTGTTACCAAAAATAATGTAAACTGCTGTACTAACCACAGTGTGTGTTTAATAGCAGACCACACACTTCTTCACTATCTTCATGCAGGTGTCGTCTCAGTCATCCAAAGAGGAAACTCAAACTTCAGCTTCCTTAGAGCTGGCTATTGTTGGTATATTTCTGACAGATCCGTGGGGGCGTGCTAAAAGGATCTGTCTAGCCGCATTAGTGTTGGTGGTTGCAGTGGGAAAACCTGCCAGAGCACCCTGTGTGACACCTGGGTGCGTTTTTATGCTCAGATTGGCGTTCAAAGTGGCATATTCTTGGCACCTGACTCCTCGCTCTATCCACGTGCGCTCTTGAGAAACGCGTCTTACATCACCATTGCATCACTTCACGTGCCTCTTTCACGAGCGGGAAACTGGAGAGGCAGCTGGGCCTGATGAAAGGTGTCAAAGAGGGAAAGGACGAGCCAGAGCCAGAGGGGAGTGATGAGATACGTTTACTTAAAGATACACTATGGGGCTTTCTGGTGGAAGTCTGCCAGCAATAAGTGTCTGAAATGTTCAACATTATGGCATTAAATGCATCTAACTTGCATTTATTCACTTATACATGTTTTATAACTAATAGCTCCACAGTTCTGCCTGTAACTTTGCCTGGTAGGTCACATGCTTGAGTTATTCTATATTAATGCCATATTGTAAAAGATTGTGTAGGGTGACCAGATTTTCAAAATAAAAAACTGGGACATATCTGGTTCGGGTTGATTGGTAATAATAGCAATAATAAAATTGTGAAACGATTGTGTAATTAAGGAAAATTATGCACTCGTTACTAATGTGCGTCAGTATAGTCAGATTTTCTTTGCGTTATGGTCGTTTTTAAGCAGCTTTTCTGTATTTTACCTAAACAAATGACATTTTATGCTTCTCTTTACTGTTGGCAGGTATCAGGTTGGTAAAAAATAGGGACTCCTGGGACATTTCTTGTATAGAACTGGGACAAGTCACTGGTTTTGGATAAATCTGTTGGGAAGGAGGACACAGGGCTCAAAACTTGGACTGTCCCGGGTAAATAGGGATATCTGATCACCCTAACACTGTGGCAAATTGTGGCAATAACTCATGGTAGAAAACTTACATAGTGCACCTTTAAGAAACGTTTTACACAATACTTTTTACATTTTATGCTGAGAATTATTATTTTAAGTATAATTCTTTTAACTATAATATTTGTTGCTTTTACCCAATAGGGCTCAGTGTAAAAGCCCCATTACTGGAAGGGTATCTAATGTAAAATAAATTAAAAAAAAAATAAAAATGCAGAATCAGAATTCAACAAAACAGGAGCTGCTGCACATTTATTTTACAGCATTTTAATTTCTGCATGATAATGTTATTTTTTGGATTATTATTCTTAGTTACCAGTGGCGGCTTGTGGTATAATTTTTTTGGGGGGTGCATTAATCAAAATTATAAATATGTATTATAAATATATGTATTATGTATAGGCTATATAAAATGATAAATGCCAGAAGCAGACAGTCATGCACAACCTGATGCACCTGCTCACACCCAAACCCAACTCCAACAACACAACGTAACATAACGTAACACAACGTAACACAATGTAACACACGGCTCAGCTCGACAACCAGCCCCCGTAACATCATGAAGATGCAGCAAAAATCAGGCTCCGGTCACATCCCGACATCAACGCCACTCCTACAGCACACGACAGAACACCGGAGCGGCTCTGTCGCTCATTCATTTACGCATTTACCTATTAACACTGTGAGGCTCCGTCCTCAGATTTGCCCCAAACTAACGAAAACAAGCCTCATACCTTCTCCAGAGGACCGATGCAGAGTGTGTCCTCTGTCCTGTTGGTTCTGTCTCCAATATGACCCGGTCCAGTCCGGTCCACGGGACAAGGTCCTGGACCCGAGTGCACGAGCTGGTACTAAAACTCGTCTTAATCCCACTTCCCACTTCAATCCGAAAGTTACGCCAGTCCATATTAGCACCAGGGCACCGGGTGGACTTAAGCCCTCTGCACTATGCCCAAGTGAAACTTGCCCTGCCGGCAGCAATGAGCGACTTCCCCAGCTCCGGCAGCGGGTGCTCCGGCAGCGGGTGCTCCGGCAGCGGGTGCTCCGGCAGCGGGTGCTCCGGCAGCGGGTGCTCCGGCAGCGGGTGCCTCGTCGGTGGCAGCCGGCATCTGTGTCAGTGTGTTCCGCGCTTTAGGTCTCTCCTCCTGCTCTCCTGTTTCTGTTTAGGGGAAAGTAGCTGGCGGCCATAGCACACAGCTCTGTAGTTCTCCATTCATTAGCTTGTAGCAGTAGCATTAGCCTGTTGGGGTGAGGCGGGACAGAGCAGCTGAATCCTCATAGGTTAGAATTGTGATAATGTTTCTAAAGGCCAATCAGTTGATTTGAGTGCGCCCCCACCCTGCGCACTACAACGTTTTTCAGGAGCTGCAATACAAACTAATGAGCAAAAGCAACATAATGACGTCAAATTTTCTAAATGTTTCAGGCCCTTCCATAGACCTCCACTGGGGCGCACAGACTGTGTGCACTCAAATGCCCACATGACTCAAATACAGCGATATGAGCGCATTTAACATGATACAAATATGTCTATGCAGATACACGTTCAGTTTTAAACAAAATATTAAACATATAGCCTGATACAAAATAACAATAATTTATTTATGATATTTTTTTTAATCAAGTTTAACTTAGGGAGTGCGGCACACTTGCGCCCTCTATTCACCAGCCACCACTGTTAGTTACACTTGGGGAACTGGAGGGTGGACGGTTGAACTCCACTGGACCTACAGAGACTTTGTTAAAAATTTAGAGGCTTTGTGTGCCATTGTGCCCTTGACCTTCACAGCAGCAACAGAGAAACAGCATCAGTGCGGGTGAGGAGACAGGAAGCTGAAAAACGTCCTCCTCCGGCACAGAGTTGGCACGCAGTCAAGAAAGAGTCTCCCATATAGGCTGGAGTAAATTATTGTGCTGCGCTAGTGACATGAGGCTGTGTAAGTCATAAAGTTTGACAACTCCTTCAGAGGCACTTGTCATCAAATAGACTGATCAAGCAAAACATTATAACCACTGAAAGAAGGGTCCGCTCTTGCTTTGCCTGGAGAGTTCCACTGTATGGCACTGTAACCTATCCATCAATTATTCATTGAATTACAGATTACAGATGTCTTCCTTAAAAAAACTTTGGAAAAAAAAAGGGTTTTTTACTGTGAGTGGGGTCGCTCCACAGATCTGACCTGTACATGGACCTTGTGAGCTCCATATCTCTCACAGAGATAGATAGGTTTAAAGCTATATTATTGAGACTAAGAATAGTTAATAAACACATCTGACCACTCATTGCGCAGCCCCCTATATTTTAGCCTTGGAAATAGTCTTTGATGAGTGAATTTGTAATAAAAACACATAACAAAATAAACTTTAGTGATCCATCTATACACAGAGTCATTTTCCACCCCTGGGACCTCACACAGGGACTGGTGACTCCTTTAGCCCTGCTGTAGACCTACAGAGTCCAGGCTATGGTCAGCTCTGCTCCACTGCTTACACAGCTCTCCGAGGAAGTGACCTCAATCCATCCAATAACCTGGTTCACACAAGCGTGACTGCCTCACAAAATTGAACACAAAATCAACTTTCTTATTGTAACCTTAAATGAATGTTGTTTTAATAGCAAAGAGGAATTAGAGGAATTACTCAGTGTGGAATTGACACACGTTTGAGCAATCCTGTATTGTCCTACAAATTTGTGTTTTCACCTACCTCCTATCTCTACCAACTGCTCTGGACTACACTGTGACCAAACCTCGTCAAAGCCTGCTCTCGTCAGATCTCAAAAGCTATACAGAACCAGGAAAGTTTAGTATTTGGGTGGAAGACTGCTGGGAATATTAGGTGCCACAGTGGGGCACCAATGGCAAACACTGTCATTCCTTAGGCAAGGCACTTCACCCACATTGCCTAGTATGAAAGTGGTGTGTGCATGAGTGTTGGTGGTTGTTGGCGGGGCCAATGGTGCATCACTTCCGTCGGTCTGCCCCAGGGCAGCTGTGGCTACAGTACGTAGTACCTCACCACCACCAGCAGGAGTGAATGAATAATCCATCAAATAGTAAAGTGACTTTGAGCGTTGTAACATTTGTAATTCTCAGTTCTGCAGTTCTGAACAGGAAGTTAGTGGATCAGTTTGTAAAATTAAAAGTAGTTTTAAATCAACATTGTGGTTTACAATGAATAATATGTAAAGTAATATTAGATTTATGTTACAGTTTAATACTAAAGAGCATAAAGTTTTCTTTATGCTCTTTAAGGCCATACTGTAGAACATTCCATGAAAATCAATAGTATCTCAATAGAGACAAGAGGTGATGAACCCCCCACCAGAAAAGTTACATATTTCACCTCCAGTACAAACAACTGTGTCAAAATAACTGATATGGATCAGTTTAGGCCTTTACATGTGGGTTTGCATCAATTGTGTTTGTTCTTCAGGTTCTGTAGCTTCCCACATGCATCTAATATTTACCTACAATATGAGTACAGCACAACATGGGTAATGCTCCAACCATCCAAGATACAGTTATGTGAACCTTGAAACTATAAAAATGTCCTCCTTTGAACTCCTTTTATCTGTATGAGCCAGCCTCTATTGTAGTTGAGTCCATACATCAAAAAGCAGTTGACATGACAGCCTATATCATTATAAATTCTATAATCTGAAATTTATTGTCATTTGTACAGAAAGTGTGTGGTTCAGATGTCCGTTCATTTTCTTTTTCACTGAGATGCGCTCATGCAGAACGTGGTGGGATATGGTTGGTTTACTTTCCAAATCTCACCAGAAAGTTGCACCAGAAAGAGTCACAGCGCCCTCTCCAGGCCATAGTGAAATAAAGCATGTAACTGTAACTGCAATTGGTAATTATATTATAGTTATGGACCTAATTTTAATGTAAACCATTTGAGTTAAATATAAATACTTTTATTGAATTTCCACTAAAATTAAGCTAAAATAAGTGCGCATATGTGTGTACATTTGATCAGCAGCACCACATCAAGCATATTGACGGCAGATCAGTGACTATTGTGGCTTCCTTGACTTCTTTAACAACCATATACTAGAGGTTACTGTAAGTTAATATGGCATATTTGTATTGAATGTATAGTATGAAATATAAATGTAAATACTTAAGACATACCATTGCCATATTTTGTTTATTGACATGTTTCACACCAAATTGCATCATCATTATATGTAGTAAACACAACTAGTATTCCAGTTGAATTCATGATGTTGACAAAAAAAAAAAAATTAAACCGAGTGCATGTTTTTATTTGCGATGGCCTGGGCACATTTTTCCAGTTCCAGCATCACGTCACTAGCTTCTGGTCGATCATGAGGCTGATCAGAGAGCATGGACTTTATTATCAAGCCCTGTGCAGAGGGGAAAAAAACACTTGAACATTTAAACAACTAACAATGCCAGAGTACTTTCAATCTGCCTTGGCCTATTTAGTTTTTTGTAATAATTGGTTATCCAAGATCAAATTGATGGGAAGAAAATCTGTACATAGTGGCAATATGAACACAAAAACACAAAATATTTTGGATATGATAGTTGTAACTGAACCCTGTGAGTCTGTTTCTAAAAACTGAATTTAAAATGTCATCTTTACCTCTTGCAGAAAATAGCGAGTAAAGCCTTCAGGAAGTTTCTGGACCCTGAGTTCATCCCAAATCTGAATATTTCACAAAACATCACAATAAGATCTGTCTGCAAATAGTGATATAACAATACATATTAAAGATAATCCACTGACCGCTTGGCGTTCTTGTGCTGTTACAATCTTCCAAAGAAGTTCAAAATATATAAGCCCCAAAGCAAAAATATCCACTTTCCGATCATAGTTTGTGCTAGTCTTCTGTTATTTATGACAAAAGACATTCATATTATTTAAAGGTGAGTTCAAAAATAGGGTGATCGGCAATTGACAGATTTTTACCTGTTCAGGCGCCATATACGACCGTGTCCCTTTGTAATGTGTTCTTTCTGTTACATTTTCTTGGTCACTGCTCTCTGCAGTGACCAGGCCGAAGTCTCCAATCTTCACATTGCCGTCACACCCAAACAAAATATTAACAGGCTAAATAATGAGAAAGAGCATAACAATGAACAAAAACAAACAAATGCATGGTTGAAGTTTAAGTATATACTCAGAAATAGATCTAGTTTAGTCCCATTTCAATCCTATTTCAGAATCAGTCACGACATATCACTGGTCTTGACACTATATTTATAATAGTATATAATTCAACATTTTTATCAGTGCCTTTCGTGACAATCAACGACATTTGACAAAGGATTAAAAGACAAAAAAACATCAAAATCAGAGAATGTTCCAAGGTTTCTATCTTGTGTGGTGCTGCAACAAACAAACAAAAAGTGCATTGTTCAACATTGTATTCAGGACTTTCAGACTATAAAGACTATAACCTTATTAATTAAAGCATTTTGGATCCCTGCTACTCTGTCTGCTTTTAAATATATTTGTGAACACTCAGGTTGCTATAGTAATACTTGGGACAAACCTCATTTTTTTGTATCGTTTGAATATAAATGTTTTATAGAAAAATACTTATGTATTGTTCATGAAAAATATAAATTTAAACAATGAGAAAACAGAGCAAGGCTGGGCAAATTCTTGACTTCAGATATAAAAAAAAAACTCATTCGGATTACCGTAGACAGCACTACAACAAACAGAACACATAATATGTTTAGAAGAGTTATACACCTGTCTCACCTTCAGATCTCTGTGGATTAGTCCCTTTGAGTGGATGTACTTCACTCCAGTGACCAGCTGCTGAGCGAACTTCAGACTCTGCTCTCGTCTCTGGGGGTCACGGCGGGATTTCTTCTCATTTTGAGAGTTTTTATCCTCGATCCAGGCTTTTAGTGTTCTAGTGTCACATAACTCCATCACAATGTACACGTACTTTTCAACTACTTCAGATGTTCTGAAAAATATAAAAAAAATACTGATTAATAATGATTAACTGCGCAAAATAAGACATTATTATTAGGCCCAATAATAATAATAATAATAGTTTTTATTCTAACTCCCTCCTCCCTTTACTCTCTATGTTAAGTCTTAAGTTATGTTAAGTAATGAAACTACTGCACATTGCCTCAGGTTTGTCAAGTTGTAGTGTATTGTTTTATATCATGCTTTTGTAGATTTATTGCAAAAGCATGCGGGACATAGGAAGGTCTGAATGGTCTGATTGGAAAAGACTTTAACTTTATAAAATGGATGTGTTAGGCCTGAACACATCTACCAGACACATCCTCTGTTCATGGGAGTGGATTTTTCCTTTAACCTGGTTCCATTTGGTGACTGTTGGTTAATCTGCCTGTTTATTATTAATCAATAAAGGTCAAATTGACCAATTCAGCTTACTGTTTGTTGTATTTTTTAAGCCCTGAGAGGCAACTAAAGTTATGATTTTGGGCTTTACGAAAAGTAATAGAACTGAATCTCTGTGTCCAAATAAAAATGGGTTCTTGAAAAATTTTCACCCACAGCTATAATCATCAAAATGTTAATTCTAAAACACCAACTAAGATAGAAATTGGCTTCCCGAGTACCACCAAATCTAAACCTGGAGTATCAGACTAATCTATCTAAAATGAGACAAAAAGGTCAGGAATAAATCATGAATAAGATATTTCTAAAAACCCTTAACCTCCTGAGACCCGAGCTTTTGTCTGGTGTCCATTTTTCATTTCTTCTTGCTATTTGGGATAAGTAGGACCTACTAAGTAAGTCTTCTGTATGACACCATTGGTTAAAAAATGTAAAAACATTAAAATGTATAAATAAATTACAAAAAACAAACAAACAGCAATTAGCTGTTTATTTCAAGCCCTAAACCTGCCAAATGTGACGTAGGTCGACCGTGAGCGGGTTGGGGTTCAGTGAGTGAGGTTAAAAACACACAAAAAGGCCTGAAAATGTGGTCCACAGTTTTAATTTTTTATGGTTTTCAATTGTTACAAAAAAAGTAGAGGTGCAAAAAGTGGAGACAGGCAGCAGTTTCCCTATAGCAGCAGAAACGTCCAGCAATTTATAACTGTAAACTCATCTAAATATTCCCAAGTTTACCTAACAACATGTACAATCAATAATATAACATAGTCCCAATGTCTTCAAACGAGGACATGACATTTCCTGATGCTCTCGTCTGCTGTGGTCAATAAAATGTGTCAAATTTTAATGCCAAATGAAGATACATTAAGATACATGAAGAGACATTATTGTACATAAATACATTGGTTTTATTCATAAATTTTGCATCTAAACTTTACCATGCAGTTTTTTTTTTTTACTTTCGGGAGCTGCTGTAGAGGTTTTTAGTTGATTACAGGTGAAAGTTTAAAATAATTGAAAATCATGGTGCTAAGAGACAAAAATGTAATGTCCTCGTATGGGGCCACAGGGTCTCAAGAGGATAAAGGACAAAAACAAATTGAAATGTAATAAATTAAGTAAATACTCAAACTGCAGAGGACCCTGCATGTCAACTGTGGTACATGCACCTAATTTTGAGAAACCCCGTTCTAAAGCACAGACTTACTCAGATGAGCTGTAGCTGTCTGAAGGATCAGGAGAGTCCCACTCGTACGGTATATCCTCCAACCAACACGTGTAATATCTCACAATATTAACATGGCTTAGGTCTGATAAAGCCTTGACCTCACGTAGAGCTTTCCTACAATCAAGTCACAATGGCAAAGTGCATCATATACAACTAATATTACATACAATCATTTTTCTCGATTAAATTTGGATCAAGACAACACATATTAATCTTACTCTTTATAGGGAATTATCTTTATGGCAAAAAATTTGTCAAGCAGTTTTTGTCTTGCCTTGAAGACACTTCCAAAGCCTCCTTTGCCAAGAATGTCTACTGAATCATAGTCTGACACAAATCTGAGGAAAAAACAAACAATCTGCCAGACTATACATCTGAAAAACACACTTCACTTTGAAATATATTTTTGTTACCTTGTTGGTGATTGGATATTCCTCTGAAATATGATATATATTGACAGTGTGAATAATTAGTGAAATTCATGTTAATTTAGAGCCTTTCTGCTTTAGCAATGTACATTATCAGAATATTTCTCAAATATTTAAAGAAGCAGATAAAAATATTTACCTCTGAAAATCCCTCATCTTCAAAGGTGATGCTCATGCTGGATGTGCTTTTATAAGAAAACAAATATGAGTAAATACATAAAATAAAGCACAAAAAGTGTTAATAATGCTGACAGGATGTGTGCATTGTTGAGCCACACTATATATTATAAATCTATTTTTTCTCAATACTCACTCATTACTGAGAGAATCATAGGTTACTTCGTGTAGCCCAACTGGCATGCTATCAGTCGTCTTAAAGAAAAAGTACAATTTAACAAACAAATGTACAATCAGATGTATTTATAATATATTTTCAACAATACTAATAATAAATACCTCCGGTGTTTTGCTGCCATCTGTTTTGTTTTCCATGTCATGATCAACAAGCTGGGCTGCCTCTTTTTTGGCTTCTTTCTTTGTTGTTCCATAAGCTGCTGGGACTTCATTAACTGTCCCTACAAATGTACAACAACTGGGAAAACAAAAACATAATGAACAAGAGTACAGGTCACCAAATATTCAAATATGGCACCGTACTGAGCTGGTTCTGCTTTAGTCGACTCCACAGTTTCGATTGAACCCTTAACGAGTAAAATAGCAGATCATAAAAATATATAAGTGTGATAAAATAAGTGTTAACACACAACTGAGTAATATTTACAGATTCATGCGCTGGGTCATTGAGGGCTCCTTCCAGGGCATTTTTAGCAGCCATTTGTTTGGCTTCATTCCTGTTCTTCCCCACACCATTGGCATAGGCTTTGCCATCCAGCACCGCCCTTACAGTAAACCTATAGGTAAAACAAAGGTAAAGACTATGATACAATGCCACAACATTTGAATGCCTACACCCATTTTATGAAGTTTGTTTCCTACATAAGTGTATAAGATAGCACAGGTCTGCAATGTGGTTATCAGTGCTAGTACTAAATGAATTAAATGACCATTAGGCTAGCCTATATTCACATAATATGTAGGTCTGTTTGTTACACAAAACAATCACAAAGTGCTGTCCATTGATTGAATCATAATATTTTGCATATGAAACTCACGTTTTGATGTGACTGGATCCTTCAGAACCAAAATCTTCAAACTTCAGCTCAAACCCGTTTTTTTGCACCAATTCATTTAATTCTTCAATGTGGTTTGTTGCATTCATTATTAGCTTTGGTTACATACCAATAAATACATAAAAAAAAGCGTCCTCCCTTCGTGCTTTCTGCCTTCCTTCTTTTTTACTTCCGATTCAGTCCGTCTCAAGTTTCGGTTCTGTGACGTTCTCTAGTGAAGTTATTTCAATAGTTCAGTTTTAACATTAAATCCAAGTCTTGGACGCGTGTAATTGTCATTGTCTATGGACATGTACTGATAATAGAGTAGCATTAGAGTGGGTTCTTGTTTGATGTAACTGCTAATGGATAAACTAATAATTAAAAAGACATACACGTAACAATAGCTTAAAAGAAAACTCAACAGCGCTACCTATTGGTTCAGGACCAGTTAATACAAATTGCACTGAAAGGTTCGCTGTTAATGAATATGAAACAGTGGCATGATCTAAATATAGTGAAAGCGTGCACTTTATTTATTTTATTTTATTTTTTCATAAATTTGATCCGTCTCACAATTACCCTACATTGTAATAAGTTAGGACACACACTTATTACAACTTAGGATGACACTTTTGAGGTGTCCAAGCTATGGTTATTTTTCCTCAGTAATATCAAAGGCTTAGATATTATGTGGTGGATCAGCTCTGGATCATCTAAGAAATCATATAGATTGCAAATTGCAGTTTTTAGTGATCATTGTGTATTAAAGTCGGGTAAATCCATAACTGATTATCCATAATTTTACACACAATTTGTCTTGGTATTTTTTTATTTCTTGCTATGTTCTGTTATAATTTTATTTATTATGACCTTTTATATTTTTTGTGATATGTGATCTACCTCCACTGACCCAAGTCCTAACTTAACTTAACCTAACTTGTCTAACTCAGATTTCAGTGTGCTGGCTTCTGCTCTGTCTTCAGGCTTTTTACATACAACACCACAATAAAATCAACACATTAGCCTTAATAATGTGAATGTAGAAAAAAAGGATGGCATAAAAAAGACGTATAGGAGAAGTAATGTTTTAGCATTAGCAAAGTGATACCAAAAATAACAGCCTGTTGTCAGCAAAAGAAGTTAAGTGATAGTAAAGTGAGAAGTGACATTATCCAAACGATTCTGGTGAGGGTGTATGGAGTTTAAAAACACAGTGGAGCACTTCCTGTATCACCACATGACACAGGAGAGAAGAACTTGGCCTAAATATGCACAGTTTGTGTTAAACATGTTTTTGATGAGGAAACAACATTATAAGATAGACCAGAAAATAGCGCAATATGGACCCTTTAAATCAATGGTGCTTTACACTGATATATAGTAATTTACAAGGCCAGTAGTCAAACAAGATAATGTTCAAAGTCCTGTAGTGGAAATCTTCTTTTTCTTGTGACTTTTTTGTTCTGCTTAGTTCTGTTCAACATCCTTATCCAGGAGATATTTGGGCAGGGCTCTTTATGATGTTTGTCTAAGAGGACAAGACCCCTCACACCTTATGTTTCTGGTTTGTTAGCAGTTCTCAATGATGTCTTTGTGTCTGTTTTAGTTAGCCTACTTAGATATTATTATCTCATATCAGCTGAGAGCATCCTGGTCTCCTTGGCCCTAAAACATATATCCTGGAGTCCTGGATGGTTGTCTATCATATTTCAGTATGGATTAAGTCTTCTCCTGTGGATCTCCTCATTCATGTATCAGTCTTGTATTATCTATGGGTCTGATGATTGTTTATGCCTTTGTGGGGTATAAAGCCCTGTATGTGTTACAATGTGATCTAGCGAGGGACAGACGACTCTGGTGAGGGAGAGCATTAGTATTTCTCTGTGATTGTGCTGCGCAATTGCTTTAAATAAATCCAGACTCCTTGATTCAAGACACCTCTTTCCATTTTTTTTCCACAGCTTCAGAAAATCCATAACAGCCCCAATGTCCACTTTTCTGCCATATTTTACATCAAACTGTTTAGCAAAATAAATGTGGTTTAAATGTATCATAAATATTAATCTTATATTTTAGCCTACAATGTAAACAAGGCAGCTTTGCAATAGCAAACACAGGGGTCATTTCCTCATTTGGGGGTTCCAATGTCTCTCGTTCTCTCCACTACATCATTATTGTCTTGAGTAACCAAACTAAAATCCCCAAGCCTTACTTTTTTCATCATGTCCTAAAAAGACATTTTCAGGCTAAAACATACAAACAGTAAATACGTCATTACAAAGAATATTGTCACTAAACAGTAAATAATCAGTTTGACTTTGTCCTTAAGTGTTGTGGATGAGTTTCTTGCTGTGAATAGTCTACTCTACGCCTCTTAAAACCTGTCTAGTGAGATCTAGACTTTTCTTTTGCTGTGGGTTTTCCTTAGGCTCTCTGTTCTGCCTATGCATCCAGCAGGCATGATTGAAACTAAAATATTGCTCCTGGCCCTTTGAGTATATGACTGAGTACATAAAGTAAACCTAAATATGATTTGACACTCCCAGACAGAAGGGAGCATCGAGAAGAGTCACAGCTCTATCTACTGGCCCCTCTGTAACGGGTGCAAAATTGTCAGTGTAGTGACTATTTGTCAAAGAAAAGTAACAAACAAAAGCAGTGATCAAACTCATAAGTAAACATAACTCAAATAATCACCATAACTCAAATAATCACTCAAATAAGCACCATGGGTATGTGATTTATGCAGTGAAGGAAAAACAAAATCAATGTCCATGTCCAGAGCTTCATTGACCAAGATTTATTTCAGTTTATAATGGATTGACTGAACACAAGTGGCATATGTTCTTAGTAGCGTAGGCCTATATTTCAACTTTGGAAAGCAATTACAGCATCATCACTCCAAGATTTATTCCAGTTTACAGGCAAACAACAAGGGGTACATGATCAAGGCCCACTCCTGCCAACTGTGAAAAAATCATAGGCCCACCCAGGTGCCCTCTGGTCTACCTGTACCACCCTCTTTTATCCCCTAGACCCCTAAATTAGACTTAACAAATTAGCAAACATAATATTAACATAACAAAAATGTAATACACATATTAATAAAAGTGAATTAGTAACTCAGTGACAAACAAAAATAATAAACTGATGTTAATAAACAAAAAAAGCAAATAGCCCCTACAGTCAAGTTTATACAGTACCATGTCATACACCTATATGAACACAATATGAAATTATGGTCCATAATTCATAAGTCCAAAGTATGAATACAAAATCAGAAAATGTACCAGGTTAACTTGGGATGGTTAATTAAAATGTGTAATATTGTGGTCATGATCAAAACAGTGTTCAGCTCTGTTCATTTGAGAATTCATCATTTCCATAGCAAGTGATTTCAAACAAGATTAAAATTAGGATTTTATATATATATATATATATATATATATATATATATATATATATATATATATACACCACTGTCCAGGATGAAACATCCAAGCTCCACAAGTACATCAGTGACAAGGCCCAGACTAATGACATGCTCAGAGAATGTCTCAGACAGTGGGGCGCAGAGGAAGAGGTGCTGGAGGGACCATCATGGCAGGACAAACCCCTACACGGGGCGTACCACCGGAACATAACTGAAGTGGCTGATATCAAGAAATCCTACCAATGGCTGGAGAGGGCTGGTCTGAAGGACAGCACGGAGGCACTCATCCTGCCTGCACAGGAGCAGGCCTTGAGCACCCGAGCAATAGAGGCCCAGATCTACCACACCAGACAAGACCCAAGGTGTAGGTTGTGCAAAGAAGTGCCTGAGACAGTCCAGCATATAACTGCAGGGTGTAAGATGCTGGCAGGGAAAGCGTACATGGAGCGACATAACCAAGTAGCGGGCATAGTGTACAGAAACATCTGTGCAGAGTACGGGCTGGAAACCCCAGGATCAAGGTGGGAAACGCCTCCAAAGGTGGTGGAGAATGAGCGGGCCAAGATCCTGTGGGACTTCCAAATACAGACTGACAGAATGGTGATGGCGAACCAACCAGACATCGTGGTTCTGGATAAGCGAGAGAACAAAGCCGTGGTGGTGGACATTGCAATACCGAGCGATGGCAATGTCAGGAAAAAGGAACACGAGAAACTAGAGAAATACCAGGGGCTCAAGGAAGAGCTGGAGAGAGCCTGGAAGGTGAAAGCATCGGTGGTGCCTGTGGTGATCGGAGCACTCGGGGCCGTGACCCCCAAACTGGATGAGTGGTTGCAGCAGATCCCAGGAAGGACAACAGACATCTCAGTCCAGAAAAGTGCAGTATTGGGAACAGCAAAGATACTGCGCAGAACTCTCAAGCTCCCAGGCCTCTGGTAGGGGACCCGAGCTGATGAGGGTGAGAGACCAACCACCGTGGAAGGTGAGAAATGCATTTTTTTTTATATATATATATATATATAGTGAATATAATAGTGAATATTTAACATGGTAAACTCCATAATTCCATTACTTTACCATAGTGAATATAATAGTGAATATTTAACATGGTAAACTCCATAATTCCATTACTTTACCATCATTTTAGGGACAAGTATATGACACAAGTAGAGCATTGTTAGACAACCTCCACTTTGAATTGTCATGTAAATGTGAATGAATCAGTCATATGAATGCAATCTAAAGGCTGTAAAATCAGACAGTTTTTTGGTTAATGTCTTCCCCTGATGCCTGGGTCCACTTGTCTAACTCAGATTTCACTTCGCCCGCTTCTGGTCTGTCTTCAGGTTTCTTACTCAGCATCTTCGTAATAATGCGGCTCTAGAAAAAAATGATAAGAAGTAGGTGAAGCAGAAGGAGGTCAATATAGCATAAGTAGTTCTTGTAGTAGTGCTTTATCAGGAGCTAGATTAGCGTTTGCAAGGTCATAAGATATAACAAATATACAAAAAATATCAGCCTTGTTTAATAGTCACAGTACACTGGTACCAACGCAAGGGCAAATGTTTTGATACCAGTTTTGATATAATAGATTGACTGAATACAAGTGGCATACGTTCTTAGTAGCGTAGGCCTATATTTCAACTTTGGGAGGTAATTACTAGCCTGATGCATCAGATGGTTTCACTTCGTGGAAATCGTCTGACCTCGCAGCATGAGGATTTACTCGCTCAACGATAGGTGGGTACTTTTTTATTTAACCAATGGCTGTTATACTGTCGTGTGCACATGGCGTATGCAGAGTGCTACTGGGTTAGTTCTGGCCAACACACCGCTTCGCTGATTGGCCAGTGTGCCAACTACAACTTCCGGGGTTTTTGCAAACCGTATAGTGTACTGTGATCCCTGACCTAGTTGCTGAAGAAAAATGAAAATGAGTGTAGGCACTAGGTGGCGCAAGGCTGGCGCCACCTAATTACAGCATTATCACTCCAAATATGAACTCTGTACCTCTATTGGATAAGTCCTGGTAAACTCTTTTGGCAATTTCTGATCTCGGACATCTCTCCAGATCTGCAGAGGAGGAAGATCATATAGAAAAGTCTTTAAAAAAGAAGTCTTAAAGCAATTAATCTTATCACTTATACAAGTTTTTGAAGGACTTCAGGACTCACAGAATGAAATGATAAATGTTTTAATAATGCCTGAACAGTCGTGTCAGGTTCACTTCTGACCTCTGGAGGCATTGGAGAAACTGCTCATATGGACTATAAAACATTATTCCTGTTTTGTCAATTTTTAAATGTTTTATATGGACCCACTGGGGTGTAAAATAAAGCTTGATTGATTGATTGACGTATACATTTAGGAGTATTACAGTGTATAGAAAACGTACATACCACTGCTCTTTCATGACCAGGAGATTTTCTCCAGAAGAGCTCTAGCAAGATCAAGCCCAAAGCCCAAATGTCCACTTTTCGGTCATATTTTACACCAAACTGTTTAACAAAATAAAAGTGGTTTAAATGTAGAATAAATATGAATCATTTATTTGAGTCTGTAAATAATGCAATCTTTAAATAGCAAACACAGGAGCCATTCCCTCACTTGTTCAGGAGCCATGTAGCTGCGGGTTCCTTGGTCCTCGGTTCTCTCCACTATTTCACCATCATTATTGTCTTGAGTGACCAAACCAAAATCCCCAATCCTTACTTTTCCATCATGTCCGAAAAAGATGTTTTCAGGCTAAAACATAAATACAGTAAATAGCTCATTACAAAGAATGTCATCATTAAACAGTAAATAATGAATTTTACTTTACTTTTAAGTCTCGGTGAATGAGTTTCTTTCTGTGAATATACTCTACGCCACTTAAAATCTGTCCACCAAGCTCTAGACCTTCCTTTTGCCGTGAGTTTTCCTCAGGCTCTTTGTTCTTCTTATGTATCCAGCGCCGGAGTGTTCCTCCATCACACAACTCCATCTCAATGAAGAGGAATTTTACATTTGGCCTAACCACTCCACTAAAAGGGAAGAAATTTAACTATAAGTACTCTTGTAACAAACATTCACCAGTGACATGTACAGTTCTTACCATCTGTATCCCGTGTCCTCAAACCAACATGTGTAATATCGCACAATATTTTCGTGGAGCAGCTCTGCGAGAACCTTCACCTCCTGAAGAGATTTCCTAAAACAATGCATGAGGCTTGGTAACTGGAGAGGATGTTTATACACAATACTATTCTGTAATACAATTTTTACTTTGATTGCAAAGACTTACTCTATGTTTTTAGACTGTATTTCTTTTACAGCACAGTATGTCTCCAGCACTCGTTTTTTTGCTTTGTAAACACAACCATAAGACCCATTTCCAAGAGGCTCAATATCATCATACTCTGAAGTAAACCTGCTAAATTAATCAAAGCATGAATTATTTATTATTATTATTATTATTATTGTTGTTGTTTTTTTATGTTTATTTTTTTCTGGTAAATTAAAAGAACAAACCTTGAAGTTTTGGTGGGAAGACCATTCTTGTTTTTTTTTTCCTGGCCAGTTTCCTTGGGTAAGAAGTTAAGTGTAGTTATTGTAATTGTTGAGGGATGTTTCAGAGATCCTGTTATATTTTTAAGTAAAAAATTACCTGACCACTGGAGTTATCTTGCACTGGGGAAGATTTGGATGATTGTTTGAACTGTATCCAGCTACCTCCACTACTGGACTGTGCGCTTTGACTAGAAAAGTCAGGGTCCCTGGATGAATATAAGGATTCAAATGACTGCAGAGCATTTATTACTTAAAGTCTTTAGTTTATACTTTATGTCTTACAGAAGGTTTAATCCTGTAGCTGATGTTGAAGACATTTCTGATTCTTCATCTTGAGACACTGTGGACCCCACTGACACCTAAAATGTTCAGACATATGTAACAGCTTTCATGTTGCTCTTGGATTATCGATTTGTGTAAATGTGGTTAGGTTTGAGTAACTGCATTACACCTTACTGTCCCAGTCTGACTGCTTCTGTAGAGCAGACCAAGCCAGCTGAGCTGCCATTTGTTTAGCCTCTCGTTTATTCAATCCTGTTCCCACTGGGTAGCGCTGTTGGTCAATCTCCAGTCTATAAGCAAATCTGGTGGTGGATTGGATAAGTAGGTAAAATATATTATTTACACTGAAGCATTCTCCTAACTCTGCTTGACTTACGGCTTTTGTGACTGGGCCTCGGGGGTTTCTTCAATGTATTTAATGTGGCGCTTTGTTTTCTGGCAGTAAATGTTGACCATTGACACAAAGTCTGTTTTATTAGTTGAACTGGTGTCCTGTTTGCTTACATTTAGGTCAGTTGTTTTCTCACTATAAATACATAAAACACAATTAACAACAAAATAATGCTCACATTTTTGAAGTATGCATTCCTCACCAAAGTTCGTCGACATCCCCTGTTCCCCTTGATGGATAATTCACATCTCGGCCTGAAGTCTTCAAATAGTAAAATATGAAGATATATATCAGAATATTACAATATTACAGACATACCCAATACTGGGTGTGCCTGATCTACAAAAATTGGCTCTAAATAATGATGTTTGCACTTCAGTTTACTCAAATAGGTTAAACTTACCTCTTCAGTTTTGGCGGCAGAACCTGGCTCCTTTTGGTGTCCCATCAAGATTTCAAATGTGTTTTTGGCTGCATTGTGTTTGGCAACTTTTTTAGTTTTTCCCAAACCGTCAGGGTAGATTTTGCCTTCTAAGCATACTCTCTGCGTGAAACTGTTGAACGAAGAAAAAAATAAAAAATAAATAAAAATTACATGCTTGCATACAAAATCTGCATACAAAGTATATTTCAACATTTCGAAATAAACTGATTTTTTATGTGTCCCTTCAGGTCCCTCATGATACGATTTCAACCTGTAGTCTTATGGTTAATAAGACTACAGGGGGTGCAGGGCCTTTCTATGTGGGGTTTGCATGTTCTTCTTGTGCTTGTGTAGGTTTCCTCCTGGTGCTCTGGTTACTCCTACCACTAAAAAAAATGTACAATGTGGGGCCAGGACGCCCCTGAGAAAAAAAATAAAAAAATAAAAATTCCATGACAGCCCTAATGTGGGGCAGGCTTTGACCTGTGCATTACAACAGGATAAGAACACTCAAATTGCATGTAGTTATTACAATCTCAGCAGATTAAACGGCAAATTATCTTAAACGTCTCATACGATAAGATAATGGTATCTACTATTCAGTAACACATTAGGTAGCAACAACAGCATGTTTTCAAAATTGTACTTACATTTTCTTATGATCCGGACCACTGGACCCGAGGTCCTCGTACACAGGAGGTTTCATGCCCATTTTCTGCGTGTACTCATTGAGTTTACTCACGTACTGGCTTCCAATATCCATGTCACTGCTGTGGTTAAATTAAACGTAAGAAATGACCCTTACTGCTCGCTGTTATGCTGCCTCTGTGGTCATCTCCACTTGCAGTCAGTTTCGTGTTGCACTTTTGCTCAAATGAAACTGAAAGTAAAGGTTTGCGCATGCGCGTAATTTTGACACCACGTCGAGCGTATCCACAAAGCAAGTTCCGTTCATTGAGGTTTTTTATTTGCAGTGAATGATGGAGCAATTTGTATATTCGCCTATAACAGTGTCAGAATAACTGGCACAAGTTCTTGAAAGACCTTAATTAATGTATTTATAGACTACTTTAAATATTTTCATTTTTGTGTTCTTGAATGAGGAATTACATTAACTATTTTAAGTCTTGTTTCGTTTATTGATGTTTCCCACACATTTGCATTATCATTATATGTACCGACAACAGATTAAAAAAAAAAAAAAAAAACAATAAAACAGAGACCTACAGTAAACATCAAGATTATATTAAATTCATAATTCCTTAAAAGCAGTTCATATTTTTACGGCAGCATTCATGTAGATGAAATGTGCAGTCTAGTGTGCATTGATTGACTTTGACATGATGTGGGAAAAATGTCTCACACAGGGTTGCCACATATACCTGACAAAAAACCTGGACATTTCGGCAACCCAATCAATCAATCCATCAATCAAAGCTTATAAGCAGCGACGCCCTTCACACATCTAACCCATGACAAAAATTGTCCTTCCACAGCAAAACTGAACATAACCTTGTGATGGAGCTACATTACTTTTGCTCTAAGTAGTTACTGTGGTTAATGTAAATGGATGTGTTTATTATTATTATTATTATTATTATTAATCATTGTTATTATTTTTCTCCCATTAGTAATAACATTTTGATACTATTCTTTTGCTAGTTTTTTTTGTTTTTTGTTATTTGCTTTACTTAATGTCTTTATTATTTCGACAGTTTTTGGTTGTAGACACCTGGGAGCAGTAGTGGACACAGGTAAAAGGTAAATATAGGTAAGAAGCTGATAGGAGCCTTGGTGCCAGGCATATCTGTTGTTGAATGTTTGTTTGTTTTTACCAGAGCGAGAAAGACAATTAAGTTCTGCTTGTTTGCTCATGTGGAATGAAAAATAATTTTACTTTTAATTTTGCTAAGTTTGTTTGACACTGCATTTACAGACTGAACCAGGCCTGAACCAGGTCTAAACCAGGTCTAAACCAGGACTGAACCAGGAATGAACCAGGTCAAAACAAGGTCTAAACCAGGACTAAACCAGGTCTAAATCATGTCTAAACCAGGACTGAACCAGGACTGATCCAGGTCTAAACCAGGTCTAAACCAGGTCTAAACCAAGTCTAAACCAGGACTGAACCAGGAATGAACCAGGTCAAAACCAGGTCTAAACCAGGACTAAACCAGGTCTAAATCATGTCTAAACCAGGACTGAACCAAGACTGAACCAGGTCTAAACCAGGTCTAAACCAGGACTGAATATCGGGACGGCCCAGAGGTGCGCCCGTGTAGACGGTCGGTTGACTGTGGTTATAAAGCGTAAGATAGCTTATTTGGACACTGCGGTGTGAACGTACTATAAAGGTTGGGTTGTCGGAATGAAGGGATGAATGGCAAAAAATGTAAAAAACGGGACAATCAATGTCCCGGGAGAATTTTTTTTCCCCTGGCACAGACCATAAAAATCCGGGACAATCAGGTAAAAGGTGGCAACACTACACAGTGCGCATGTTTTTAAACATTGTGAGTGACTGAGCACATTTTTCCAGCTCCTGCTTCACTTTAGTTGCTTCTGGTCGATCCTGTGGCTGATAAGAGAGCATGGACTTTATTATCTGGCCCTATGTGGAGAAAAAACAGTAGCATCAAACAGTTATATAGACTTTAGCAAAATTAGGAGAAACTATTCTTCACCTATGGCTATGACAACTCTTCCTATTGTTATTCTTACTCTTACAAAATATATCAATCTAAAATTAATTAATATTAATTGATAACAGTAAAAGCAGCAAGTTGTTTTTCAAATATAAAATTTAAAATGGCATCTTTACCTCTTCTTGAAAATAGCCATTAAAGCCTTCTGGAAGGTTCTGGACCCTAAGTTCATCCCAAATCTGAACAGAATACAAAAAACACAATAAGTCCAGTCCTGTCCACAAATAGTGATATAACAATACATTTTAAAGATAATTCACGGACCGCTTGGCGTTCATGTCCTGTTACAATGTTCCAAAGGAGTTCAAAATATATGAGTCCCAAAGCAAAAATATCCACTTTGCGGTCATAGGTTTTCCTGTTTATCTGTCATTTACCACAAAAACATTTCAATGTGATTTGAACACTTGTTAAAATATAAATAATCAGTGAAGATAACTTACTTGTTCAGGGGCCATATACGACGGCGTCCCTTTGTAAACTGTTCTTTCTATTACATTTTCTTCATCATTGCTCTCTGCAGTGACTAGGCCGAAATCTCCAATCTTCACATTTTCATCACGGCCAAACAAGACATTTGCAGGCTAAAAAATGAGATGACATTTTGTAAAATAAACAATATGGATACAAAACTATAGTGTAACATAAATTATTCATCTTATCTAATGGTTTTGTACTGTTTACAATACCTTTGTCTAAGTTTGGAATTGGATTTAGAATTGGAGTTGAGTTTAGTCTGTGTATAGTCCTGGTTTAGACCTGGTTTAGTCAACACTGAATTTCTGCATGTTTAGACTTGGTTTGAGGGCTTTTTAATGTTTCAGTCTACAGTAGTCTTGGATTCATGAAGTACTTAATCAGAGCAAGTTCGTTAAAAATATGAGAGCAGTTTGTGAGATATTGCTGCATTTGTGATGATAGAACCTGGTATCACAATTTAGATCTTGTTTAGGTCTATTGTGTTGAATTGAGGGAGGGGGCAATATATTGAATAAACTCACCATAAATATAATTGGAAAGAAAAATCAGATTCAGTATTTGAGAATCTTTCCCTCATGTATTTGCTGGAATTGTTGTTCTTCTCTATTTGAGGCAAAGACGGCCTTCAGTTTGACCACTAGAGGTCACACAAAGCACACCACAGCTCTGGGACAATGATGCAGTCTCACCTTCAGATCTCTGTGGATTAGTGCCTTTGAGTGGATGTACTCCACTCCAGTGACCAGCTGCTGAGCGATCTTTAGACTCTCCTCTCGTCTCGGTAGATCACGCCGAGATTTCTTCACATTTTGAGTGTTTTTCTCATCGATCCAGATGCGGAGGGTTTTAGTGTCACATAACTCCATTTCAATGTACAGGTACTTTTCAGATTGGTTACCTGTAGATCTGAAAAAAGTCATAAATTAAGATTTCTTGTGTCTTGTTGGCTATTCTCTGGGTACTTCAGTTTCCCCCATCAACCTAAGTCACACACAATAGGAGTTATATTGGCTGTTATATTATGACAAAGTCAAAAGTCAAGGTCAAAGTCAGCAAATAAGACCAATGTGGCACCTGTGGTGCCTGAACCACAGATTGTGAAGCACAGACTTACTGAGATGAGCTGTAACTGTCAGTAGAGGAGTCCCACTGGTACGGTGTATCCTCCATCCAGCAGGTGTAATATCTCACAATATTAACATGGCTTAGGTCTGACAAAGCCTTCACCTCACGTAGAGCTTTCCTAAAATGTTCAATGAATGTTTAATGCAGTCTTACATTAAATTTACATAGCCATAAATATACTCTAAACTTACTCTTTGCAGCGAATTATCTTTATGGCCAGATATTTGTCAAGCAGTTTTTGTCTTGCTTTGAAAACAGTTCCAAAAGCACCTTTTCCAAGAGGTTCAACGGAGTCATACTCTAACACAAATCTGAATATATATAAAAAAAGGCTATACAAAATACACAATAATAATTACATGCAAATGATGCTATTTGTTATTTGATTACCTTGAGCTAACTGGTTGTGGTGGTGTTTTCTCATCAGGTATAAGATCTTTCTTAATAGCTAAATCTGGCATTACATCCTTTTGAACAAAATTAAGAAAATCACATAGATGAAATACTGAAGTAAAATATTAATTAATATATAAGTAATATATTAGGGTACCTCTTTACTTTTATTAGCATTAAGAAAATTCGCTGCAAGCCTAAAGACAAAATAACTGTTAAATGAAAGCTTGCGTATGTTAATTTAACAATAGCTACTTTCACCAATCACCCGTAACAAAACTCACTTTATTTTGGGCTTTACGTCAGGACTAGCACCCTATAGGGAGAAATACAGATGAAAACTCTGAACAAATTTGATAATTTTGTGAAATGTAATAGGATAACATGATAGTTTACTTACCTGACGCTGAGGAGGACTAAAGGCACCTGATGCTATTGCTGACTCATTTTTGTTGGCATCTTGAGCAGCAGTGCTAAAAATAAAACCAATAAATAAAATGGTCAAAATCTTGTTTTCAAATTTGTACAGATTTGTTTACCTACTTTGAAACTGTAGGGAGAATCTGCATCGGGAGACGAGCAGGCGAGTCTTCAGAGGATCGGATAGACACCTGATGTAGCCACAGAGCAGACATATAGTGAAATGTAGGTCTATTTATTATCTTAAAGAGGGGGGATTCTACTTCTATGTAGAGGTAAGATCTTAAGCCCGAGCCTGAGCCCGAGCCCGACCCGACCCGCCTAAAATGTCAATCATTGCTTCGGGTCGGGTCGGGCCGGGCTTCTCTCTCGCTGACTTTTTTAAAATAAATAAATAGTTAAATTCGTGCGCAGAGCCAGAGCGGCTCCTGTAACAGGAGCCGCAGAGCCAGCGCATGCTCTGCGCACGTGAACGACGCCCTCTTAATAATCTTCCCCACCGCAGGTCCGCATGAAATTTCGGGTTTGCTTCGGGCTCAGGCCTGCAAATCAAGTTAATTGTTCGGGCTCGGGTCGGGTCGGGCTTTAATACCCGCGGGTCGGGTCGGGTCGGGCTGGATTTTTTAGGCCCGATCTTACCTCTACTTCTATGGGGTATTAACTGCTAACACATAACATGTTTAGATCACCATGTTACCTTTTATTGTTTTGATACAGCTATTTTCGCTAAAAAAAAAAAGCTTATTAAGATGTTTTTATAAATTACAGTTACTCATTCTTGATGCTCTGAGTCTCCCCTCCCTTTACTCCCTGTGCAAAGTCACTCTCCCTTCAGAGCGCTATAACAACACAACCAGCATGCATTCCACTCATAAAACTACTGCACATTGCATCAGGTTTGTCAAGTTATAGTGGCAGTTTGGAACAAGCTTTCATATATTTATGGACAATTGTCGTGTGTGAGATTGGATGATGAAGGCGTGTGGGCTGAGCATTACAGAGAATCTTACAGCTAACAGTAAGGAGGGTCTAACTAATGCCCAAGAAAGATCGCAAAAATACTCAAACATGAATGGATCACATCTATAACTTCTTCAGGCATGTTTTTGATGAGAGAACTTTATAACATTGTTGAAACATTGTTGATTTTGGATAACACCGTCTCTTTAATAATAGTACTGTGTATTCATTAAACTGATGAATCTTCCAGCGTGTACCTTGCTGTCCCAGTCTGACTGCTCCTGCAGAGTGGACCAGGCCATTTGGGCTGCTTTCTGCTTGGCCTGTTTGCTGTTCTTTCCTTCAGCCAAAGGATACTCAATTTTATTAATAACCACCTTGTAAAAAAATCTGCAAAGGAGAGAAAAAGTACAGTTTTAAATCTATCTATTTGAATTGATAATTTAAATATATGCAAGTTGAGACTGACCGAGGATCATGGGGTGGCCCGGTTCGCTTCTGAAATACAAAATCATGGAGGAGATTTTTCTTTTGGCAGTAGTGATTGAGAATTCCAATAAAATTAGTATCTGCAAATCCTTCATCTTCAGTGGTGATGTTCTGTCTCTGTGGGCTTTTATTAAAACAACAAAACACATCAACAAATGTTATTACGATTGATGCATTACAGTTTTTTTCAATCGTCACATGTATCCACTGAAAATAGACATTTGCAAAACAGCTCACACAAAATCCTAACCAGGATTTTAGTTTTCCTAAGCAAAATACAATCAAATTCAATCAATACAAGCAAAATGCAATTTTTCAAAAGATTTTCAAAACTGCTCAATTATCACCCAAAAGAAAGTTTTACCATCAAAACTCTCATATTTTGATCATGTGTTTCTATGTGCTCTTTTATTTAATTGACAGAGCAGCTGAGAAGTTTTAGTCCTTCTCTCAGTGACTACAGAGAATCACTGGTTTAGTGCAGTGTGACTCTGTGGTTCACATATATGACTTTTGGACTGAAAAAGCTGTGCTTTTTGCCTAAAACCTGTCTGTATTGTATTATGTAAAATATAAAAGAACATTACCAAATGCAAAGTAGATTTTGCAGTATTTGATCCAAAATATTTATGCTGAAGAAAATTAAAAGATGCTGGAATAGCAAATACATCAACACTACTTTTGTACCGTAATATGTAATCTGTGTTCTTGAAAATCAAACAAGAACTGGATGCCTCTGAAAATCTGTATGTATGTCTATACATGTACTCAATGCTATATTTTTGGTGCTCACAAATTGTGTTTTGCCATTATGTTTGAGTTTCTATATTGAAAGTGACAGAGTTTAGGCCAAAGTCCTAGCACGAGTTCAAAAAACAAGCTGAATTCAATGATCATGTGTGCTTGAATCAAAAGATCACACTAAACAGAGTTTAGAGAACAGAGAACTGTGCTAAAACAAATGAGAAAAACTGTAGTATATGAAATAAATATACATAAATAACTCACATGATTTCTGGGACTCTTGACACTTGCTTGTGGTCTTCCTTTAACTGATCCAGTATATTTACAGCAGCCTTAAACACAAAGTCATGTTATAAATATGTACAAAATGTTTTAGCTTTACTATCTCAGCATTATTAATATGCTAAATACCTGAGGTGTTTTGCCTCCATCTATTGCAAGGTAAGCAAGCTTGGCTGCCTCTTCTTTGGCTTCTTTCTTTGTTATTCCATAAGCTGCTGGGTACTCCTTATCTCCAACTACAAATCTACAGCATCTAGAAAGCAACAATATAATAGCCTAATTTATAACAGTGTGATTAATAAAATGTTTCAAATATTACATAAACTATGGAAATGCAATTCCTTACTGAGATGCATTTGTTGGTTCTGCTGTAGTTGACTCCACAGCTTTGATCAAGACCTTATTTTTCTGTCCATATTCATTCAACCAGCACATGTAATTCAACTGGGTTATGCCTGTTGATTGCACTGGTGAAGGGGGTACATTGGTGATGTTGGATGATGCAGCTTCTCTCTGATAAAAGAGTAAAAAGACGGATCAGCAGAATATGCAAAAACAGTAAAATAATCCACAAGTAATCTTACTGATTCCAGGGCATTTTTAGCCGCCATTTGTCTAGCCTCCTTCTTGTTCTTCCCCACACCATTATCATAGGCTTTGCCATCCAGCACTGCCCTTACAGTAAATCTATAAGTAAAACAAAGGTGAAAAAGAACATGCTAAACTTTGTAGGCCTATCCCTGAGATGCCATTAATATGGCGTATAGCCAGAAATATAATAATAGGCTAGTTTTATGATGATTCTCTGGAATATGGGCTACCATGTGTGCAATCTGGTTACCTGTGTTAGTGCTAAATTATTAGGCTATTCTCAGATAATGGCCTAATAATTTAGCACTAACACAGTGCTAGGGTGACCAGATGTCCCTGTCTACCCGGGACAGTCCCAGTTTTGAGCGCTGTCTCCCCTGTCCCGGCAGGTTCATGGAAACCAGTGATTTGTCTCAGTTTTATGCAAGAAATGTCCCAGGTGTCCCCATTTTTGACAAATTTGATACCTGTCAACAGTAAAGAGAGACAGAAATTGACATTTGTTTATAAAAAATGCAGAAGAGCTGCTTAGAAATGACCAATACACAATATGTGACTATACCAGGCATGTCCAAACTATGGCCCGGGGGCCAAATGTGGCCCTCAGACCAAATTATTTTGGCCCTCAGGCTTCCAGGTGAATTGGCCCATAGTACCACAAGTAGTACTTTTTACTGCATGTTTTTGAACTCTACCTTGATCAAGCAAATGTAGTGTGTCCTTTTGAGGGTCTAAGCCTGAACAAAGGTCTGGAGGGTCGTTCAAACCTGTTATAAATGCACAGATTTGAATTACTCACTGTTTTGACCCTCAGTCGATCGGCCCTCACGCTGGTCTGTGTTTTAATATGTGGCCCTTAATGAGAAAAGTTTGGACACCCCTGGACTATACTGAGTCATGTTAGTTTTTAATAAATCATGAATCAGCCGAGTGCAGAACAGTTCTCCATAATTATTATTATACACTTGTTTCTCTATTTAATTATTCCCAACTGCCCCAAATCGAGTGTCCCAGTTTTCGATTTTGAAATTCTGGTCACCTTATATTATCTGAAATATCAACCCAATATCACAAATTAGCCTGGTGTTCATCCATTAACAATGCGTAACAAAGAAATACAATCCGATGATAACATAGCCAGAGTCCAAAGTGCGGCAGTGCGGCAGAGTAACCTAGTGTTACATTATAAGACTAAAAACGAATAGCATATATTCGCATTAAATAAATACATTGTGATTATCTGAAACTCACGTTTTGATGTGATCCAGCCCCACAGAACCAACATCTTCAAATTTCAATTCGAGGCGTTCCTTTTGGGCCAGTTCATTTAATTTTGCGATATAGTTTATCGCATCCATGATTCATTATTTTTTTCATAGATCAATAAATACGATAAAACGTATGCGCAATCATCTCTTCCAAACCTCTCCCTCTTCCACACGTTTTACTTTCGTTTCTGCTTTCACTCTGAAGTTTCGATAAGCATGCGTCATGACGTCCATCCTCCATCACGCAAAATATCCCAATAGTTCATTTATCTATGGTCCATTACATAAACTGTAGCTTTAAACAGGCTATGGTCCATATAAACATTGGACCCAATTCAAGATACACAATAACCTATGGACATGTACCGATAATTTGTTATATTTGTTGGCTTTGCCCTAGCAGTGACTGCGTTCCTTTCAGCGTCGCATCTAGAGTGCAAAGCATTGTGGGGGCTGTAGTCATTCAAACTATGTACTGCAATACGCAACAATAAAGCAATTACCCCCGATATGTGTACAAAAGGAGGATAGTTTATTTGATTAAAACATGTTATTTGGACCTAAACAAAACATCAACAACGTATTTTTCCATTTCACAATATTATGTGGACTATTCTCGTATTCTTGTAACATGATATAACATAAAAACACCCTTACATTATAAATAACATTATCGATGAACAGAACTGAACAATGAACTTGATTTACACTGTACACTCACTACTACTAAAATAGAAAGTATCTTTTCTTTTTTATTCATGATCTGCTGCAGTATCTCCGGGGCAATTTGAGCAAAGGTCGTCTTCATCTGTACAAAAACATGGAAGTTATTGAAAAGTAAGTTAACAGAATTTCAACAATCAGACTCAGCTGAGACCACCTGCCTCTGGTTCCACTAGACATGCCTTTCATTTAATTTCTTTACTTGAAGCTATAATGACTCTGCCTTTTTAAAATTCTTTCAACTCTCTGTATTATACTATTTAGTAATAGTGGGAAGAGTTCTTCTCCTGAGTTACCAAATAGTCTGTATAAACCTACATAATATGTAAACAATGTATTTATTTCACTGGCAATATTATGCAAGTAAGAAAATGGATAAGGATATTATGTCTGGCAATCATTAATGAGCAGTTACTGAGCTCCATTCACTACTGTTGTTACACTGTATTCTCACCATTGTAGGTTGTCCCACACCAGAGGCAGTAGAAGTGTCTCCCTCTTAAGTATGATGTTAAAATGTGCAGTTTATCAAATGACTGCAAGAGAAACACAAATAAATCCAGTGACAGAATGGTGGAATATTGCAATATAGTTGAATATACAAGAAAATCAACACGATACTGACAGTTAATTCAACTGCCTCATCTTCCTCATCATCTTGCTTAGGGGCATCTTCTTCATCCACCTCTTCTTCAACATCAGTTTTTGGCCAGTACCACTCCTCCCTGGGAGCAGTGATGCCCTGAAGCAAAGAATATATTGGATTATATAAAATATATTACAATATATATTTACAGATTATTGTCATTCAAAATACTTCATTGGCTGCTGCAATATGCATCTTTCTGGAGTTAACAAATGAGATGTAAACACCAAAATCACCTAATTTCTTTCTGATCACGGCCCCTCTGAAAACTGTCATCAGATTTAGTTTTTTACATGTCATTTAAATAATCTTTATGGTCCAGAAGTCAGATATTAATCAGATTATGGTGTGCATGTAAACAGAGCCATTGTTCAACCAACTTTTTGACTGTCGAGCTGCTCACAGGAACGCTGACTTCTTCTTAGATCTGCTTCATTCTTACGCTCCTCTCTTTCTGTTCTTACCCTTGATCTGAACAGTCAAAGTAGGGCATGTAAATTTAGTAAAATAAGTGTAAATAGATAGTAGTAACTATACAATAATTAGTTCACTGTGTATACCTACCTAAAATCGTCCATTGATTTAGTCTCATTCTGTTGTTTAGCTCTTACTTTCTGTCTGTAATGTTCAAGCTCCTCTTCAGCTTTACGTTTCTTCAGCTCCTCCATCCCAATACCACCTCTGTCTGTCATCATACAAATAAGGATAACATAAATCTGAAGATGTATAATGCATAGATGCACTGTTCAATCTTTTTCTTTTCCCTTATCACAAACAGAAGCATCAGCAGGTAGAATGGAAGCACCATTCCTCCAGCCTAAATGAGCGATTAGGATGACAGTGCCAGGCAACAAGCAGGGTTGTGACTGGAATAATATAAAGTTTGCTTCTGAACTCATGTGGAAATAGCCTAAAATGTGACACTACTCAACGTCCATCCATCCATCCATCTTCCATTCTTACGCTTATCCGGGGCCGGGTCGCGGGGGCAGCAGTCTAAGCAGGGGCTCCCAAGCTTCCTTCTCCCCAGCCACTTCCTCCAGCTCCTCCGGACAGACCCCGAGGCGTTCCCAGGCCAGCCGAGAGACATAGTCTCTCCAGCGTGTCCTGGGTCTTCCCCGGGGCCTCCTACCGGTGGGACATGCCCGGAACACCTCCCGAGGGAGGCGTCCAGGAGGCATCCGGACCAGATGCCCGAGCCACCTCAACTGGCTCCTCTCGACGTGGAGGAGCAGCGACTCTACTCTGAGCTCCTCCCGTGTGACCGAGCTCCTCACCCTATCTCTACGGGAGCGCCCGGCCACTCTGCAAAGGAAACTCATTTCGGCCGCTACTACTACTACTACTCAACGTATTAGTAATAAATAAAGATTTCAAGATGCAGAATATTGTAGATGTGTCCACACAAGAATATTATAGCATTGTTAGAAGTGGTCCTTGATATAAAAGAGACATTAAAAGCAGATAGAGATAAATGACTTACCAGTTTTTATATTTAAGGGAATAGGATCAACTCTTCCTGCTCCTATAGAAGTAATACAATTGTTATATTATATAACTCAAATAAGTCTTAAATCCATATATGTGCACTTGCCCTCTTTTCCCAGTCCTTGACCAGTTTTGTAACCCATTTTCTGTAGCAGTGCAAAGCCTTTGTTTTCATTGCTGATGCTGCTCTGTAATGCCGCCTCACGACTTTCTTTTTCTTGTTCTTTGAAAGATTTTTGTCGATTTTTAATATTTGTCTCCTTTATTTTAACCTCTTTCTTCATGGCTTCTTTAACTCTTCTCACCATGTTGACGCCAGGTTTCACGTCCTCACTGAGAAGACACAAAAACAAATCTCAGAATACACTTACATGTTCATACATACATATGTAGGGTGACCAGAATAACAAAAAAAACAAAATAAAAAAAAAACTGGGACATCCCCGTTTTTTTCTTCGTGGTTGGTAATAATAAACTTGTGAAACGACTACGTAATTAAGGAAAATTGCTATGCAGAGACCATTTATAAATAAAATGTGAGTCAGTATAGTCACATTTTCTTTGTGTTTTGGTGGTTTTTAAGTAGATTTTTTTTGTATTTTACCTAAACAATGTATGCCTCTCTTTATTGTCGGCAGGGATCAAATTGCTCAAAAATAGGGACACCTGGGGCATTTCTTATATAAAACTGGGACAAATCACTGGTTTTGTATAAACCTGCTGGGGCAGTGGACACAGGGCTCAAAATTGGGACTGTCCCGGGTAAATAGTGTCTGGTCACTCTGTACATATCCAAACCGTTCTTATCTGATAATCCCTGCTGCAAGTGAAATTCACTAAACTAAAGCTTGATTGAGGAAGTTTCAAGAAAACGCGTCATTTTTTTTACTTACATTTTAGTAAGAAATGCGTCGGACATATAGTCTTCCTCATCATCAGACATTTTATGCAATGTAAAATAAAAATAAACAGCTTTTGCGTTGATGGAAATATTTCAACTCAGTGCATTTGCAGGAGTTGCGTCGCCTGTTTGAGTGTATTCCACTATGTATTCCGGGTAGAAACCTGGTCCTAGATTTGTTCCCTGACGCCATTGTACTTTTTAACAGTTTAAACAAATAGAGTGCTGTTTTCCATCGAGAGACATTGTACTTAAATGTAAAAATATTGTATGTAGGGCCAAGAATCAAAATATTCAAGGTTTTTGTAATTTACTTTTAAGTTTCATTCCGGTGACATTTTGGCGTGACACCTATGTTGCTCAACGTCATTCATCCTAGCTCACCGAAACGCAGGTAAGAATGGCACATTTATACGTTTAATTTCTAATTATTCTGCAGTATTAACGCCAAGTCGTTGACATAACTAAAAAGTCAATACATCACGTCTATTGGAGACTTGAAATAATGCGAATTTAACCTGAATTTAACAGGAACTAGCTTCGCCCTCTGCTAACGCCATCAGCAGCTGGATAGAGGCAACACAAATAACAGCGAATAACATACAGTGTACACAGTTATATAAATATTTTAATAAATAAGCATTTTATGGAGCTAAATTATTCTCTGACTGTGGGAAAGATGGATTGGCGTGGATAGTGTTGTGTTTTAATTTTTTTGTTTATCCTCGAGTGATCCAGAAAATACTGGCACAAGACTGGCAATATAATTTTAGATTTATTGCATGTCCATATTATTCCTAGATAATGTATTCAAGTCCTAAATACACACTGGCGATTGATTAATGTCATACATGTCTTGACAACTAAAATAAGCGTAACTCTATGTCAAAAGCAAGATTACCAACAATGACCGTGACATCTTTATATCTATATTTATCTATATATAAGGGTAACCAGATGTCCCTGTTTACCCAGGACAGTCCCAGTTTTGAGGTCCGTGTCCCATGTCCCAGCAGATTTATCCAAAACCAGTGATTTGTCTCAGTTTTATACAAGAAATGTCCCAGGCGTCTCTATTTTTGACCAGTTTAGTACCTGCCAACAGTAAAGATAGGCATACATTGTCATTTGTTTTGGTAAAATATAGAAAAGATGTAACATACTAACTCGTACATTTTATTATTACCAACCACAACAAACCGGTGGTGTCCCAGTTTTTGATTTTCAATATCTGGTCACCCTATACTAATGGATTATTTAATATATGCAATTTTAGAAACGACAGGTAGAGGCAGAGATTGTAGGCCCTCGTCATGGAGCTGGCTCACAGTCTGCTGCTGAATGAAGAGGCTTTGGCCCAGATCACCGAAGCCAAACGGCCTGTATTTATTTTTGAGTGGCTCCGTTTCCTGGATAAAGTCCTTGTAGCTGCAAATAAGGTCAGTCACTCTTGGATACTGTTAAAAGCTACGCCACTCTGATTCTGATATTCATGTGTGCTTATTTTATTCTTCCAGGTTGATGTAAAGGAGAAACAGAAGAAATTGGTGGAGCAGCTTACTGGACTTATAAGCAGTGCGCCTGGCCCTCCAACCAGAAAACTACTGGCCAAAAATTTGGCAACACTTTACAGTATTGGGGACACGTTCACTGTATTCCAGACTTTGGATAAATGCAATGAGATTATCAAAAGCAAGGATGACACACCTGCATACCTCCCAACAAAACTGTAAGAGCTTTTTTGTTTTCACATTGCTATTAAATATGTTTGACGCTATTATGTATCTTGGGACTGATTTCTTTAATAATAATGTGAAATGGCATCACCAGCATCAGTAGTTAATCTGACTGCTAATCTGCAGAATGAGGTTTCATTTCTAAAAGGGATTAAGTGCACATGACTAGATTCTGTATTACACTGAGACTGTGACAGACATTGATAGAGCCTAAAATCATTTCATAACATCTGTTAGTGTTATGGCTTTGACTTACCCAAAACACAAAAAAATATTTACCTGAACTGATCATGATGTAAATTTGTCATAATATGTTTAACTGTGTTTTTGTAGTGCTGCTGTGGCATGTGTTGGCGCTTTTTATGAAAAAATGGGTCGGATGCTTGGGAGTTCTTTTCCTGATACAATCAATAATCTTTTAAAGGCTTTAAAGAGTGCAGAGGTATGATTAACCTGAAAAAGTAACCCGTTTTTAAATGCTTTTGTTTTGAGTATTTTCTTTACATCCTTTTTCTTTTACACTAGTCCCAGGGCAGAGGGGAGATCCTACTCAGTTTGCAGAAGGTGTTAAGTGGACTGGGTGGTGCAGCAGCCTCATGTCACAGAGATATCTACAAAAACGCACGCTCCCTTTTAACAGACAGGTCCATGGCTGTCCGCTGTGCTGTAGCAAAGGTTGGTATCTCCACTTGGTCTGTGATAGAAAACTAATTAAAAAGGTGATGTCCCAAACGTAATTTCCGTTACTTCACAATCTCAACCAATTTTCAAAAGTTTTAATTGTCATTGTAAGTGAAATAATTCATAAACTAGAAATGGTCTTTGTTGTTAGATAATGGTACAAATATGAAACATACAATACAAATACTTACATGTGAAATATTACAGCTGCATTCTGTTGTACTCCTAAATGACAAAATTAACTTCAATTGTTGTCTAATAATATTTTTTCCCCTGTTGTGTGCTTAGTGCTTGTTGGAGCTACAGAATGAGGCTGTGTTCATGTGGACCACAGAGCTTGAAAGCTTGGCCACACTGTGTTTCAAAGCCCTGGAAGGATCCAACTATGGAGTCCGGGTAGCAGTAGCTAAACTCCTAGGAACAGTTATGGCCACTGCACTGATGCCAAAACAAGCAGCAGGTAATGTTAATTCTCTAGAGTTCCTTATCCACTCATTACTTTTATTGAAGATTTTAATTTGAGACATTTCTGTCCTAGTTATGCGGCAAAATGTGAAGCGTGCCACGCTGGATGAGGTGCTTGAACTCATGTCCACTGGCTTTTTGCGCGGAGGTTCTGGCTTCTTGAAGAGTGGTGGCGAGATGCTAAAGGGGGCCTCAGTTAGCCGGGAAGTGCGTGTTGGCGTCACGCAGGTGAGAGTCCCTCTCATATTAAACAATACTTAAGGTTTCAATCAGTGTTCAACCCAGTAAATAAGTTAAAATTTGCATTTGAATTGACCTGCACCAAATTTCAGCTGTTATGATTATTTAATCTGTGTATTTTTTAAGTTAAGGTATACTTGTAAATTCATGTTGTGCATTTGACCCATCCTTGTACCAGTACTTCTGGAGCAACCTGTCAGGAGGATCTCCAGATCTTGTAGTTGGCTTCGTCAGGATTATTTTAGCTGGACGATTTTACCTACTATCAGATGACTTGAAACTAGTATGAAAGTCTGCTTGGAAGATTTCACCAAGGTTTTGTCATTTATTGATCCCTACAAATATTACCCTTTAAACAATAGTAAGTGTTGAGATATAGGTGTTACTTACTATTATAAGTTTGTAAGGTGCCCAAAAATGCTATTCTATCCAAAAAGCAATATTAACAATGTAGACATTTATGTTTTAATGTATTCCTCCGCAGGCCTATGTTGTCTTTGTCACCACACTTGGCGGTCAATGGCTGGAGCGAAACTTTGCCACGTTCCTGTCCCATGTTTTAGACCTGGTCTCTCATCCTCGCGCCACGCAAACTCACGTTGAGGCTGTGTACTCACGCCGCTGTGTGTCCTTTATGCTGCGGGCCACTCTGGGCGGCCTGCTTGGAGAAAAAGCCCAAATCGCTGCAGGCAAAGAAATATGCCAAGCCATCAGCAAGCAGATGAGGGCTGTGGGTAAGGAGAATGGGGGGGAAATTTCACGGTTCAGAGCATTACAGAGTAAGTATTCATCCATTATCATTTACGTTTACATTTGAAAATCAGCCTCCTTCAAAATTGCATGGTGTGCGCTTCTTTCTGCCTTTGGGTTTCTGCTCCAGTGTGTGCAGTGTCAATGTGCTTTTTTCGATTATGACTTTCCTTCTTGCTCCCCTTTTGTTTCATCCATTGTCAGTATATTTATATGTAAGGTTATGTGTAGACACATAAATGCACACCTACTTTGGCTAGACAAACTTGAGCAAGCTTAACCATCTTAACAAAGATAATCCAAAATGCATGTGTCATTCATATGCATAGAAATATATAGTTAATATAATTGCTTACTCTTTGAAAGCTACTAGCACTTTATGTCACTTGATAATTTTCATCACTCAAATGCAAAATGGTGAATCTTACTCTGATTTGCTTTGCAACCACAGAAAGGGTTTATTATCAGTTTATTTTAATTGTGATGTTAACATTTTCTGGACTTTTAAACAAAAGAAGTTGATATATTGATATATGGTTGCTGTATTTAAAAATCTCTTGAGTGTTCCTTATTTCTCATTCAGAGCTCTGGAAATATTACTTTGATGACCTCCTATTTTAAAATGGGTATATTTCTTGGAGCTCTGGATCTATAGCTAACATGTTTGGAATCAGATTGAAAACTCACAGCAATAAGAGATCAATGTGGCTTATTGTCAAAGTACAGATGTGTTCTTATGTTTTTAATTGATAAAGTAATTTCAGTGTAATAAAATGCATTTCTCTGTTCAGGCCACCTTGTCTGTTAATGCTGTAGTTGTCAAAATACATTCAAAATTCATCTTTTAAAGCAATATATTGCTATAAGTTGTTTATAACTAACAATGCTTTTTAAATTACATATTGTCTTTTGCAGAAGCAGTAGTGAATGATTTGACTGGAGAGAACAAAGCAGGGGCGGCTGATGTCTCTGCCAGTCAACACGTGATGGTGTGTGCCTTGAAGGAGCTGGGCAGCCTGGTCCAGAGCCTGAGTGCTACGGCCTCTCCACTCATCCAAGAACCTTCTATAGGTGAGACACCCTCTGAGGACACTTTCAGGCAGATGGAGAACCGTGCCAGTGCCGGTTCCTGCACCTAATCTCAAAACCGACTGACTTTTTTCCAAGCAAGCTATGACGTCACAGATGACTTCACCAGGTTCATGCGGGTCACACGCGGTAAAATAAATAAACACATGGATGGCACATCTGCACATGCCGTTGCAAGGAGATTTAATGTGTCTCCAGCACAATCTTCACGTATGACAAGAAAAGTTTTAAGTCTACAAATTATTATGTACCGTTCGTCTTGCAAATATCCGTGTTTGCCTGGTAAGGTTACATCTTTGGATTCAGCGTCGCTGCTGCAGGTGTATCTTAATCACAACAGAGTTTTATTTTTTTTAAAGTCAGTCACATTGTGCACAGGATTTGCTCTACAAATAAACGTACCTTGCCGAACTGAATGTACGGATACGTCTGAAATACAAAAGATGAATGGAGGTTAAAAGTGAATCACAATAATTGTTCATGAAACAGTATTTGCTTAAACTGAACATTAGAATGAAATGTCTGTACAGAATACATACAGCAAAAGTGAATGAACCTAAATGGATAAATAGAGAAAGTTTCACTGCTGAAATATTATAAGTAGGATTATTAAGTTAAAATATTCAATGTTCATGTGCCCCAACAAGTCAACAATGCATTTTTTTCTCTTGGTAGAAAATGACTTTATAGTCTATATAGCAAAATAATGCAATGATAATGATGGTGTCTATGGCAACTTCCGAAAAAGGTCAGTAGACATTAACTCTACAAATGTCGTTTCAATATTTTCTCAGGCCTGCTGGAGACAGTGACTTCAGTGCTGCTCCACCCCAGCATGGCGGCGCGTCTGGCAGCAGCATGGTGTCTGCGCTGTGTTGCTGTGGCGCTGCCCTATCAGCTGACCCCTCTGCTGGACCGCTGTGCAGAGAGGATCAACAACCTGAAGAGCTCCCCTGAGGCTGTGAGCGGCTACAGCTTTGCTATGGCCGCTCTGCTCGGAGGAGTGCACCAGTGTCCACTAGGAATCCCCCACTCCAAGGGCAAAGTGTGTAAAAATGCTGTATAGTTCAAGTTATGTTTTTTCATAGTATAAAGCCAAAACCTTTCTTACTGCAACCTACCCAAAATGCAAAACCAATAGAAAACCTAGACCATATGAAGCCAGAAAATAACAAATTAACTATAGGGCTTATTAACTTATAGCTTATTAAATTATGATAAAATGGCAAGTATGGAAGAAAATTAAGGAAAAGCTCTTCCATTGAGAGAGTATGAATGCTTTTGAAACACTCTTGTCAAACTACCGCATGCTATATATTATAAAATGTCAAATTAAAATACATATTGGAAAAAAATAGAACAATTTATGTATTTTTTTTATATTTTGTATTTACTTCAGATCATATAGATTGATATAGGTGGATTTCTTTACCTTACATGTGTTTCCTTTCCTCCAGTTGGTGGTGAGCATTGCAGAGGACCTCCTGCGCTCTGCTGCTCAGAATAGCCGGCTGTCGCTGCAGCGCACTCAGGCCGGGTGGCTGCTGCTTGGAGCCCTCATGACCCTCGGTGAGTTTGAGACATTTGTACTCCAGTCAAGTGTTTTTTTCTTAAATCAAGCTCAAACAAATGTCTGTATTAGGAAGCAACCAAATCTCACATGGTGTGGTGATAGCACTCACTTTTCTGTAATATTTTTATTCATGTATTTTTATTATATTTTTTAAACATATTTATTATGGGGAGGTTCATATAATTGTAAATATGCATACAAAAACCTGATGTGGCTTGATGGTATACAATAACTGTCAAAAACCAAGATGAGTAAATACAAATGAACAACATAATCTAACCTTTATAATGGTTACCTGCCTCTGCTCTGCATTCCTCTGTGTGTTTGTTCAGGTCCAGCCCTTGTGCGCTATCATCTTCCCAAGATGCTGCTTCTGTGGAGAAACGTTTTCCCTCGCTCCCAGAAAGAGCTGGAGGCTGAGAAGGCCAGAGGAGACTCTTTCACCTGGCAGGTCACTCTAGAGGGCCGCGCTGGAGCTCTGTGTGGTGAGAAGCACAGATGTCGATAACAAATGCTCCACTTAAATATTGTTCTGAATTGCAGTGTATGTGTCTCAAAGCTTTATTAGGGGATTACAAAGTTTATTTTTGTTTGATGCACCAAGAATATATAACTATTAAATAATACAGTACATAAATAGTACAGAAATTGGTGCACACGAGGAGGCTCTTGTAGTCATTCCAAAAAAAGGAAAGTTATCTCACCCATTGTGTAATTAGTGTAATTATCCATAAAACCTCTACCCCTTCATCTTTGTTCATTATCTAAATGTTTGTTTTATCCAGCAATGCGCAGTTTTGTGGCTCACTGCCCTGAGCTGCTGACGGAGGATGTGATTCGCCGGCTAATGACTCCCATTGAATGTGCAATGACCATGATGTCCCAGTGAGTGATTTATTCAACTATTCAGTTCTTCTTATGTTTCTTCTCTTATCATAAACCCATTTTTTGCATTATCAGTGTCCCTTCAATCATCAAGGTTCATGGAGCACATCTTAAAGCCAGTGCTGCAATGGTGAGGCTCAGACTGTATGACATTCTGGCTCTGCTGCCTCCTAAAACATATGAAGGTAAGAGTTTAGTGATACCAGGAACATTTTTAATTTCACAGAGTCCACAAATGAAGAAAATAGTTGAGCATCAAATCCAAAGCAGCCATTACAAATATAGTATTTTTAAATAAAAGTGGTGACAAAACGATAATATTACATTAATTATTATACAGTTTAGTCTTTGTACATTTTTCTAGGAGGTAATGGTAATGGGAATATGGTGATTGGACAATATCAACAGAGTCTCTGACCTCTTGTTCTTGTTTTTCTTAATGTCAGTCTTTATTAATTGTAATTGTAAATGTAATGGTAGGAAAGCAGAGAGAGCTACACAAAAGCACATAATATTATACACACTCCCATGCAGTCTGGATCATTTTAAATATGTCAGTACTGGTTGCACTAAATGCTTATCAGAGCATCAGGGAAAATCGGTGCAATTTTAATGCCATAATCTACTCTACTGGATATTATACAAAATAGTTTGAGTACTGTACATCATTGAACCATTAATAATACACAGTTCTGGTATAAATGTAGATAAGGTGCACTGAGTACAGTACAGTAATGAGATGTAACTGTGGCCTTTTCTGTGTGTAGGCAGCTTCAACGCTCTTCTCCGGGAGCTGGTGGCGGAGTTCACACTGACTGACAATTCGGCAAACACCACCACGTCTCTGCTCCGCTCGCTCTGTCACTATGACGACAGCGTGCTCATGGGCTCTTGGCTGCAAGAGACCGATCACAAGTCCATCGAGGACCAGGTATAAACAACGTCTGGGAGGGATGGTCTCAATGAAAAATGTAGGGGAGAATCCTGGAAATTTACATGGCTGTGGTAATCTTCACATTTAGGTTAGTAATCAGTTCGCTTAAAAGTGTATGATTATAATTACCATGTCTAATGAATAGGATGTAACTTTATTTATACAAGGTAATACTACACCATTAATTGTTAATAATTAATTGTTCTTAAAGCAGTGCTGCATAACTTTCTAGATGGGGCCTGTTTCCTTCAGGTTACCATGGATATTGGAAGTTAAAATAATCTTTGTAACATTCCCCATATAGAGTTAGAATAGTTTTATTAGTTTTATGCTGCGAATGTGTTTAGATTTTAGCAATCTGTAGTTTTGGCCAAGGTTAAGAGTTAATCATACGACTACATTGTCTGTGACTCCTGTGTGATCTCCAGCTGCAGCCCAACAGTGCGTCTGGCAGTGGAGCTCTGGAGCATGACCCTTCCTCCATCTACCTGCGGGTTCCGGTTGGAGAAGCCATCCCAGGACCTCTGCCTCTCGGTGTCTCTGTCATCGATGCTTCAGTCGCTCTGTTTGGAGTGGTCTTCCCCCATGTGTCTTTCAAACACAGGTCAGGGAATCAAATAGATTTTTTTTTATTAATAGTGAAAAAGGTATTAATTAAGAACCACATTTGTTAAGTGCAATATAATGCACTAACAATTTGTGGTAACCCAAGCTGATAGTGTTGAGTGCAAGAATTTTGTATTTACTTGTTTTTATAATCCATGGGTATAATCCGTTGCCATTAACTTTGAATTTAGAATTGCACGTATTAAGGTAAATTTGTTACTGAAAGTTTATAATTGTCTTTGCATACCTATGTCTGTAAATAAATCTTTGCACCATGTCCTTTTAAGACTTAAAGATGAATAAAGGAATCACTAAATAATATATAATTGTGTGCTTTAGGCTGCAAATGCTGGATCACTTTGCTGAGTGCATTAAGCAAGCGAAAGGAGTCAGACAACAGGCAGTTCAACTCAACATCTTTACTGCTGTCCTCAGTGCTCTAAAGGTGCTCCCACATCCTCAGTATTATTGCTTACTTGGCACTTCCTGCTTAATGTATTATCTGTTTGGTTAATTTAAGGGCTTGGCTGAGAACAAGAGCACCCTAGGCCCAGAGGAGGTCCGTAAATCAGCTCTGGCTCTGGTCATGGGAGCCTTAGACAACCCCAACCCCATCCTGCGCTGTGCAGCTGGGGAGGCCCTGGGCAGGATGGCGCAGGTGGTTGGAGAGGCAACCTTCATCGCTAGAATGGCACAGACCAGTTTTGACAAGTAAGTTATGTGGACCAAAAACTGATGTGAATATTGATATTCTTAAGTTCAAAATCTAAAACTTACTGGCAGACAGGTGTTTAGCACAAATTGGTAATGCACTTAAAATGGCAAAATAACCTATTTTAAAGCTGGTACGTAAATATGGTGAATATGGTAAATAATATATGGTGATACATAATGATTTATAAATTGTTATTGATAGTAATCTGAATCCAGGATATTTTTAGACAGATATACATCCATCCACCATCACGGAATCATCATATTCAGAATAAAAAACAAATTATTGCAAATTATTTAATTTAGAATAACCAGGGAATTTGCTGGATGTTTTGGTACCACTTTGTAATAACTATGTCTTAATTAGCCTTAATGAAGCACGTGCAAAGACTGAATTCATAATGAACAAATAGTTTATTAAGAATTATTCATACTTAGTAACTTAAGGGCTTTAGGGCATTACTTAAGTAGTTACCAATGTTTATATTCCACTAATTTGCATTTCTCACACTCCTACTGTATGCATACATTTTCAGATAAATTTTCTTTTTCCCTGCTTCCAGGCTCAAATCAGCCCGTGACGTCGTATCCAGGACGGGTCACTCTCTGGCTCTGGGCTGTCTGCATCGGTACGTAGGAGGAATTGGTTCAGGGCAGCACCTAAAGACCAGTGTCAGCATCCTCCTGGCCCTGGCACAGGACGGCTCCTCTCACGAGGTTCAGGTGAGGTGAATTTCAGTTGCTTTAATGGCTCTTGCTTTGCTCAGCAAAAAATGCATTTCTGCACACCAAGCATTATGTAGGTCACGATTTAGTGTACATACAAACATGTAGGCTAATCCTCTTAACCAAAATCCTCCCTTAGGATTGAGAGGAGGGTTCCCAGGAGCTGCACTGTACTCTTCGATTGCGTCAGTCAGTCTGTAAAGCGAGTTGAAGAATATTTCAAATGCAAAGGACACATTACCCAACAAATAAGACAGTGCAATTAATATTTAATTCAAGGTTCAGACATTTCTAATGGTCAATGGTTGGTTTGTGCCTTTTTAAGAGAGATCTACAGCCTATCCAGAGTTCAGACAATGAAGGAAGAACATGACTATGTTGTGTGTTAAATATCGATAATTTAAAGGTTATGTTCTGAAAATGAATGTTGCCAACCATTTTTATTTGTTTTCAATATGGCAAAATAAAATAAAATTGAAAATCAGCAAGAAACAAACAAAAAAACATTTTATTTTGTCATATCACCCAGCTCTACCTACAGAAAAAAATTAGCAGTGCCTTAACCTCAAAATATGCGTGAGTGGATATATTTTAAATACAAGGCAATTAAATGTACCTTTCTACTTTTGTCTTTTTTGTCAGACTTGGGCACTGCACTCTTTAGCCCTCATTGTAGATTCCAGTGGTCCCATGTACAGAGGCTACGTGGAGCCCACCCTCTCCCTCGTACTTACACTGCTACTGACTGTGCCCCCCTCCCACACAGAGGTGCACCAGTGTTTGGGACGCTGCCTGGGAGCCCTCATCACCACTGTGGGACCAGAGCTACAGGGTACAGTTCAGAGATGGACAACGTTCTTATAATACATATTTGGATAGGACTTAAATTGAACTAAATGTGAACTAAGCATGGACTGAAACCAGGACCTAACCAGGAGCTGGACTAAGCTACAAAACCAATGATTGTAATAGGACTAAACAATGGCTGAGACGGGGTCTGGACAAGAGCATGAACTAGTGACTGAACCAGGAATGAACCAGGGCTTGAACTCGTGACTGAAACTGAACTGAACCAGGGCTAAACCAGGACAAAATTTTACTTTGGAGGAAGTCTTTTTTAAGAAATCGAACAATTATTAGTTCCTGTTACAATACCTAACTTGTATTTCTGTTATTTTAAGGCAACGGTGCCACTATCTCAACCATCCGCTCCTCGTGCCTAGTGGGCTGTGCTATAATGCAGGACCACTCGGATTCTCTAGTTCAAGCAGCGGCCATCTCCTGTCTGCAGCAGCTTCATATGTTTGCTCCACGTCATGTTAACCTCTCCAGCCTGGTGCCCTGTCTGTGTGTAAGTCAAAGCTCTATAGCTTTCAAGAGATTGTTGTTTATTAAACTAACTAAACAGTAGTAGCAAAGTAGCAAAATGAATCGGAGGTGCAAAATTTAGCTTCAGCAGTAATATGCATGTGGTCATCACAAGATTCATAAGATAAGAGAACCTTTATCTCTACTGCAGCAGAGAGTATAAAACAGCAGGAAGATGGAGGTTGGAATAAACTCAAGATACACAAAGGCATAAAAAAAAATAAAAGCTGAAATTCTAAACAAATAATGAGCGCAATAAATCATGTTGGTTAAATTTGTTTGTAGGTGCACCTGTGCAGCTCTCACCTGCTCCTTCGCCGTGCGGCTGTGGCCTGCCTTCGACAGCTCGCCCAGAGAGAGGCAGCCGAGGTCTGTGAATATGCCATGAGCCTCGCCAAGAAGACAGGGGATGGCACAACCATCAGTGAGTAAAGGCAACAATAAGACTAATTTCGAGTATTAACTCTGCTGAAAGTTTGTAGTTATTGAATTTAGATCATTGATTTTGATTTGAGTAGTTTTGTTTAAATTTGTGTGGTGTCCATGTACTTTTTCATGTTTATAGTAAAATTAGCTGTTCATGGAATAGGGCTGTGCAGTTAATAAAAAAAGATTTAGTCTTTTCTCATCGTCGATACTTTAGACTTTCCCATTTAACAGAGAGCAAAATTTATAATTGCAATTACATTTTTATTTCTTTTATAAGACGAAATTAAATTGAACAGAATTTCTAGATTGACAAATTTAAAAATCTGATATATTTTATGTTCATATTGCCCACAAAACCACTCAAATCAAGGTCAATATTGTGAAGCCCATCAGTTTAACCTATGTCCATATTAATATTAATTGCAGTGTTCAGTTTCATGGTGTCGATATGCTTTGTCCCTGATTTAGATCTGAATATCACAGAGACGGGTCTGGAGGGCGTCCTGTTCGGTATGCTCGACAGAGAGACTGACAGGAAACTCTGCTCCGACATTCACGACACTCTGGGACACATGCTTTCATCGCTGGCTGTGGAAAAACTCTCACACTGGCTCAAACTCTGTAAAGATGTCCTAGCAGCAACTACAGGTATTTGATAGTGAGAATGTGTGTATGTGCAGATCTATTTCCTGATAGTTGATTCACAAAATTCGTTTGGAGTCATTAAACAGACTATATATGATAATTTTGCACGTAATGTGTAATATCAACTGCGCGCTGTCAGTACTACTCAGATATTTAACTTGTTGTTATGACCGATATTAGTGTTGCAGAAAATAAGAAAATAAAGTTGTAGTAAAGTTCACAAATGAACATTTCACTTATTTAAAGATAATTACATATTAGTCTGATATGACGTCGCATGGTGCCCAACGATGTGGGTCCATAGTGGGGTTCACAGACTGGGCGGCAAATTGCTGCCCCTGCGACCCAGCCCGATAAAGAAGATGGATAGATATTGTACTGTCCACGATAATTGTAAACACACACTTTTGGGGGTAACAGAAATCTATTTCCCTGAAGGAAATCTATGTAGACACAAAGAACATGCCAAGAACACACAGTAACATCTTATCTGGGAATTGAAACCTGGACCATTTTGTGCTTTCATGCTCCATAATACTTCATACGTCCATACATTTTACAGTGTGTGTGTCTACGTAGATGATAATGTACAGTATGTTTTGCAGATGTTGGTGGAGCCGTTGTGTTTGAGGTGGAGAGAGATGAGGAGGACTCGGAGAAGAACAATGAGACTGACGACGACACCATGTTCACGGGCCTTGGTGATGATGACAAGTCCAAGCCCTCTGTAGCCCCCCGGTGGGTCACTCGAGTGTTCGCGGCCGACTGCTTGTGCCGGATCATTCTGCTCTGTGAGAACGCAGACAAAGCCCACTTCGACCTGGCAGCAGCCCGCTCAGCTCAAGCTAAAAAAGGTACTACTAATTAACTACCCATGATGCAGTGGTTTGGGGTAATTATATGGTGTCAGTGAGCAGAATAGGGGTCTTGGGTTTACTTAATCAGAGAGTTGCAAGTTGACTGATAGTGAGAACCACATTTGTTTCTTTAATTTATTATGGCAATATACTTTTGTTTTTAATTATGATTCAGCCAGGTTAGAAGAATTAAATATTTTGTGCTTTCTTTGTGCCCTGCAAAGAAATGCAATGAATGAATGGGAAATAAAGAATAGTAATTAGTGTTTGTTTCCCGTATTCATTCTTGTCTTTCAAGCAATAATGGCACAATTGCACGTTTCGTAGCTGGGGTGATTAGGGGGTGTATTTGTCTTCATTAAACCAGAATAGTCAGCTTTCATAACCTACACAACGTACACGCCACTGACAGAACAGGCACACAGCTAGAGAGAGACAAATGGAGAGAGCGGGGATGACTGGTCTGCCTGTCGTGTGTGTTGGCTAATCCCTTGAAAAGTGCACTTTAACTAAAACTCAATTAGATCTCTTCCTCAAGGCTATATCCTGTTTCTTTTGAGGCACTCCAGTACACTTCGATTTTCACTGGAGAAAACTACATTCACTACATTGTCTCGTCATTACACTTATTTTCAGATTTAAACTTTTCACATCAGCTACACCATGTCACAATATTCAGCTATTCAGTAATTTATAATGACTAGTAATGTTTAAATGACTACGTTTGGCCTAATTCAGGACTAGAACAGAACCAAATCTAGTCTACATTGGGGCTAAACTGAGCTTAAACCAGGACAATTGTGAACACAGTCTAACTAACATCTTGAACCAATAAATGTCCAATTTAGACCAATACCAGAAACAAACAGTACAATTAAGTCATACACTGCAAATAACCCATGTTAGCCAAAGGAAGAAAAGCCTATTTGCCACCAACAGTATAGCTGAATGATTTTCACGCAAGTTTTCTGACTAACATTGTGATTGTGATCAAATTGGCAATATGTTAATATTTTGAGAGAACATATTTTTGTAGAGAAATCTTATTGTACCTGTAGTTTACACAAAGACAGGATATTTTGTTCTCCTGTCTTTGTGATTTCATAATTCTCAATCTGCAATTTAGATTTGATTTTGATATATTGTGATGCCCTAACCAATAGATTTACCACCAGCTTCACAACCACTGGTTGAATATAATGTTTTCTGAGTTAATCTGTTGTTTCCCATCAGTAGATTTGCTGGTGCGTCACTTGTCTGACCTCATCCGTATGGCGTTCATGGCGGCCACAGACCACAGTAACCAGCTACGAATGGCCGGGCTACAGGCGCTCGAGGACATCATTAAGAAGTTTGCCTCTGTTCCAGAGCCAGAGTTTCCTGGACATGTGATCCTGGAGCAGTACCAAGCCAATGTGAGTACCTATGTTGTATATGGTATGAATCCCCAGTAATGTGTAGGGTCAAACTTGTTGAGAACTACTACTAGTTAGTATTTTTTTTTCATTAGTCAACTAGTTTTTACTTTTTGACATTTAGATTTAATAATGTCACTGTCTTTGTTATTAAAGGTCTTTTGGCATGTGTTTGAGTCTGTCTAGTCCAGTTATTTTATTATTTAACAATAATTCTTAAATAATTATCATTATTTTAACAGTCAACTTGGCACAAACCCAACTGAGAGGTGCAATTATTACTATGCATAATCTGAAATGCATTCAATTAAATATAAATGTGTCCGTTGTTAAATTTGCCATATATTAATAAACTATTCCTATATCCTATCATGGTGAATAGAGACGATTGGGTAAAAATTTATTTTAAACTTTCATTATCTAGGAATGTTTTTTGTTTTGAATACCATGGTAATCAACAATTCAAAACAAAATTTGTATCTTTTTAATGATGAAATGTCCTCAAAATGTCACCTATAGTCTGAAGCGAAAACCAATTAATAGTTTAAATATTAAAAGTGTTTTATGCTTTTTGTTAGCGGTCTGTTTTGAATATATCATATCATCATATAATTAATGAGTAGTTTACATGCATCTATCTGTTCCTTATTGGGTTGTTTTGTATTGAGTTTTGTTACATTACAGTTCTGAGCTTTGAAGGAGGAAATGAATATGTATCTCCTGTTTGAATACTTTTAGGTTGGTGCTGCTCTCAGACCAGCGTTTTCACCTGACACTCCATCTGATATCACAGCTAAAGCCTGTCAGGTGAGATTGTATGCCTCTAAGTCACTAAATCATTATTCAAACTAAAATCCTTCCCTTAAGATTGCAATACTAAGAAAGAAATATAGAAATGCAGGTTCAGCTTGTGCGCTGTCGACATTAAATGAACAGTTTTTGACTTTGACATTGGTGTAAAGAACAAGCCACAAAATTGCATTTTAAGCATGGCTGTTAGCTGTATGACTAATATAATATTTTTACAAAGGCAAAATCCTGTCAGGAGGGGGAATATTCATGTCTGTTTATTCAAATGTGACCTTTTGAAAGTAAAATTTGCCTCTCAGTAAAGTTAATTCTTCAACATAGTGGTTTATTAGCAGTAAATAATGTTTTTGTTGCATTTCAGAAGCATATTTTGTAACTGCAAAACTGATTTGAGATGGATAAAGACTATTTTACCATTTTCGTGTCTTGTTCAATCAGAGCATTTTGAGAGGTCATAGTAGTGTCTAGTTTTATAAGTTGTTTATAAGACATTAGTGTCAAAAGTTATAGTTGTGTGGTTGGCATACTGTTATCAATACTTAGTCCAGAAACAAATGATTTCTAGCAGCCATTTTAACAGTGCATACTTGTATTTACATCCTGTTTTTGATGCTTCAGGTTTGCAGTACATGGATTGGCAGTGGGGTGGTGAGTGATTTGAATGACCTGCGGAGAGTTCACAACCTGCTGGTGTCATCTCTGGACAAGGTGCAGGCTGGGAAGGGTTCATCCAGTCAACTGTACAGCGAGAGCGCCACTACGATGGAGAAACTGGCTGTTCTCAAGGCGTGGGCTGAGGTATGGGCAAAATCCACTGTTTCAATCCAGCATTATTTGTACAACACATTTTACAGGACCACACAATTTTTTGCTGGGTTAATGTAAGGTATATGTAATTGATCCCTTGTGTGGGAAATTTATTCTCGATATTTCATCCATCCTTTAACCAGTGTCGTACAGCACTCAGGGACCCATCTTCATTATCTTGAATTAGGCTGCAGACCACCTGCATTTATATAGGTATATATGAGGTATATGTGATGTCCTTTTTGACTGCAACAAACAAATATGCCATATAATTAGAAGTAATGAGGTGCTCAGACCAGATGCCATGCAGTCTGGTGGTGCTGGCAGAGGTGCCACACCACTAGAGATTCATCAGGTTGGATTCTATTTTTGCCGGATGTTGGAGTCCACCGAAGCCTTTTCCCTTAATAAATAAATAGTTATCGCGCAGCAGAGCTCTGGTCCTTGTGTGAGTGTCACACCACAATAAGACCAGTCCCACACTGGAGCTGCAGCTGCTGCTGGACTGGGAGCAGTCTGAGCGAGGCTTTACCCACTTTGCCTAGTTTTCAAGAGCGTCTGCTGCAATGTGACTTGTTGAGTTTCCAATGCAAGTCACTCAATTAAAATTTAAGTAAAAAAGAGGAAACCCATGAATATAAATATAAGATACATCCTATATATTTGGCTTGTATTAATCTAAATAATAAAAATTATGATAGTCTTGGTCGTGCTGACATGCTCCCACCTTTGATTTGTTGCCCCACTGTGAACACTTGTGTAGGGTGATATCAGCTGTGGGTAGGCAGATGCCAAATTGTTGTAAAATTATAAATTGTAATCAAGCTTTCATATTTTTCATTAAAGGGACACTGTAACTTTTTTGGTAGGGTGAATGCAATGTGTTACTTCCATCAAGAATGGAATGTTACACATCATATATTTATTCATTTACAGGTGTTTAATATTCTGTAGAAAAAAAAAAATTTGAAAAGCATTAGCATCTCCCGTAAGACAAGCAGATGGCGGACCGTCCACTAGCTAGTAACACAGTGCACCTTTTATATAGTAGATTTTGAGGCCTGTGTCATGATATTATAAATATAATTTGTAATGGCACAGTTTACTTTTTAAGGGGGCAGCACATGTGTTGTACATGTTTTCACTTACATCTGCATATGAGAACAATCCTGCCTCCATGGGATCTTATGAAGCCCTCTTTATTCTTTTTATTCATGTTAAGTATTTTGTTTGAAACTGCACTGTCCCTGCTAATCTAATCTATCCCACACACTGTGAATTGAATTTTTATTTAACAACATGTACAAACTATCTTGTCTTTATTTTAACACATGAACCATCATAGGTTTATGTTGTGGCGATGAAAATCAAGAAGGAGGCAGAGTCTAAACCTGCTAAACCAGTGAGGAGTGGAGATGAGGATGAGGATGAGGAGGATCTCAGCGTGGATGTGTTGCCTCCGGACAGTCTGATCACTTTGGTCCAACCGGAGCTGCCTTCGCTGAGCCGTCTGTGGCTGGCTATGCTCCGAGACTACGCCCTGCTCACTCTGCCCGCTGAGTTCTCCAGCCAGCTGCCTCCTGAGGGTAAAGGATAGGGGCTCTTCTTTTGTTTATTTTCAACATTTTCAAACATAACAAAATAAGGAAACATAAAAAAGAAAAAAAGTAACGAAAGGATCACTTTTTTTCCCCACATATTTGAGCAGATGTTTGTCTTGCCCTATTACAGATATACAATAGAAGCAGTTATTGAGGTCAGAATATATATATTTTTTAATCATTACATTTATATAGCACCTTTTTTTGATACCCAAAGCGCTTTACAGTTCGTTATTCGTTCACTCAACACTCAGTGGTGGTAAGCTACTACTGTAGCCACAGGGCAGACTGACGGAAGCGAGGCTGCCAATCTGCGCCATCAGCCCCTCTGACCACCACCATCACTCACACACACCACTTTCATACTAGGCAATGTGGGTGTTCTCTCTGTATTGTCTGCATCCAGTTATAATACGATTTACTGTCCGATAATAAGCATGCTAGTTAAACTCCAGGTCTGAAAATTGTGTAAAGCCCTTATGCCTTGGTGTGGTGAATAATTAGGATGCTTAGAATGTATAAAGTCAGTGTGGAATAACTTTGTACCACTGCAAATCCACCAAAAATGTTCCATAGTGCATCTTTAAATATATTTTTAGGAATTTAATGAATGTTCCTTGTGAATCAGTAAAGTTTGTGTACATTATGATGGAACTTGTGTCATGATACTGTGCCATGTGTTTTTCAGGTGGTGCATTCTACACTCCAGAGACCATAGACACGGCTCGGCTGCACTACCGCAGCTCCTGGGCCCCTGTGCTTCACGCTGTGGCCCTGTGGCTGAACAGCACTGGGTTTGGAGCTGGAGAAGACAAACCCGAGTCTCCCTCTGTCCCAGCCAAAGCTGCCGGAGTCTCTCAGGCCAAAACATTTGAGGAATCGGTCAAAGATAGAATGCATCTTATTTTGGGTAAACATTATTTATGTTTGTGTTTTTAGAGCTGTTTTGGGAGTTTCACAGCCTGTAGTAACTGGTTTACCTTGTACTTTGCAAGCAGTTTTGGTTTAGCTTCAAGTTTTGCTCTACATTTGCCAGTGGACACACCCTATTAGTATTTTTGCGTTTGCTCTCAGGTGTCAGCATTGAGTTTCTTTGCTTTCCACGTCCAGAGGAGCCCATAGAACATGTGATGTCCTGTCTGCAGGCCCTGTGCACTCTTCTAGATTCACCATGTGCCAAGGTGCACATTGCAGAAGACCAGGTAAAGTTTTTCAAAATATCATTACAATTATAGCCAAATAAAATTTGAATTTGAGAATTTTTTTTTTGACAGATGTCTGGTAAGACACTGGCTTAAATATCTGCCTGAAGAGAAGCTAACTAAACAGAAACTAACAAACCCTACACTTACCAGAATTATGTCCGTACTGAAGAAATTAAGAATTAAGATTTAATAGCGCTCAGAACAGTTATTTCTTCATGTAGTCTACACTGAAACGGAGCAAAGGATCATGGTCTATGTAGTTCCCTCTGTTTTTTTTTTTTTTTTAGCTATTTTTGCATCATAACTATTCATTTAAGCAAAGACACTTGTCATTCGGTATTTTGTGATGGTCTACGATATTATTGTGAGATCTTTGACGATACAATATCACAATATTTCGGTTATTGTTACATCCCTAGTACAAGTATTCATTTACTTTATTAGGTCCAGGTCCTCTTTCTAAGGTACATACCCTTGGAGTAACCCCAACCAGGAATCTAATCAATGCTTTTTTAAACTTTGGCTGCACAATTGTGTAGTTATAAAACAAATTACAAATCTAACTGCATTTTTTTGTGTTTGTATATGAGTGCACATTGCAAACAACTCCTGGAGCATTAACATTTGAGAGAAGACAGTTAAACTAATTTCAGAATCTCATGCGTTTTTGTTATCTAAATAATTGAAGCCTTTGCGCCTTGGCAGCACCAATTGCACCAGCAGCCCTAGCTAATATATTCAAGGAATATTATACCCTATTAATATAAATAAAAATAAATTCAAGTCAGTTCAAGTCACAAAATGCCCCCTTCAGCCATGCCTTGACTAATCGGAGTGCTGTTCTGTAGTTATTAGCAGTGGAGCTCCTGAATGTGCTGCACAGACTGTTACTGACCCGGGACCCTCCGACGGTTCAACTCCAGGTCACTGCCGTTGTCCAGGAAACCATCAGGGCAGCACAGGACCAACTGCAACGACAACGCACCTCCAAAAGTCAGACATGTACACTTTACATAACAACTTTTACATATTTAATGTTATTTATGAGGTTTGGTTACTTAACTACCTAATTAAGATAATGTCTGTATCTGTAGGTTGAAACAAAGTTTATATATTTCTAGTTGCTTCCAATTCTAGGGTTGCAACTAACAACTGGAGGAACACCGCTTATCTTAAATTTTTTGTAAATTTATTTATGAAAATAGTTGTTTCTTTTCTAACTAATGTGATAGTCCATCTATGTTGTCTAAACTGTTTGAATTCCCAATCATCCATGTCAATTATTTTCAGTCCTAATGGCTTTCATAATTGCCTTTTGATCTAATGCCTTGATTGAGGCCGAGTTCCCAGGTGGAACCAATTCCCCAAAACAAAGAAATTAATGAGATTAAGTCATAATTGTGCTACAAATTTATCTTAAAGATCTGTGTTTAAACTGTGTTTTTCCTACCTTCAGATAAAGACGAGGAGGTAGAGAAGGAGTCTGTGCCGGGCCTGGGAGAGGGAGGTGACACTGGGGAGCTGGTTCCTGGTAAATCCCTGGTGTTTGCCTCCATGGAGCTGCTTGTGTTTATTCTGGTTCGTCATTTACCACAGCTTAACACCAAAGTGAAGGAGTCCCCCAGCCACGCCGCGCTCAGGCCCCAGAGGCTGTCGGAGGAGAGTGCCCGGCTGGTGGCTCACACAGTGTCTATCCTGGCCGAGCTGCCCTTTCTCTGCACACCAGCTGGTGAGGCCCAAGGCAAACTACAAACAAGTAGTGCATCTTGACAGCTGCAGTAGAGTTTCATTTTTGTGTCTGTTAATGTTTAACAAAATGTACATATGAGGATCTTACTTTTGATGATCAGTAAGTTTAGAAGGCAATTTACTCAAATGATCTGTTTCACCTAGAGTTGTGCAGCTCTGCTATTAACCGTTATGTCATAGAAAATGAATTTCATACAAGGGTAAACTTGCCCTTTCAAGGGCAATGTTCTGTTGTTTTTCATGTTTGTATGTTTTTCAAATTGTTAAAATTGTGGGTAATCATCAAGTTTTGGTCAGAATACTGTTTGATAATAACTAGCTCCAGCAAAATCTGATTGAATGTCTTTTGTTAGAGTAATGCATTTGTTCATGATCCCTGTTAAATAAACTTGCATTGGTTACTTATTGGCTTAAGTAATCTTGTTCTAATTAAAAGTTTTCAGATATTTGTCTATGCATTTGTGAATTTAAATGTCTAAAAAAACATGTTTCTTTGTTGTTGTGCAGGGAGCATGACCATACTTCCTACAGTGCTCTTTCTCATCACTGGAGTCCTGAAGGAGACCGCTCTGAAAACTGCAGACAACTCTGTGCCCGCTCCCATTTCTGCAGCACTACAGGCCATCAAGACCATCATCACCTCCCCCCTGGCCCGCGAGGAGGCCATCAAGACGCAGTGGACCACCCTTGTGAGGAGCAGCCTGGCCTCTGTGCTAGAATACTCACAACCAGGTTAGTCCAGAGATGGATGTAAGATTCTTAGATGTGTAAGGTCATACTCTGAAATGGGAGCCAGTATTCCTGTATAGATTGCAATTATCTAAAATGTGTTTCATTATTTCAGGACAGATATCTAAACAGTAAACTATATGTATTTATACTGCAAGTTCTACAAGTTCTTTTTCAAAATCTTTTATTTCTATTTCACGGTTTCAGCAGGTGTTAGTATTGTGCCCTGCTAGCATTTTATGCATTTTTTCACCCAGATACATTAAGTCATACCACAAGAAATACAGTCCTTGTGCAGAGTAGTTTATAAAGAATTGGTTAAGCTTAATTTATATGCAGTAGAGAAAATTACTTAATTATTCAGACAGTAAAATACAAAAACAATTTGTAATGAACAAAAAAACAAAGCAAATTTACCTACATGCCTGTAAAAATGTCAATGTTATTTGAAGTCCAAAATGGCTGAAAGGACTCTTTTTTCTAAGCAAATTAAACTTCTGGACTGATGCAAATGTGTGTATTTGTTTAGATGATTCCCGGCCTGACATGGACGACGTGAGCATGTTGACAGCGATCACTTTGTTTCTGCTCTCTGCGGGCAGTGAGCTCGTGGGTGTGACTGTGCTGCAGAAGGGCTGTATGGACCGGTACAGGAATGCGCTCAACTCTGGGGATCCCTGGGTAAGCATCTGCAAACTGGCAAACACGACTTACGGTCCCTCTTAAGTATGTATTATGAATTAGTGTTGGCATTATCTACAAAAAAGTCACAACTTTTTAAAAAGGCTTTTCCCCCCACTGGTAATATTCAGATGTAGAATATGATATTTTCATTCCTCCAAATTGGGGGAAAGAGACAGTTTCTCTATTGATTACAATAAAATACAATATCCTGTAGGTAAATTCTCATATAATGAACCTGATCATTTCTATTAGTGACATCACCCTTGTGCTCACTATATTAAAACAAAATCTGCATTTTAATAATATTCGTTTTAGCTGCCCCCATCTGCATTAAAATGATTGGCCTTTCGTCATCATCATGTTGTAATGTTATTTGAAACCCAGCATTTTATTCAAATTAATATTGATAAGCTCTGTGAGGTGATTAATTTGTCTAGTGACTACATTTAGGAAGTACTTATTTAGCCTCAACTGCCTGTTAATAAATTATTTTTAAGTGACAATGATAAAACACTGTAGATATAATTTATATATGGTTTATTATATAATGCAATGCACAGATTATTATAGAACAATATGCTTACTAAACTTGTTTCTCATAATCAAGGATCATCTCTATTACTTTAATTAATTGGTTCTGTTATGCAAAACAAACTGCAATTCTCTTCTTCTTTCAGTTGGAGGCCCGGTGTTATCAGCTGCTCCTGTCCGTGTTTCAGCACTGCAGTCGCGCTCTCTCCACTCCGTACATTCACGCTCTGGCTCCAATTCTGGTGGAAAAGATGAAGTCTGTGGAAACAGATCGACCCAAGACCAATGTGGAGCTGCAGGCTGTACAGGAGGGCATCAGGGTCCTGGAGACGCTCGTCAGCATGGGGGAGGAACAGAACAGTAAGTCTATCTCCGCTACGCATTGCAATTGACTATTTACAACAAATGATTATATCTTTGCTGAAAGGTCCCCAAAATATCAGGTATAAAGGAACCTTAAGCCCAGGAGTACAACACTGAATGTAGCGTTCTTTTATTCATAAAACTAACAAGACTGTCATGCTTCGCAGTTTCTATAGGTCTATCTTGCTTGGGTTGTAGATTTTTACATAGTAAGAAATAACTGCAGCCTTTGCAGCAATTGTGATTAATTGCATTTGGGTAAAATTATAACTCGTATTGTGTAGATATCCTCTTTGACTTAGTTCAATACAATTTATCTGAACTGTCAAAACAAAACCTAGACTCAATTGAGTTTTTTTTTCATATTTACTTTACTTTACATATGTACTTACTTACATATTTACTTTACTTCATATTTACTTCACTTTCGTTCCCATTTTAATTTAACTACTTAAACAATGCAAAAATCATTTGCATTTCAGAACATGTTTGTTGAGGTCTAAACTACAATGTCAGCATTTTTTTATTAACAAGACTCTATTAAGTCTTTTGAATAATTTAATATTTTCAATAAATGTGTGACACAGCTTTTATGTTTAATAACAAATCTCTTATAATTTGTTCCATGGATTAGACTCTTACACATGTATGAAATGGTTTTAAAGATCATACTGCCTTCCTTTCTTGGTTTTAATCTATTAATTGTAATAGCTGGCTGGACTGAGCTTATGCATCATATCAGATAATCCTTGACATTGCCCTCTAAAAATACATACATGAGTAATCTTGTCTAAGAAGATTATTTAGACATTGAACGTCTGACATGAAGCCTTTCTTGGCCTTATTCCTGGTGAGCCTCTTATCTGAATGAAATAAATATACCCTGAAATCTGACTAGACTTGTATTATTTTAATAACAGTAGGACATTTGTCAAATGTCAGCAATATTTATGTTTTTAACTTTGGTGACAAAGAATCATTGATAACTATTATCAATTTGAGGGCGCGCAATGTCTAAACCTATTAGCCTTTTTTTTTTTTTTTTTTTTCCAGGGGTCCAGTTATTGGCTCTCCTCGTCCCAACCCTTATCTCTTACCTGTTGGATGAAAAGGCTGTCTCCTCCGCACCACCGGTCTCTAAAGGTCTTCACGAGTTTGCACTTCAAAACTTGATGCGTATCGGACCCCTGTACCCGGCCGCCTTCAAGATTGTCATTGGTGCTGCTCCAGAGCTTAAAACTCGACTTGAATCTGCCATAAGGGCCAACCAAGCCAGTAGTAAAGCCAAGGCTGCAGCAAGACAAGCCCAACCTACTGTACAGGCTGCACCAACCATAAAACTAAAAACTAGCTTCTTCTAAAGACTGCTAAAACATGCTGAACAAAGTTAACATTTTATTTTAATGTAACATGATGTCATGTCTGTCATTTACTTGTTTTTATTTATACTGTTACACATTTTACTTAGTTCTGATTTTTAAGTGTTTTTGTAAATAGTAACCTTTATTTCAATGTTAAATCATGCTGCTTAATTAATGGATGTCATTTTCCAGACAGATACAGACATATCTATGTGAAGGGACCATTTCTGAATGATTTTCTTTTTATTTAGATTTCTTTTATTTAGCATTCCTTGTCTTAAGTGTTTTTTTTTTTTGTTTTTTTTTATCCTATGGTAATTTCTTTATCCTTACTATGGCCATGTATATAATTGTGAAGTACATAATAGATCATATCAAGATTACATGTTTATGTTGTTTTATTGCATACATAAACCTTATGGGTTTAAAAGAAAGAGCCTGTCTCATTTTAAGCAGATGTTGCTATTAAATTATGTCTGAAACAAAAATTGTATTAATGACATGAATAACAACTTTTAAGGACAAAACACAAGAGCATAAGTGTTCTACATGTTCATCTCTGACATAAATTGTCCATGAGTGCGTTTGATTTATCTGCTTGTGAAGTGATATGCCACATAATAAATTATTTTATTTGAATTGTATGTGTCCATGTTCTGATTGAAAAGTCTTGAATACTAAGAAGGGAAGAGCCTACTATAGATACAACAATTGCATTCATTTCCCAGCATTCCTGTTTCTGCATAAACTGGACATTTTTATTGAGTTAATCAGGAAGAAGCATGACTGGGAAGGTCATGTCTGTATATGTTTACATTTTGTATTGCATTCGTCAAATATTACTTTAGGCATATTTGGTAAGAGCCCAAGGGTTATTAAACAGTGTGAGCTGTGCGAACTCGTGAATCGAGCGCACCCTGTCGGCACGCTGTGGGCGTGGCCTCGCGCTGACGTCACTCGGTGACAGCCGCTGTCAGAAGTGAGTTCATTCTCGAGGAGACGGAGCGCCGTGACCAGGCTCAAGCTCTTCCTTTGGTCTCTAGCGCTAAAAATCAGCGATACAACGGAGAGAGCGAACCCGAGAGCCCGGCCATGGACGAACAGGCGGGCCCCGGTGTGTTCTTCAACAACAATAATAACTCCGTTTTACCCGGCGCAGGGAAAGGACCGCTGCCCGATGGCGACGCAGGGGAGGCGGCCAGGGCGCAATACAGTATCCCGGGGATCTTGCACTTCCTGCAGCACGAATGGGCCCGCTTCGAAGTAGAGAGGGCACAATGGGAGATGGAGAGAGCCGAACTACAGGTAAAACATTGCATTTATTGTGCGGATGGTTACGTTTAGTGGGAATACCGGGACGTATGTACGCGGCTTTGTGAATTGTCGCTTCTAGAGGCTCTGATTGTTCTGGTGTTAGCTTCTTAGCGTTAGCTTCTGTGCTAAAGCAGCTGCAGCGCCCCCATGACCCGACTTCTCGACGACTATTTGCTTCTTTTACCACGTCTTAAAACGAGAAAAGCGGCACATGTGTATTTCTGTTTGCCAGGACACTCTCGCTAAAATAGATTCGATTAATTGTTTATTGAAACTAATCCCGTAAAGTGCATTGCGTTGTTGACAGTGTGCTGGGAAGACGCATTGACTGGGAGCATCGTACTTATGTGGTTGTAGTAAAGCAACTAGCTGCCTTTACGTAATTATACTGGAGTGGTAAATTATGTTAAAAATCCCTTTAACATTCCCATAATTGCTACAAAACTACACTTGTAATTGAAGCTACTACGCACTCAGTTTGTGTTATTACGAAGAGGGCCAGCTGGAGCTGCCATGTCACTGCCACTGCTGAAGTCACCTACCAAAATGTTTGCCACTGTCAACCTGTTTGAGACAGACCACTGGGTTTATTGGCCCACCATCTTAGAGAGAGCTTTATGGCTTTGTACCAGCAAGTCATCTGATGAGCTGCATTTTGTCTTTCCTGGTAGTGATCCAGGATTTTCCAATGCGTAATGTAAGGGCAATAGGAGATAGAGCTAAGGCACTTAATCACTCTCTCTTGGAGTTCAGTGTAATCTTATATCTCAATAAATAATAATAATAATAATAATAAAACAGTTTCAGTTTAACATGTAACTTTATTGCTGTGCTGTGATATTGACCATTTACCTCCAGTGCAATATAGTCTGCATGGTTTGTATGCATGTTCTGTTGTATGCACATTTTCAGGGGCTTTTATTTGAAATGAACCTCTTCATAATTTATTTTGCTCTCACGTTTGGACTCAGTGCATGAACTTATGGTCCCTTGTTTCCAGTCTACTCTCTGACCTCATCCGGCAAAAAGATGAGGAGGAAGTCAATAGTAGTGTCCATTGTAGTAGACTTTGACTCATTGACTCTGGTGTGCTCTGTGTGTGCTGCTGTATTGTTCTTCCTGTCTATAGTCTATCATAAAGTGCGCTTATCAGAAAGCACCAGCATCTGTGGTAAGGCGCGCTCGGGTCGCTAAAAGACTTGTGGGGTGGTTAAGTTGTGGCGGCAAAACTGTGAGCGCAAAATTTGAGTTGGAGGTTATGCTGACGTGACATAAAAAGGTGTTCCAAGATTGCCTATGTTACAACTTTTGGTTTGCTATCCACTGTACCCAGAGATTTCTGAATATATATGCAGTTAAATGCAACATAAACACATAATTTAAACTGGTAAATAATGGATAGTGATATGTGATACAGTAAAAAAGATGGTAAAATAAATGTAAAGAATATTAAGTTTTTAGTGCCACGTGTAATTAAATAAAGTCTTAAAATTGTCTTTAAAAAATTTTACTTTTTGGGGCTTAGCTTTCTGCAGCTGTAATGAAATATGTTGCTGGAATAGTCAGATTTTCTTTTTTGTTTTATAATTTCCTCTCTTATCTACAACTATGTGAAACTCGCAGCTCTGATGAATGTATTTTGTCACCTTGTAATGACCTTGAAGGATTTGCTGAAGGTGTGACAGTACATGGATCATTTTGTATAGAATGCCATCTTTACTGACAAGTTCAATTACATTTAGGAGATGACTCTAAGGCTGCAGTATTTTTCCCATATACAACATATCAATATATCCACTAAGTCCTAATAAAAAAATAAATACAGAGATGATTCAGTTTTAGTTAATTTCGTAGTCTTTCCGATTTCAATATATCACTACACAGAAGTATTGGGATAAATAATAGTGTTGATTCCACTCACACATTGACAATAATGCAGGACAATCTTAGTAAAACATTAAAAATAAACATTATACTTAAAAGACATGAGCTGCCACCGATAAATAGCAGAATTATGCCATAGAAGTTACTTTTTTTAAACCTGTTACTGCTTAAGTATTTTTTAAATCTCACCATCATTGCAACGAAAATGTGTAAATATTGAGACAAAAAAAATATTCCATGCATCATATTGAACAATAAGGCGATATAGTAATTATTGTGACAGATTTATTTATATTCATTCTTTTACCAAATAGTAGATGCCAGATATGGGAGAATAGCAATGAACTGTCCAACCTCTGACACCTTTTTATGTAGTAAACTAGCAAAAAATCCTGATTAACAATATGAAATGGCATTTGACTGTAGTGTAATGTGCTCTTCTTCAGTCCCATTACAGCATTACAGATCCATATCAAATGCATACTAACTTTGTTACATATGTTGTTGGTAAAAGCAGTTGTATCACATGACTAGTATCAAGGGTTGACTAGTGCACCCAAAGCTTTATCTATCAGACATTTAGTACTGTGTGTCTATAGTCTGGATTTATCACTGTAAATGCTATATTTCCTGTAGATTTAAACCTGCCTCTACTATCTGTGGTCTTGTTTATCAGGTTATTATCGAAACACTATCGAAAGCTTTTGATTCTATAGAAAAATATATTCATTTCCACATCTTTGTACCTGCTGTGACTGTTTTAGGCAAACCCAGGAATGCTGTCGGTCTAGATAGTTTGTGCACAGCCACTCCTCTGATTGGTTAATCATATTAATAACTCGTGTAAACGCCCTGTCAAATGTGATTAGAGTACTTCATTGATTGGCTCAATTTAACTCAAAATGCCTCAGTATCTTTCAGTATACTTTTAGGTTGCATTCATACTTGTACACACAAAACAAATTTGGGAATAACCTGAGACTGAACCTGGAACTAAATCAAGAATAGACTACGACTGGACTAAATCTGGCTAACTGTAAATGCACTTTTCTCAAGATTAGGGATGGGCATGATTAGTCGACTAATCGATAATTGATCGTGAAGAATTTCGTCGATCACGTTCATTTTTAAATGGCAAACCGAATGCTGTGCATAGTGTAAGAAGACAAGACTACGTCTCACAGCACAAACACTGGAGTTGTGGCCTCACAGTCCCATGTCTCTGCTGTGGCGCACCTCCTTGGAGATCACTATATCCCTCAGGGAATGCGTACACATGCACATCAGTATCCCGGGTCTGATCAAGTTTTTTTGAGTATCCCAGTTTTGTCATGGTGCATGTATACGCAGTGTCCAAGTTGAGTGCGCACTTTTCAGTCTTTTCATCACAACAGTAGCCAAAATAAAGTGACCAACATAAATGAAATGAGTGTTAAATAAAGAGCTGCACTAAACCGGCACACGTACAATCTGCACACATATGACCTGCACACATATGACCTGCACACGTATGACCTGCACACAAATGATCTCTGAAAACAAGCATCTCCAACGTGACATACGCACAGAACAGACTCACCATCAGCAGCACATCCTCTGTCATAGAAAGAAGACACATCTAATCCACTTTAGTCTTTTAGACCACAGAAGCTGACCACATCAGTGCAGGAAAGAGCTGCTTTTTTCAAGCGTTTACAGTTTATACAAATTAGCCATGCAGTTTTAAGTTTTTAAGTTTAGTTTCTGTAAAACGTAAACAAATGTGTACAAAGATTCATTAAACACATTATAATCTCAAACAGCTGATGTGGCTGTATGGGGGATTATGCTTTACATGTTGTAAAGTTGAGTTTATGGTAAAAATAATGATAACTTTAATATAAAAGTGTTAATGATTAATTGATTAAGAAAATTTAACCAAATAACCATCCCTACTCAAGATAATCTAATAGGCTCTTTTTGCATGTTTATTCCCTGTCATAATGCAATAATTGTATTGTACAGTGTAAATCGATTTCCATCAAACTTTTCAAATGTAAATATTAAATCTATTTCACTAGTGTTTGTAATATTTCAGTCTGTTTTATTATTGTACAGTTGCATTACCATGACCAAGAAACTTCCCATGTGGGTCACTACAGTTTGTGTAGCTTAAGTCATACAGTTGCATACAGTAAGTTTTCATAGCTAATTTGGTTAATGTATGTTTTTAAGCAGAAAATACTATATAGATTTCACTTCCTCATTTGCCCAAAACAGAATGGTGTGAAGATTTGCTGAGAGGCTGCAGTTTTGTTGGACCATGGATGGGTAGTTCTAACATTATGGTGACTAAAATCTGTAATACCCACTTAATGATGACCTGCCTCTCTTATTTGGTCAAAAATACCCATAGATTTTTTTTTATTATTAGATCAACATGTTTAGGTAAGTTCAGGAAAGGGTTAAAATAGGTCAAGGTTGGTTTTAGATAACGTTTAGGAGTAGCCAGCAGTGAATATGGTTAAGGTTATGAAGATGAATCTAGGATATGAATATACCGTAAGTGAATGTAATGACCCAAAAAAGCATGGGAACCCAACACATGTGCCTGTGTGTGTGGTGCTGTGTGTGGTGCTGTGTGTGGTGCTGTGTGCTCTGCTGTGTGCTCTGCTGTGTGCTCTGCTCCTGGCCCCTGTGCCCCTGTGCCTTTGTGCCTCTGGTCCTGGGGAAATCCCTGCTCGGCCGGTGTCCTCTTGCTGAAGGCTTGTGTCAGCAGCAGCAGCAGCAGAAACACCGTCCTGAACCTGACACCAGGAGAGGAGGAACGTGACGCGGGACTCAAACACTCACGCCTTATTCTGGGAACACAAGTGAGGCGCGATTGTTTAACGATTGACTGATTTGTTCAACCAGTGCTGTTTCACAGAGCAATAACCCTTTGGTCCAAATGTCGTGTAAAGTTTTATTGTTGTCATATTACAATTTCAAACAAAATGTTGATGCTATAATGAAAAGACTTGATGCTCTATATCTATTTCAATAGCACCATGATGATTCAGAATTTTTTTTTAGCCAATAGATTTCCTCAACCCAAAAATAGTAGTGCCTTACTCACTATGAAGTCTATAGTTCCACTATAGATGAAGAGACCATTCCAAAACTATACTAGAAGGCTTGTATTGGCTTGTTCAAAGATGCCTTGAAAGAATGCATTCTTATTGTGAGTGTCCTGTATTAGGCAACCTTGTGGCATCACTTACAGATAGGCAATTTTAACGCCTTATTGTGAGACATACCGAGCACAGCAAAAACATGTCCATGGAGACGAGCAGTGGCTGGATCCTCATCTAGAATAGCTCTTAATCTTTGAAAAGCTGGAGCCTTTTCAAAATATTGCAGGTTACAATTCAAGAATATTGAATACACTAATTATTATTATTACATAGGTCTTGTTTTCCTCTGCTCTACTTTAAGTGCCATCCAGCGCTACCCTTAGAGCAACTAACATGAGTTTAACCTCATTACAGTGACTCAGGGTATGTTGAATTTGCTTAAGGCACAGATTGTTGAACTCCGCAGAGCCTTAAGGACCAAACCATGCACATTGTGGTGTGGTTTGAGTCTTGCAAAAAAGGGTGTCGCCATCATTCCTCAGCACATCCACCCCCGGGCCGTAGTTATTTCTGTTTGCTCGCCTCGTGTGCTGCAGAGAGGATACAGGCTCGATGTTGGTGCCCCCAGGAGTCAACATGGAAATGACAAATGTTTGAAGAGCAATCCATTTTAAAGGTACACTAACAAGAATGTGTCTGGATGTTTTTGTCAGTATAACATGGCAACCATTTCTGCTGTTTGAGTGATTAGACTAAGTAAGCAACATTGGAAGATGTGAATTTAACTATGGTACTTGTAGTGTTAACTGTCCCAGTATTGTTTCAGTTTACTCTTACAGATAAATTCGGCTTTGTAAATGGATTGGTCTACTTTTTTACTCTTATTTTAGAAGGCTTGTGGTTTTATTGCAGATACTATTTGATACTAAAACAAGTATCAAAATTAAGTTTTCATTTCAACAAGTTTCAATACTAAAAAACAAACAAAATCAACACCACACAAAAAGGACAACTAGATTCTGTAACTGCTTAATAACCTATAAAAGAAAATAGCCTAAAATAAAAGAAAAAATGTGCATTAATTTGAATATTTTCTTAGTTACCGGTACTTGTTTAGTTGAGTTACTCCAGTCTATCCTACTCCCATTATTCCCAACATAGGAGTCCAGAGTCATTTGACTGCACATCAAATATTCACTGAGCAGATCACTGTGGCTTTAAAAGGGTTTCTATTTTTGCTGCAGCAAGTGCCTGGAGGAGGTACCATGTTTACTAACTCCAGCCTGCTCCACTGTCCCGCTTGGACCAGTCCCAGCTCCTCTGCGCCTCGGAGACGTACATCCGACAGAGGGGCTGTTAAATCCCCAAATCTGCTCCGTTCATTCAGTGAGCAGGCACTAGCTCTGTGTGGGAGTGTAGGACAGCTGTCTGCTCTGAGGTCATCAGGGTGTCTCTCTGCAAATGAGAGTCACAAACTGGAGTCCTCCTTCATCCCAACTATAGCTTTTGGAAAATGGTGTTTGTAGGTCTGGGCAGTATGTTTCCCTTTATTGCTCAATCCCATTTTTTTATTCAGTCCATTAAGCGCAGACATTTTTTTTTTTTTCTTCAAGTCTGAACTCCAAAACGCATTTGCTGACTAGATTAGAAATGACTAAAGATCATTGTCAGTTATTGAAGTTGTTTGTTTTTACAGCAAATCAAGGATCAAAATGTGATTGATCCATATAAGGGGAGAGAAAAAGTCATGAATGTATATTTTTTTGCCATGTCACCAAGCACTTTCAGCCTTTGTTCTCCTAATGACTTTTACCCAAAGATCATACGTTGGTCAGCGCTTTCTCCGGACTTAATTGAGCTCTGGTCATTTAAAAACTATTATGTCTAGTCAATGCGTCGCCTTTTCTCAGAGCTACACACTTTTTATTGATCCATCATTTGTCTCTGCCACAACTGCTCCTCCAGAACATCCAGCCCACTATATTTGTAAAGAAACCGCTGATGTTGAAAATGCCTCCTTGCTGTCTCTGTGTGCGGCCATATTGTGGAAAATGAGTGCAGCAACATGAGGGAGATGTGATCCAGCCGCCTGGAATATCCCTGACCTGTCTCGGTTTTGCCCCACAGCGAGACAGAACTGGGTTATGATGCTCACTTTCTTTCATATGAAAGATTGTTCTAGTCTAATCAAAAAGTCTTTGTAATATTGATATAAATGTAGGAGCCTTGTTCCAACAGTTTTTCATCATTGCTAGCTGGGGGCCAACGCTATCCTCTGGCTGACTGTACCTTGGCATTTCCAAAATCATCTATCAGCAAAGCATGTTTTGCTTTGTTGGATTATTCCCATGTTCAAGTAATCCTGCAAGTTAAGTTTGTCACCCTCGTCATCCCTCAGAATATTCACCCTCACTCGTTTACATCATCTTGTGGCAATCCATGTTGCTCCTGTGTTTTTAACATTTTTATCTTCTCATGACCTGTGCACAGCAAGATGAATTCTCTGTTACCGTAATTTCACGACCATAAGGCGCATATAAACGTCTTAGATTTTCTTCAAAATGAGCCACGCGCCCTTTCGTGCAGTGCGCCTTGTGTGATGCGGACGTGATAGAAAAGGGGTGCGCTCATGTGAGGCGGACGTGTTAGAAAAAGCATGAGAACGTTAAAGGGGGAAGTGTGGGCGTGGCTTGTGTATAAAAGAACAGGTATGTGCTTTATGCACAACATTGCTGTTTTAACAACCCTGAAATGGCAAAGAGACACCTTTTTCCACGCATCACCATCGCTTCTAATTTATGACTCTATGCGTGCTCATCTCACCGCTGACGTGAAAAAACAAGTGAAGCAAATGAACGCTACGCTTGCTGTGATTCCGGGAGGGCTGACGAAAGAAGTCCAACCGCTGGACATCGGCGTGAACCGGCCGTTCAAAGTAAGGATGCGAGCGGCATGGGCGCGATGGATGACCGAAGGAGACCACAGCTTCACGAAGGGTGGAAGGCAGCGCCGGGCGAGTTACGCTACAGTTTGCCAATGGATTGTAGATGCTTGGGCTAACGTGTCTGCTGGTACTGTTAAACGAGCTTTCGCAAAAGCCGGTATAATTTCTGAGGAGCCGCACGGTACAGACAGTGACTCCGACAGGCAGGAGCGAAGTGGACCTGCTATGGATTTTGCGCAGCTGTTCGATTCGAAACAGAGGATGAGGACTTTGACGGATTTGAATAATGACTATTGTTTAATATTGTTGTAATTAGTACTTAAATAAAGCACAACCAAACTCAGTTTTGCTCCCTATATATTTTTCAATACGCACATTTGCATGCTTGTTTGTGCGCCTTTTCGTACGGTGCGCTTTATGTGTGTGTTAAATACAGTAATGGCACACAAAACTGAGACTGCGCCTTTTCGTACGGTGCGCCGTATGGTCGTGAAATTACGGTATTCTCTGTTCGCAAACTCACAAAAATCCATCAGTACTGCTCCAGTTGTTGTGATCTGGACCAATCACAGGGCAGCATGGATGTGTTTTGAGAGTTTTTGGATAGGAAAGATGTCTGAGCTTTCCTCTCATTTGGATTTAACAAAAGTTTGATCTCTTGCTGTTGTGACCCTTTGCCCAATCAGCTTGAAGGATTCATCTGAATACTTCAGCAAATTGTAAAATGTAGATCAATCCACACAGTTGAGCAGTGTCTTGATGACCACTGCTTCAGATAAATGTGTTCTCTGGATTGAAGACTTGGGACAGACTCCAATCATAAACCCCAAGTCCTACAATTCCCCCGATCGTCTTTCTGACATGTAAACTGCAGATTTGAACAGAGAGAAGTGCAAATTTAAGCAGGACCGGTGTCAGGAGTACAGCCAGTCTGTGAGACGCTCCTGAAACAGATGTGCAAACAGTTAAATTAGCTTCGTACAAAGGCGGGAAGCTGGTAAATACACTTTCACACTTGGGTCTTCAGAGAGGTGACAAAAACAGCAGCTCTGGCAAATCCACAGATCAGGAATATAGTCCCATCAAATAGAACAAGAACATGGTGGAAAATGTTCTGCTGTGATTGAATTGTGAGTCAGTGGTGAGTGAGTGAAAAGTGGGAGTGAATGGTTGGTTGCCTGTCTCAGCTTTTATTTAAATGATGTTTATGAGAGTACAATGAGCAATCAAATCAAAACCACAATTTGAATGGACACAGTTGGCTAAATGCAACGGCTGCAATTTTTTTCTGGACACGTTTTAATTGCAACCTCCAGTGCAATTGCAATGCTTGTCAGAAAAATCACAGCTAGATAGATTTTCCCCAAATCATTCAGCCATTACAACAAAGTGTGATTTCTGTAATGCCAGTGTATAGGGGTGTTCTCTATTAATGGAAAACACTGCATCCTTCAGTCCCACACACAAGGCTACCTGTCAGGAGGAGCTATAGGTGACAGCAGTGCAGCTTTTTTCCTTTTTGGTGACGACAGTTGAATTCAATAGTCATCAAAGTTCAAAATATTAGGGTAATATTGTATTGTATTTTTTTATGTTTGATATATAATGGTTAGAAACGTATAGGTCTCAAACCTTAAGTATTATTGGAAGTGTATCTTCAAACTCCATATCTTTTTGTTCTTATAATACCACAGCTTATCAGGATTCATTTATCTTATATACTGTAAAATTGTGTCTTTATTACTTAAGTTTAAATCAACCAAAAAATAAATGTATTATTAGTCTAATAATCAAAATAGTTCACATTTGCCTCTCTAATATCACATTTACTCACCAGATATGTGAATGTTGGACTGCAGCGTCTCTCCTCTTGTCCCTGCTGTTGTTTGGCTCCGTCTCTTGCTGCTGCTGTACAAGTATGTGAGGAATGTACTTGGCTGCTTCAGGACAGTGTCATGGGGCTGTTGAGCTCGTCCTGATGACTGTAAATCCACTATTGGCCCAGAGTAGTGATGTCAAAAAACTAAAATTCCAAACTAGATAGAGTAGTAGCAGCAGAGTCGACTAGACACTCAACACCGATTCCGATACCACCATGAAAAAAACGCTCTTCCTTTTGACAATACAATATGACTTTCATTATTACATCATAGTACTATTACCATGTGGGTGTTATATCTTTAGGTAGGTTCCACAGTGGTCCATGGGCGTATCTAGATGTGGTCTAATACTTGTACTGATTCATTTAGATTTGCCAGGTTCATTTTTGTCCTGTGAATGTGACTTTTTTTTACTATGAATACCTGCTCAAATGAGTATCTAGTGTTGATACTAGTCTAGTCTAATCTATTAGTAACTGATTTTCAATACTTTTGACAGCCACAATGCTAGGCCTGTCATAATAGCAAATTTTGAAGTACACTATATTGCTGAAGTAAACTGCAGACAATAAGTGATAATATTGAACCCAAACCATAAAGCAGATTTATCTCCTCAAAACTATTTCAAATATACAATTTGAGCTACAGCAAATAATTAGCAGAATCATGCAGCAGTTTAGTTATTTTATTTCTGTAATGAGTCATAGAAGTTCATAATTAAACCTTCACATCTCATGTGTGCTGAAAAATAACCAAAACTTTCCACTATAGTACAAAAACAATTACCCACGATAAATATTGCCCTTCAAAAATAGCTGTTCCAACTATCACGTATTGGACGATATAGTAATAATCGCAACAGGCCTACCTAGTGCAGGCAGAAGCTTGTTTTGAATTGTAAATGTGGGATTACGGTTCAGTTTCCCCTCCTGACCGCAGCAGTGGTCACCCTCTCACCATTTTGTGTGAATGGCTTCGAGTTTGCGTGATCGGATCTCACTTGACTCCAGTGACTGAGGCGTAGAGACTTGTGCACTTAATACTTTAATACTGTGTGGATTAAATGGCCTCTTTGTGCAGCTCATGACTGGAGATGATGTTGGGAAAGTCTGGAAGAAAGTATGACAGTAATTTAAAACTACACAATGTAATAGTCACATTTAGATCCAGTGTTTCTTCTTTGCATACATACAACTTTATGGGGATAATGGTTAAACAGCCCATAAAACGCTTTCTCATCATTGTGGAGATTAACTTTTTTCCTTGCTTTTATGTGCACTTTTATAGACTCAATGCAGTTTTACATAATCCATACAGAGAATACAGCAATTATAATATAACAATAAAAGCTTTTAAAGGTCCTCACTCCACCTTTTCTGTGTTGTTCATGGCCTGAAAATCATTGGTGACCTCTGCATATTATTAATGAACCAAAAATCTATTATAATGGGTTTGTCTGGTTTGGTTGTTATAGCTACATTACATAAACTTGACCTTTACTCTTATCTTTCCCAGGAGCAATCCTTTCTGAGAAATTTTATTGACCCCACTCCCTCTCCTGTGAACTTGGCTCACCATTCGATCTTTGATGTAATACTGACCATTTATATTTCCAAAACAAGTACTGTATTAAATAGATAATCAATTTTATTAATATTTTGAAATCCCTCTACTTTCATTAAGGAGTTGAGCCTGAATCTGTCTTCATCGTGACTTTTTTATTATCATTAGGCCTGTCACGATGAATACTATATTGACTCATCATTCAATATATGATAGCTAGAACAGCATATTTTGGTTGAAATAGTGGGGAGGTTTCTGCTATTTTTATGTAATACGGTAAGATTTGAGCTGGTAAAAGTCGAAAAACTAACTTGCAGGACTAACTAATGGTTCATTCTGTCATTTATTTGTTGCGGCTCAGGCCTCTTTAATGATATAGTATATGTAAATTTGGTTTACTGCAATTTTCATGCTTTATTGGCATCAGTGGCATCGTGTTATTCCTCTGTAGTAGGGTTGGGCAGTATGCAAATTTTGATACTGTTAAACCTCAGCATTTTACCGGGGTACATGGTATTACTGTGATTAATTAAGGGTTATTTTGTAGCTTGCGTGTGATATTTCCCACTGCAGCATGTTGTATCTGACAGACCCCGTGCTCTTGGCACTCAGAGAAGTTACCGTCTCCTCTGTGAAAATCTTGTCTTCACCCTCCTTTGCTCCTCTTCAGCGCCGCATGACCCCTCTTGACTCTTAGCGTTCAATAACACGTCTCTCTCACACACGAAGCATCAGTCAGGTTTTTTTACTTCTTACTCGCTGCGTGTGGATTGATATCTCCATGTGTAACAACGTTTGAAGAGTAGAGAGTGGAGAAAATCCGCACTGTGCCCCATGTCTGAAGCGACTGTGGTGGGATCGCTGGCTTGACGCAGGGTTGTAGCTCTGTCACCATTTGCTGTCTCTCCCGTCATTCGGCCTGAATCCAAAATGGTGCTTTTGCACTGCAGATTTTTTAATGACGGTAATGAAACTGATACTACTATTTGATACCACGGTATACCATATTACCACCCAACCCTACTCTGTAGCTTTATATGGTGTTTCTAAATTTGTTATTGTGACAGGCCTAATCTTCATGCATTATTAAGGTTAATTATGTTATAAAAAACTCATCTCCATGTATCATGCTGAACTGAAGTCTGTTCCATATTTGGCATACAGGATTCTTTAAGTACCAGCTCCTATAAACCAGTCCACAGCTGCTGCTTCTGTTCAACTAGTGACCAGTGTTTATTTTCCTCAGTAGCCATTAGCCTGTCTTCCCGCCTGCTTTTCCTCTTTGAAAAGCGTTTGAGATGGATGCCTTATTCTCTCTCTCCCTCTTTCTCATTCTCCCATCTCTCCTTCCTCCTTCTCTCTCTCCCCTTCTCTCTCCTCTCTCCTCTCTCACAGTCCAGACTAAGAAGGCCTTATCCCGAGGCCCCATAATGCACCCAGTGTCAGTCAGTGCCCGAATTAAATGCTTCCTGTGTCTCTATGGCCCCAGTCGACTCACTGCATTCCTCTCAAGGTTCATGTTTGGTGGAGGCATTCACAGAGACGAGGCTGATGTGATGATATCATAATATAATATGCTATGCAGTATGTGTAATATTACTTTTGCAATGTTCATCTTAATTGTCTTCAAGTTACAATAATTCTTATTGCCTTTTAGATAGTCAAGTTAGTAATGAGATGTATTTACCTGGACATGTTTTGGCTGCTAGCTATTAGTTAAGTTCACTTCAAAATCTGACTAGTGCCGGGTGTACAGTGTGCGATATTTTCAATCGTTTCACTCAGCCCCACTTGCAGGATTTAAAAGTTCACAGCTCACGATTCATGTTCTCACACTACGAACTAGTTCAATAGTGCTAAACCCTGACAAGAGGCGACTTGATTTCAAACAGGTTTGATATTGTTGCACCCTACATTTGCCGATCGGTAGATGGTTATGAGGTACTAATTGGTTCTCGTTACCCCATGTTTACTACACGAAGCACAACACACGGTTAAGCCAAAACTCGGCCCGACCCCAAAAACAGTTGCACGCAAATAAGAGAAGAGAATAAGAAAAGTTCCAATTAACCACCGGGTCCCCTTTAAATGCCAGGGGCACTTTGTATATTTTTATAAATAACCGCCAGTTCCAAATCTAATGTACGTGTGGCTAATTTGCATAAACTACGCTCCTTGATGCACCTCCGCTGATGCACAGAGAGAGGCATGGCAGGTCCGAGGCGCGTAGCTTAGAGGGAACATACCGGTAGGTCATACCGGTTAAAAGAATTTGAGTATATTTTTCCAGTTTTGCTGAGCAAGATTTTTGGTGGGGAAGGAAATAATCTCCGGTCCCAAATTGCCGCCTGGTCTCAAATAAATGCCGGGTTTGTTACGTGATTGAAACAAATAAACACCAGTATGTGTAATATTGTAGTGCAAGTCCATTTCCAGTGTAATGGTGCATATAAAAAGTCCCCACTCATATCTATGTGCATATACTATCCCAGTATCCAAGTTATTGTATTATGTTTTTCTTTTCAGTGTAACAGTCTCTCTTGTGTCTGATGTTGAGACAGCGGGACAGTGTAAGAGCTTTCCCCTCCACAGATGTACAGTGTCATCCACAGTCAGACGAGTGCCATTTTAATCTGCTCCTGCACCAGAACATGGAGCAGGGGAATTGTTTTCAATCCAACTACTCGCCTTATCACTTCTACGAAATCCGCCTTCTGCTCTTGACTTTTTGCAGGAAGAACACAGGCTACTTTTGCCAATGTTTTTGACAGCTCTGGCTGCTTGGCAAGTGAACATTTAGTCCTCAAGAATGATGTTTTAGAAACAGTAAAAAATATTTAAGTGGCAGTACCATTTTTTCCCAATACAGATAAATTAGAAAAGCACCTCTTAGGGGAAATAAGACCGCTGTGTGCTAAAACATTTGATTCTCCAAAAAAAAACAGGAAGTGCATTTTATTACCACGGGACTGTGAAAGTTGTGAATTGTGCTTATAAAATAATTTTGGTGAAAAAGTGAGCATTAACTTTAAACACCTGCAAAATGTATAAAAGTAAACTAGTTTTCTTTTCACATTTTTTATACAATAAAAATCAAAACCTTTAATAACCCCTTAACGCAGAGTGTCACCAATATGTGACAAACCTTTGGCAAGCACTTGTTTCTAGGTGTCGCAAATTTGCAACATACCCAAATTTCTGTTATATTCTATTTTTTGTTATAATCAAATTAATAATCTCATCTTAATTTACCATCTACTTAAATGCAAAAAGACACAAAATATTTTTTTATATATGTCTATATAAATTCAGGTGTTAAGGGGTTAAGCATGGCCAAGTTTGACAAGGGCATTTTCTGTATTTGAGCGTGATAGTTTTGTGTGTCATTGAGGTGAACTAGGTTTCCAGTTCAAATCACACCACCATTACTGTTGGTAGATTGCAGTGACATTTAAGGCTGTGCCTGACATTGTCCTGGTTGACATCTAAAGGCACTTAAATGGTACTCGCAGCATTAGCCTGATGAGATATTTCAGGATCAGGAGCCCAATTGCCTGTGATAACGGTTCAGCGGCCCAAGGCTGTGGTCGGCGCTCATATTTGGACAAGGGCCAATCCAGAGCATGCAGTCTATTTTGAGAGCACCTCTATTTCTCGCTCTATTGATGCATTTTCTATATATAAGATAGTGCTGCACAATATTTTTTCATGATTCTCACTTTTAATTCATTTTTTTTCTTACTAAAAACAAACAAAAATGGCTTTCAGCACGAATTTCCTCAACATTGACAAGACAGACTTTACAACAACAACTTAACAATTGTCACTTGAAACAAAAAACCTGTCTGAATTCTCACCCAAAGCATGTTTTTATGAACAGAGATTGACTGTGGACATCTTTACTAAAATCAGTTGATCATTAACTATTAGAAATGACAGAATCTCGATCTTGATAAAAATGTGACTATTTGCATACCCCATGTCAAAGGTTCTGTATATTTGCCTACATATACCCCCCATCTCCACACAACAAACTGAAAGCACTCTGTTTCACCTTGTGATGTCATGTGGAAATACAGGAAGTGCTCAACTGTGTTTTTAAACTCACAAGAGTCCAATTTGTACAATATTCTAGGACCTTTAAAGAAACTACTACTATGCTGTGCTGAAATTAGATTATGTCTAACATGTCTATGTCTAACAAAAGTGTGTTTTCGTTATGGTATCAGTCAACGGCAGTACTGAATTTTGAGATGTTTTCTTTAGTAGCAAAATAGTTTTTAGTATTGTGACAACTCTGCCATCACGCCATCCATGTTTGTGCAGATTCTGGTAGCCCTCCACAGTCCAATTTTATATAGTCTCAAAAAAAAACCAAGAAAAAATCTCGTGAATTATAAAATTTTGGCCAGAAACCTATAAAATATGACATGACTCTTCAGATGAAAACAATAACTTTTTTCAGTTACATAACCTGAATATGAATCTGTGGAAAGCACAACCTGTGGCGTAGTCTGCATCTCTCTCTCTAAATCAAGCCTATATCCACACTGCCGGGGTTTACCACTATCGTCTTTCCTTTAATATCTCGTGGGTTCGTTGAGTTAGCTCCTCTGGTTTTCCTGGTGTCTGCGGAGAGGGAGATGTGCTGTGGTAATTCGGAGCAGACTGAGGCACATCGTGACTCATTGTTGCAGCGGCTTCACTCTCTTCAGCCCACTCACACTCACACCATCCTCTGCTCCAACTCTCTCATTCTTAAGCTCATTTTGACCGGGTTTACTCTCAAGTTTGGATGGTGCAAATTAGTGAGGTTATTCTTCTCATATTACTTCAGGGGTGGCATTTATTCAAGTCGATGAAGAACAGTCTGATGTAGGGGTGGGCGATATCTCGATATTTAAAATATATCGAGATATTTTTGAAACTCGATATGAATTCTGACATATCGATATATCGCTATAATGCTTACGTTTACTTCTGGTTTCGCTGCTTCGCTTGTTTCGCCTTCTCTGTGCTGCGCTCGCCTCCGCCTCCTGCTTATATCCCCCTGAGCTCCTCCGTGGAGCCCGGACCTGGCCGCGGACTAAACCAGAACTAGGACTAAACCAGGACTAAACTCAGCCGCGGAGCCTGGAGCTGGCCGCGGACTAAACCAGAACTAGGACTAAACCAGGACTAAACTCGGCCGCGGATCCTGGGGCTCGGTCGCGGACTAAACCAAGACAAGGACTAGGGCTCTACAGTGCGCCCATTTCACTTGCATTTGCGAGCAAATATTTCGTCGTGCGGACGTGGAAAACAAAACAGGCGCATCTGGGCAAGAGCTTCTGCAGCACAATAAGGAGCTGCGCACAGACGTAACATGACGAGTTAAACTTTCTAAATGCACGTGTCTCAGCGCGAGCGCAACCACGTGACACCTCCGACCGCGCACGAGCCCAGCATACGAGCTCCGCGTGTGGCCGATGTCACTCATACGAACAAACTCCGCTTCAAAACCCCGCGCCCCCTTACACGAGGAGCGCCCCGCAGGAGGACCCACACCTGTCCCACCGCTCATTACACCCCCACGCCTGGACTTCCTCCTCCGCTAAAGCGAGAGCTTTGTCTTGGTCTTGTCTCGGACTCGAGCGCATTTGGACTCGGTCTTGTCATGGACTCAAGGTCTGAATACTGAGTGCGGCCATTTTTCATTAAGGCCGCTGCTGTCGCCAATAAACTCAACCCGGTGTGTGAAGGTGTGCGGGAGCGTGCGGGGCTTCTCTCTGCAGCCTGTGCCAAATGCCAAATAAATCTGTTTGGTACATTGTGCGTTTGATTTGGTAAATGTGCAGAGACTAAATACCACTTTAAAACAAGAGAATGTAACTCCAGTTTGGAATTTGAAAATACAGGTTTAAAAATCCTACACACTTTATTCACTTTGAAGCAGTTCTGTGTAAAGTGCCAGTGGAAGTTCTCTTAAAGAAGAGGTTCTTAAACTGTGGGTGAGGGTCCAAAAAGGGGTGTTTAAGTGCAGTACTAAATTAATATTAATGAGATAAGTTTTTTTATTTATTTTTGCAGTAGTTTGGGGGGGCTATATTTTTCCTGTAAAGATATCGAGATATATATCGTATATCGAGATATACCAAAATATATCGAGATATATTTTTTGATCCATATCGCCCAGCCCTAGTCTGATGCAGTGATTACTTTTGTTTATGTAATCTTGCTTTTATTAGTCGTAATATTCAATTAATGCAACAAAAGATGAAAATAATATAAATACAAATTATATATTATACATTTTAACACTTAACATATAGAGATCGGAGCTGTATTAAAAAATGTATAAATATGGTTGGCCTTGGAGATGTCAAGTAAATATATAGAAGTGTATATTTGCGTATTATAGTAACAGTGACAGTACTGATTGAAGTAGCCCTCTTCAGCTTCTCTTTATCTTGATAGAGCATAATCATGTTTCTTTACCACAGCATCTTCTTCCTGAGCCTTTGTGTTTGAGGCTAAGTGACTGTGATGCAGGGCAATAATGGAGAAGCCTCAGAGGTAATCCCCTCAGTGTAAACACTGAAGCTCTGAGCAGCTCCGGGCTCATCCTCAGATTTAACTGAACAACACGTTTACAGTGGAAGCTCGGGGAAATACATATGTGCATAAAGACCTGTAATCACTGACTACAGAGAGACATAATCTGTAACTCAACTTTTATCGCAGTTAATTTCAAATATGTGTAGTTTTAGGGCTGAAATAAACTAAAGAAATTGTTAAGGATGCCAGACACTACCAAGAGAATTTGCCCAATTTAGGCTGCAATTTGCTTCTCCCTAGGTTCGGGAGCCGTGACCCAACTTTGTCTTTGTGTGTGATTTTGAAGCCGCTGTGCTCCTCGTGTGTGTGGTGTCAGTGTGACTCTGACCTGCTCTGTCAGATCGTAACCACCAAACATCAACAGCGCTCCAGTATCAGCCAATAAAACAGAGCGTCAGGAGGCGACTGAGTGACGGACACAGAGACGCAACATACAAACTCAGTAAATAGCGAAAATAATTACTCACCTCTCGTAAAGTTGTAAACTTAAAGTGCAGCATCTCATCCACATTATCCATAGATTTTGTCCCCACAAATAATGACCTCCAGTCCACAAAACAGCGCTGTTATTCCAGTTTAAAGCGCTCTTTAAAAGGAAAAAGGCCAGAGTAGTTCCTCAAGTGTGTCTGTTTACATCCACGCATCGGTGTAAAGATTAGCGATATTGACTCCACTTCTTATGTACTTTATCTGAAGTTTTGCACCGCATTTCACAAAATAAAAATAACACAGTTTTGTCTTGTATCTAAACTAGAAGTGCAGTGCTCTGATCTTTGAACACTTAAGAGTCTCAAAGCGAGTGGTTTTACTCTAGACAGGAAACAGCTGATGCGATCACGCTCACAACTGTATAGCCTGTCTTACGCAGCCATATCCTGCTGCAGTCTTTGTGATTGGAGATTTAAAATTTCATAAGATTCTCCTCTCCTTTCTCATAGACTGAAAAATCCTGGAGTGTGGCGCCCTTAAGTCAACTAAAGACCTGACTTGGCCATCATTAGTTGACTTAAAAGACCCAAACTGATTAATTGGCAATTACCATTATTAGAGGAATCTTATGATGGTTGCATAGAGATTTCATTAGCATCAGTCAACTCCCATGTAACAGTAAAAACGGTGAATTACAAATTCTCCCACGAGTACTGCTCACTGTTCTTGGACTTATTGTAATGGGGAAGATTTAATCCAATGCCTTTTTTCTGAAAAGTATGATTATGTCCCATACTGGACAAAATACTGTATTTCTGTCCTGGAAAAGCTTGAAAACGGAGCCTGGAGTGCTTGGATGTATGTGGCTTTAAATAGTCTCAGGAACCCTGTATTACCAGTCTATGTATGTATGTATGTATGTATGTATGTGTGTGTGTGTGTGTGTGTGTGTGTGTGTGTGTGTATGTGGTGCCCAGGATTGTAATGTAACATAGTGCTGACTCAGACTGCGTGCGTCAACAGCTGCTGCCTTCAAGAGAGCGAGAGGGAGAGGTAGAGACACAGAGAGGGAGAGGAGGAAGTGCCTGGGGAGGGGAGGGCGCATAGCTGCTGTGTGGGAGAGTGAATAGGTTAGATTAAAATAGAGTGGTTCAGATTCATGCTTTCTCTTTTCTCATCCTGCCATGCTGCCCATTGCTCTGACATCTCTTTGTTTCCGAAAGTAGATTTGTTGGGCTTTGCTGTCTCCAGAGTTTGTAAATAAAATGTTGTTTATAACCAGTGACAGTATTACTCTTATATGTGATATAAGTATTGTGGTCGTAGCATAAACTAAAAGGAAGTATTTGTTGAAGTCATCCAGGAAGTAGTAGATTTGGAAATGCAGATTGCTAGTACTAGTAGTAACCGTAGTAGTGTAACCAGTATACTACCGGTTATATTTTTAGCACAAGTTAAATTGGTAGCATTCGTGGTAGCAAGTAAAGCAAGAAGAGTAGGCCTAAAAGAATAATAATTTAAGTTGGATCACTATTATGTTTGGTGATTACTTTTGCTTATAAAGTATTGTCTTGCATTATTTTTCCATACAGGCAATATGTCTGAAAATGTATGTCATAGTTTTTATTTTATCACGTTCCATGTAAACTTATCATTATATCGCCTTGAAGAGTTAACCAAGGTCATCTGCGTTATCTGAACCTCATTGCGGTTGGTTGAATCCACCTGTCACTTGCTCAGGTGCTTGCGTCACAAACCAGGAAGATGTTTGGAAAGATGTGATTACAACTTCTGGTGTAGTTACCGACACTGGGCTCACCTACCCACTAGGGTTGGCTGGTAGTTAGGGCATCCATTTCATTACCATCACCAAAAACATCTGCAGTGCATAATGACCTAATATAATATTAGAATTTATTGATACCTAAATTTGTTTGCTCAGCACAAATGAATGTGTGGTTGTATTTTCAATTTAATGCTATGTCCTGGTTCAGTCCTGGCTCAGTCCTGGTTTAATCCTGGTTTAGTCCTGGCAATCAGCTCAGAGCTTGCAGTGTGTCTATATTTATACGCCTAATGACACAGCGTAGATTTTCTTGTTCTGGTGTTTGTGGCTCCCCACCTCGGTGTGGCTCTAAACCAACGAGAATTCCACCCACGCTCCAAATGTATGAACAGTTTATCCTCAGCACATTGCAAGTCATCCATGCATCTCTACTGTGTACAGTCGGACTAATGGGATCTCTACTCACTGGTCCATTTTGGGACTATTGGGCTGCTGGACTAATGGGCTGACCCCAAACATAGCAGGTGATGGAGAGCGCGGAGCTTTATGCACAGCATCTTATGGCACTCCCTTGGTACAAAACGCGGCTGTAGTGCCGCTTCTAAGTTGAAATTTACTTTGGAAATTCTCGCATTTATCGTTGTAAGCCTATAAATACAAGCCTGTTCTGCTGGTTAAATTCACTGTAGACCTGATACAAGTGGCTAAACGCGCCCAGTCAAGTTTGATCGGCTTTGCCATCGAGAAACACAGAGCCAGAGCCGCACGCATACATCCTGCTAGAGCTGTGTGAATGGTATAGGCGCAAGCTACAAAATAATTCTTAATTACTCAAGGTAATACCGTTTACCCCGGTAAAATGCTGAGAAGGTTTAATGGTATCAAAATTTGGATACCACTCAGAGTTGTGCGTCATTGGGAAAATTACATGAAATTATGAAAATTGAAGTATTGTAATTGTTGATTAGAACATAACGGAACGCTACAGTGACATTTAGGTGAAGAAAACTGGGCCATTTTCTAATTTTTCTTAGATTTTGTCAGATTTACTACTACGAAAACAGAGCCTGGAAGCTGTCATTGCATCTTTCCAAACATCATTATTGTTTGTGACATAAGTGTGAATAGAGCCTGTTGGAGGTGTAGATGGTAAAAAGTGTTTGTTCGAGCATAGAGCTGCATATAAGAGAAAATTAGTGAATCATCCATCCATCTTCTCTTGCTTTATCCGGCTGGGTCGCGGGGGCAGCTTGCTGCCCAATTCTCATAGCACCTGACCCCCCCTATGAACCCCTCTGTATGTGGTGAGCCTACAGGAGGGTGGACGTCATGGTCCTTGATGTTAGTTCATAGGGGTGCTGCTCCGGAGTGCCTGGAGGAAACCCATCCAGACACGGGGAGAACATGCAAACTCCACACAGAAAGGCCCGGACGACCCGGGGATCGAACCCGCAAAATAGCATATTGTCACAGGCATGAGATCACAATTCAAATTGTATTGCCCTATTATCCAGCCCTACCTCTCAATTTCCTAATTCATGTTCACAACATTTGACACATATGTTTTCCTCTTTGTTTCAGGCCCAGATCGCCTTCTTACAAGGGGAGAGGAAAGGCCAGGAGAACCTCAAGAAGGACCTGGTGCGGAGGATCAAAATGCTGGAGTATGCGCTGAAGCAGGAGAGGTGAGACCCTTCACAGCCCACCCACTGTGACGCGCACACACACACACACACACACACACACACACACACACACACACACACACACGAGACTGATGTAACTGTGTACAAGTACTGTGTTTAAGTCTCTGCTGACTGAGAGTGGGCAGAAGGAGCACTTTCATTTTATGGGACCAACAGGGTAAAGACAAACACTAGGACTTTATACTGTTGGCTTGAGTCTACAGATGTCAGGATTATTTGGTTAACCGATATGATTACACAATATAATTATAATGTCTAAAAGTAAAACTGTGAGCATTTTCAGGGTCCTAAATACATGAACAAAAATAGCATTTACAGAAAAGAAAGAACAAATCAAAAGAAAATGAAGACAACCACAATACCCAGTCAATATTCATGCTATTCAATACAGGATCCTAAGAAATACATACTTCTCTCTGAATTTACCATCCCCACACATATATTTGTAAATTATTGCAGGAAAGCAATTCTATGTACATCAGAAAGTACATCAAACAAAATGTATTATCGAAAACAAGTATCTGAAGACTGACACTTTAAACAGGTGGACTGATGTAATTGATCAAATTGAGGAGGGAAAGTTCCGTTCATTTGGGGCTTTGAAGTTAAACGATCTGCAGCCAATTTCTTTTTTAATAGTAGGAACAATAAAAAATAGTTGTCCAGTGTGGCGTAAATGATATGCTGATCTAAATAGTATCAGAAACTCATAAGGTGGGAGCTTTGAGTAGTAAAATTAAAACACAAACACACTTCTGGATGTGAGAGAGAGCCAGTGAGTGATGAATACATTTGACAGTGGTGTTTTCTATAGGGACATCTTAATACAAACCTACAAATACTATTATAAATGACATTTAACAATCGAAGATTAGATGCTGAAGTGTTCTAATAAATTATGTCTGCATAGTCGAGTATCGGTAAGAAATTCTTTTTCTGACGGGTAAAATAAAGCAGTTAATATTTGAGTATAGAGTAGAGTAAATCTTTGTGTGAATTAAACTTTAGTTAAGAATCTAAAAAACAAAATTTAAGATTCAAAAAAGTAAATATAAAAAGCTTGACAGTCTCTCTTTTTCACATCACCGCTCTCTTTGGCATTCAGAAAGTTTGATTTCATTAAGCAGACAAATACATAACAACAATCAAATCGTTTTACGACATTCGTGACATCGATATCCATCCAATATATTTTGCGTATAGTATTTACCATTGAACAACTGAAATTCAGGTTTAAGTATGCGTTCAATATCAGTACCATTATAAAAGAGGGCAAAAGTAGAGGTCATCTCCAGTTTTGATTTTTTGTTGTTTTCTGTATAATTTTGGATGTCAAGGATTCTGCGACCAATTTTATCATCTCTACCTCACAGACTTCTAGACAAGAGGCCAGTTCAACAGACCCTTAACACATTTATTTATTTTTTCTCTGCCAAAAAGTGTATAGGTTTATTTCATTTTGCGATATTTGTTTACCTTTTGCCGAAATGCCACCACAAAACACCATTACAGGTTAAGAAATTTGTATAGACATAATTTAAATGTTTCCAGCCATGTATTAAACTTAAAGATGCACTGTGTAACTTTTTGGTTGCAGCTCGATCACCTTTTTGTTTCTATGAATACATCATTTCTCTGCCCAGAATGTTCCACAGTGTGACGTTAAACAGCTCTGCCTTATATGATTAAATTACAGGTGGTTTTATAACTCACAACTTGCCTAGAAAAACAAGCATTCTGACTGAGAGAGGTCGCCTCTCCACAAATGTGACTTGTAACTTGGTCTGGTTTGGTCTCCATGATGATGTAAAGGTTTAATAACATACTGTGAAACATTCCAGACAAAGCAATAATATCTGTACTGAGAAAAGCATTTGACGGGCCATCTACCACAGAAGTACACAATGCTCTTTTAAAGTACACCTGCTGCCATCAACAAATGTTTCATTTTAAAACACTTTACTGATACAAAGAAAAAACCTAAGTTGACTGTCTGAAATACATAATCAGCGCTGTCAATGTGTGTAGCTGTGAGACCTGCTGCTTTATCTGCCCTTTTGTTGCTGTGGCATGTGCCTCAGTCTCAGCTGGTGGTGCAGAGGCGCTAATGGGCTGAGGTGCAGAGGTCCCCGAGTCCCCCCGCCCCGCGCCCTCCGCTGTGCTGTGGCTGTGAGTCGGGCTCTACTATGTCTAAAACGCAATTTGAGCTGGCAAAATTATCAAATCACAAAGAAAATTTAGATCACAGAATGTCCTCTGCAAAGAATACGCTATCATGCCTTTTTATTTAACCTTTCTTTTTGTTTTAGATGTAGTTTAAACCTTTCAATCTTACTTCAAACGTTCCTGGAGTTGTTAAAAATGGGCACACTGAACAGCGTCAGACTTTTTTAAGCTTGTATTGTAAATCTCATCGCAATATTAATCAATACCGGCTATGAGCAAGTTTAAGAGTGTTAGCTTGACCTTTCAGTCTGTGTCCGATAAGGATGACTGCTCCTCTGGACAGGACTGGACGCTGCACTGGGACAGTGCTCCGTGAGTCACAGGATGAATGAGTTTACTGCCACTTCCTGTTGGACAGTTTGTTACTAACTCGAGAAACAACTGACAGGAGCAGAGGCAAAGCTGGCACCACCTCGTACCATGTAACAGACATAAAACTTAACCCTTCCGTAATATTTTGGGAGAGCACCACTTAAGTTCCCTAAACGGGCTTCTGTGTGCAAAATGTTGAATGTTTATGACTCAAAATACAGACTAAAATATTTACTTTTTAATCCTCACACCATGACAAATCTTTAAACTGTTCTTTTTACACAAGCCATTTAGAAACCCATCTGCGTACTAATGTTCTCAGCAAAAATGATTGTATGCTATAGTTGGTGGGTGAATAGCAGGCGTTGGCATCTGTGCTGTGATATGCGCTCGGCAGGTAAACCTCAGTGGTGTCCTGTTGTTGTTTCACGATGACGTCACTTGTAAAAACATGTCGAGTCTCCTGAGCTGTGTTATGTCAGGCCTTAGGTGTGGTTTCTCAAGCCTTGGCTACCAGAAAATCCACCAGGACTTGAACTTTACTGCTGTTTCCCGTGGCGACTGACCAATACTTTGTTCTGGAGATATTAGATTTGTTCTAAATGCTAATATAATCCCTGTTAAATCAGTAAAGCCCTCTGTCTGGTGGTTTCGTGTTGTGGAAGAAATTGAAAAGTGTGACAAAGACCTGATGTGAACCTGTCTGTGTAAAATGATCTCACTTCAATCGTGTCCAAACTGGTTACCGCGGCAGCACTCTAATGTTCAGGGACTAGGGGTGGCACGGTATATGTATTCGTATTGAACCGTCGCGGTACGGGGGTCATGGTTGTGGTATAAGGGTGAGGTATGCATATGTAATTTATTTTGCTATATTTGTAAAGTTTCGTCATCAGTGTACATTAGCAACAACATCATTATGAAATTTATGTCATTGAACAGGGGTAGGTTAATATAAGTTTTCCTTCTTCCCACTCCTTTGCTGGAAATTTTCTGATTATCATTTTTCTCTTGGCACAAACTCGAAATAAAAAAAGAATGAATCATCATTGTGTTGCTACATACGAGTACTGCCTAAACTATTATTGCTACTGCTACAATCACTTGGGACTCATCCTGTGTACGCTTATTAATAAACTAAACAATATTTGATAGCAAAAGTAAATTTTCTAAAATGGTATATATTCTAAAACTCTCATTTAGCGCCACTTTAGCAGTTGCCTCTGTCGGTTAATAATCGTCATCACTGTATGGACTCGGAGCGCATTTATCCATGTTTCTCTGGAGATAACTGTCATTAAACATTTAACCCAGAAATGCTCTCTGTTTCCTAGCAACAAGTCATGTCTCGAAGGGTCTCTGGAGGCAATATCAGAAATGGGGATTTTCAAAGTTGATTCGTGAGCCATAATTTAGAGTGAATTAGCTCAGGGCCGCTACCTCCTGGATTACAGAGCACAGAACACAGGTCTGGTCCTTATGTCTTTGTGCTGAGTGGAGAGAGGATGCAGCAGTGAAGGAGAACGTTTTGTCATCGTTATTGTTTCAGAATGAATGAAATTTAGTATTAAATAGTTAACCTTTTATATCAGATTTACAGTTTAGCTTGCTTGCCGTCTTTTTTTAAGCCGCCATGTTTGTTTTGACATGAACAGACTGTGTGAATCTCTGGTTAATCCATGTGTCAATAATGCATAAATGAACTTTCAGACGAGGTACCTAGTTCAGAAGTAAATAATGAAGAACAAAATAATTGCAAAACACTGCTTAGTCCAACCAAAGCAATCCCATGCACTTTAACTTTGCCTTTGAGGAAACACGTTGAAATGCAGGTTCTTTGTTGCATTCATAAAATTTTCTTCATATATTACTGTAGTGTGCATTTCTGCCTCTCTGATCTTGGGTTCAACACCAACGCATCAAGGTTAATTTCATATTTATAAATGTTTTCACTCTATAAAAAGGTAAAAGTGGATGACTAAATGTTTTTCAGGAGACTGTACCTCTACAGTCGTGAGTCAGCCCGTTATTTAACATCATCATGCAAATAATAAGGCTTTAAAATCATTAGGAAGTGGACTAAATTTAGAAAAATGAACAGGCAGTGCTATGAGGTATGAGTCCAGATGACCTTTGATGAAACCTGTACACTGAATCACTCCAGGAATGAAGGATTACACCGTCTCACTGTACTTAAAAACCTGCAAAAATAAATAATAAAGGAATAATTGTTCCGTTCATGTGAAGTAGTATAGTATAGTTATCATGGCAGTCATATTTATTTCTTAGAATAAACAGCCGGGAGACATTCCTCGAAACTCCTCTTAAGACAAACAAGTCTTGTCACTGCCCATACACATACTCTAGCACAAAGGAATGCTAAAATATTCTCTGGTAGCTAAACCTGGCATCAAAAATATACTATTACCATGTTATCTGATCTTTAATTCCAATTTTGGGTTTGTCGTAATATTTCTTGGCGAGATGAGACCAGTTGACTGAAACTTGTTTTTAAAATGACTACATTACACTGTAGAAGTCCATTAACTTGTGTATTTTTTGAGAAAAACTGTATGTTATTGGAAACTTTCAGCTTGATGCTTTTTCTAATGGCCTTTTTAATGGCACTCCATATTTTCTCAGCCAGTCCCAGTCACTCATTTATATTTGCTGGCTTATTTTTTTTATTTTTATACTCATTTATTCATCTTTTATTTGTTTTTCTTTCAGAGCGAAGTACCACAAGCTAAAATATGGCACAGAGTTGAACCAAGGCGAGATGAAGCCCCCCAGCTATGACTCTGGTGAGATTTAAGTTGCCAACGCAGCCACCCGTTTTCTGCCCGTCACTCTTTGTTTCTTTCTGTCTGTCTCTTATTCTCACTCTTTCTCATTCACTTTCAATATTCTCTCACTTTCATTTCTCTTTTCTCTCTCTCTCCTCCCTCTTTACTACTGTCTTTCCCTCGCTTCACTCCTGTTTCTTGTTCTCTCTTTAGCTCCGTTCTCTCACTCTCTCTGATGTACTCATTTCCTCTCTCTTTCCCTTAGCCCCCTTGTGCAGAAAAAGCTGCTTATAATAAGAATATAATCATCATAATTATTTATATCTATAATATTTTATAACTGTCAGTGACTTTAATAATTGCCGTAATGTAATCATTAATCTCAATGATTTTAATTTTATTATTTTGATGAACATGACTCCAAACTTCAATATCGTCCCATGTCTACTTTCACTATGAGCCTCTCTTGCTTTCTCTCCCTACTCTTTTTCTCTCTTCTCACTCTCCTCCCTTTCTCTCCCTCTTTTTCTCTCTCTCTTTCTTCCTTTCTCTCGCTCCCTAACTTTCTCTCGTTCTCTCTCCCTCTCTCCCATCCCCCTCTCTCCCTCTCTCCCCCTCTCTATCCCTCTCTCCGTCCCCCTCTCTCTTCTCTCCCTCTCTCCCCTTCTCCCTCTCACCCCCTCTCCCTCTCTCCCTCCACTTCTCGCTCCCTCTCTCTCTCCCTCTCTCTTCTCTCCTTCTCTCCCCCTCACTCTCTCCCTCCCCTCTCTCTTCTTTCCCTCTCCCTCTCTTTCACTTTCTCCCTCTTGCCATCTCCCTCCCTCTCATCTTCCCTCTCTCTTGCTCCCTCTCTCTTCTCTCCCACTTACTCTCACCCTCTCTTTAACTCTCTTACTCTCTCCCTCCCCCCTCACTCTCCCTTTTTCTCTCTCCCTCTCCGTCACTCTCTCACTCTCCCCCACTCTCTTCCTCGCTCGCTCTCCTCTCACGCCCTCTTTCACTCACCCTCTTGCTCCCTCTCCCCATTTCCCTCTTTCCATCTCTCCCTCCCTCCCACTCTCTCCCTCACCCACTCCCTCCCTCCCTCTCTCACTCCCTCCGTCTCTTCCCCGTGCACACATACCTGGAGTGACAGTGCAGTTCGGCATGTGAAGCTGTGTTCAAGCTCAGTCTTGTTCTTTTTGCTCTGGTCGATTTCATCACAGCCACGTCTCTTGAAAGAGCCTTTGTTTTTTATTTTTTTATGTGTGCACTGCAGAGTGACACAGCTACCTGTTATTGGTTTAGGGAGGTGACATTTAAAGGGACCGCACACTTTTTTGGCCTCTGATAAAATTATTTCTGGTCATTTAAACAACATTAAACATCACATGAACACATACCAAGGACATGCCCAAAAGTGCCGCCCTTGAACCTAGTATGGAGTTCCCCAAATATATAAGATGATGTCTATTTTTTTAATCAAATATGTCATCAAGTCTATAAATCCTCCTGAAATAATAAAGATAACTACTTTCTCTTCTACCTGAGTGAAAATTTTTCACCAATACCAATACCCCTCCTCTTGTTGCTGTTGGTCTTTAGTTGTTTAGAGTAATGATCTGAAACAAGTTTAATCTGCCTTCATTTAAATTCATTTCTTGCTGGTTATTCTGTGGAAATAGTTTTTGGATGAACTCCCATGCAGGTGTAGTCTTTTGAGTAGTGCAGTATGGGTCAGATACATAGCGATACGTAATAGTTTTGTTTTGAGAGCCTTTTTAGTCCGCTAATTCATCGGCAGGACATGTCTTTAGCCTACAGCCCTACTGCCTCTGAGACAGTACCTGGTGTAACCCTGTCTGTCTCTCGCTTGGCTCTGCGGCTGTTTCCAGTATCGTTACAGTGGTTACAGTGGAGGATTAATTGTCCTCTCGTGTTCAAGCCCTCTCCAATCACAGAGGCAGGAGTTTGTGTCTCATCTGCTCCTCCTCTTTATTCATAAGTCTGTGCACAACTCTTCAAGTGGTGATGAGGGAGAGTGAGGTTTTGGGGGCAGAGAAATGAGATGAGAGGATGTTATACGCTCACCTGCCCTCCTCTTGAATTAGGCATGACCCACTTGGACAACAAAGCATTTTATGTGAATTTTGTGATTGCTGAGTTGTGTTGATATTTTGTCTAATTAAGTATTAGTAACATTATTATTATCTTGACAGGAATTACCATATCATAAAGATTTGATAGGATAAATAGACCATTGTCCTAAAAGAATTAATCTCTAGAGCTTATCTTTTTGAGCTACGGCAGTATACAAAACATGACATTTAGAAGTTGACACTGAACAACTGTTAAAAATTCCCCACAAGCTCAAAGTGTGGCTTCGTACATTAATTGTTACTGTCGATGGCTACAGTCCAGCATCTCCAGATCTAAAAATAACTCCAACTGATTCATAATTTACAAAGTTGTGGCAGAGTGGAGGGCACTTTTCATAATCACATCGCTCACATGTTTCTAATGTTCAGAAAGCAGAATCAACTCTATACTGTAGTACTGTAGTATTGCACAGTAAAGACTTGTGTGTAACTTTACCATGGGGAGGTCTGATCTTTGCTTATTTGCCTGGAATCCTTCACAGCATGGCATTAAACCTATCTAGAATGCATATATTCAATTGCTTCCATTGCTGTATTCCATTTCCTTCATATAAACCACTGATAATTACTCCTACTATAAACTACTATAAATCCCTGTGTCTATGAAACTTGTTCTGGTCCAAACCCACATTCATACACTCATGTTCTCTAATCTCGCAGTTGCCGGTACGCTCCAGTGCAGGAATTTTGTTGTTCAGTGACTTGTACTTGTTCATTTTACAGTCTTTTCGCTCTCTTTATTTCCAGATGAGGCCAATGAGAATGACACATCTGGATCCCTCAACAATCAACTTTCCTGGAAGCAAGGACGCCAACTGCTTAGACAGTGAGTATAAATCTATGATATGTTATTAAGTTTGAGCCAATCATTAAATCATGAGTAAATCTGATTAACCAACATAGCATTTCACATCTAAAAGCACATAGCTTCTTCTGTACTAATTGTTTTGCAGCATTTACATAACAAACTGTGGTGTAAAGCTCCCCCTGTTGGCCGCTGTGAGATGTTACTTAATGTGGCAAATTAGTTTATTTCTTTTGCAGTTTTTTAATGTGGGATTGGGTTCCTATTTGGACATTGTATTTTTGATCTAATAAATGAAAATTGTGCCCATCAAGTCAAAGTTAAGGCAGCTAATCACATGTAATAATTAAAAAGAAAGAGTGAATGTGCATGTGTGTGTTTCAGTCATTCAGTCGTTTTTCCAGTTCATGTAGGCAAGGAAATATTTGGTTTTCATTTTATATTTTACCGGTAATCTTCCTTATCTTCCAGTGTTCTTACTTCTTGCAATCTCTGACTGTTCCCCATGTGTCATCAGTCTCACACCTTTTCTCTCACCCTTTTTCCTCCTACATTCCCTCTTTTTCTCTCTCCCTTTTTCCCACTCTTTCTCTCCCCTTTTCTCTCCCCCTTTCTCTTTGCCCCACACTCTCTTCTTCCTCCCCCTTTCTCTTACCCCCCTTTCTCCTCCCTCTCTCTATCACCCTCTTTTATCCTTTTCCTTTTTCTTTTGGTCTATTTCTCTTACCGTATCTCTCTATCTCCGTCTACTCACAATATTTCTGTCCTTCTCTTGGTGTGTTCACACGTTTTGGTTCGCTTCTGGTTTGAGCTCGATTTAATCCTGATGTAGTCTTGTTGGATCCTGTTCTGGTGCTGGTTTAGCGCTTGGTCTTGCCCACGTTTACTTCTGTGTTAGCTAGTTACTTTTTATATTCAATGTTTTCACAAGTGTGATTGCTGCAGCTCAGTCAATCTACTCGAGCTGCTTCACCCAGAGTGTGAACTAGAGCAGAGCTGATCACGACGTCAGACTTGCTTGTGATTCCATTGAATTATTGTTCAGTCTTTTCCAGAGAATAAAGTTAGGTCTGTAAACTTTTTTTCTCATGTGAAACAAATGAGCTTGTTGGTCATCTATCATTTAGAGCAAAATCAAATTTTCCTTTTTAGTTCTTCAATCTTTGATTCTGCAGAAATCCACTTTTTAGTCCCCTGCAATTTGTCATATTTGCTCATAAGCAGTTTTATCTGTTTTGATACAGACTCACTGGCTTATATATCTTGTCCTTCTGAGTCATGGGGGGGATGCAACCATACTCACATCTTCCTAAAGTATTAATAGTAGTCTGATAATTTTGAGAGCTTTTGCCGGTGCCACTCTTTTAGCTAATTGATCAATGCACAGAGCATCACTTTTTTTTATCATGTGCATAAATTGGTTCGAATATGTTTTTAATGTGAACATATTTTATTTATTTATTTATTTGGAACCCCATTAGCTTCCACAAAGTGGTTGCTAGTCTTCCTGGGGTCCATTGGCATTAAAATCAGTTAACTCAATAATTATATACATATATACACATATATATACACATATATACACACACACACACACATATATACATATATATATATATATATATATATATATATATATATATAAAAAAATCAGACTGATGTTACAAAATACAGTGATATTACAAAATACAGTATTTTCAGTCCAACAATACAATACAACTCCAGCAATTATAGGTTCAGACAAGCTATGCTCACTACATACAAGTCATATACCGTATATTTGTTTTAAAGTCTTTTTGAACAAATATTTATTACTTACGGTATTTGCCTTGTCCTCGCTGACAGCTGGTTCCATTCTGCTGAAGATCTAAACAGCACTGTTCGCCTCATGCAGTTTGACTTTGAGAAGGATACAATTAAATCACCAGAGCTGACCTGCCTAGTTACATGATGATGACAATACCCACTGTACATTAGTTTTTCTACAAAAAAAAAAAAGCATTATGCATGTAACACAGGAGACTCAAATTTAATTTATCCTGCACCTTCAACCAACATAAGGTGGTGTGCATCTCATTTACTACTACTAACCAGGCTAAGCAGGGCCGGGCCTGGTTAGTACTTGGATGGGAGACCACAAGGAATTCCAGGTGCCACAGTGGGGCCAGTTGCAAAAACTGTCATTGTGTCCTTAGGCAAGGCACATCACCCACATTGCCTAGTATGAAAGTGGTGTGTGCGTGAGTGTTGGTGGTGGGCGGAGGGGCCGATGGCGCAGATTGGCAGCCTCACTTCCGTCAGTCTGCCCCAGGGCAGCTGTAGCTACAATAGTAGCTTACCAACACCAGGTATGGAGTGAATGAATAATGCTCTGTAAAGCGTCTTTGAGTGTCCAGAAAAGCGCTGTATAAAACTGATGCATTATTATTATTATTATTATTTACACTAGATCCCATAAACTTGTACATAATTCAAGCCAACTATGTGTAAAACAGTTTCCATTCTAACAGAGATGTAGCTAGTTGTCATTTGTCATAATGTCTGCTTTGTATCTTCTCCAGGTACCTGCAGGAGGTGGGCTACACAGACACTATTTTGGATGTGAAGTCCCAGAGGGTGCGGGCGCTGTTGGGTTTAGCCGGAGACAGTGGCAGTCGGACAGGGGAGCGCCAAACCTCTGAGCCCCTGGTCAATGGGACAGACTCAACTGCGAAAAGCAACAGAGGGTTAGTCTCCATGTTATCGATGAACACAACTCTCACATAATTTAAAATGTTATTTGTAATTGTGAGTAAATTAACTATAATGATTGGCAGTAAAACAATATTGGATATGTTTACATAATAATAATTTACATTCATTTACTTATTTATTTGGTTTATTTAGCAAGGACAGTGTACATTAATCATAACATTTCTGTAAATGTACCACAATTGGCCAGAGTGGCTACCCTGAAAACACTACAATAAGAATTATACAAAAAAGTGCAATTGTACATTCAATTAAATGACAGCGACAACACAAACATTTTTTTTTTTTTATGAAAAACTACTATACTCAGTCCACAATGTCATATAATTTTTTTTTTTTGACAGAAAAAGTGAGCTATCGGACACCAGGGCTGTGGAGGAGGTCATTAACTTCATAGAAAACGCAGCGGCTGAATTCAGCGACGAAGACGAGGATGAAGACAGCGAGGGCAAAGACAGGATGAATGTGGAGTCCAGAACTGTAAGAGAAACGTGTAGTATCCATTTTCCATCCATTGTGCTGCGTCTTAGATTCAGATCTATGTGAAACATTGAACAACATCTTAACAGCAAAACTGATTGAACAAATTTTGGTTGCTGTACTTATACAATAACAAATAATGTACTAAAATACAGCTGCATTTTAAAATGCAAATTGAGATTCTGTGCAAGATATTCATTAATGCTATAGAAAGATTAGCATTCAGGTCAAATGTAATGGGCTCTAAGGAAGGTTTTAAGTTATTTTGAGCTTCCAGTGTTTGGATTGAGTGTTTAGTCTTTGTACGTAATAAGTCTGTGTAAAGTTATAGAAAAGCCATTCAAAAGCTTCTGTACCTGCTCTGACTGCCCTGTGGGACACGACAAAAACAGATACATTGCAAACCATTTTTTATGTGTATAAAAATACAACGTAGAAAGACTAAACGCTCCTTTCCATAGAAACAATATGACTCTGAGCAACCGCAGTTTAATTTAATTTAATTATAAATGTGTGACAAAGGTTGGCAAAACCAACTGGATGAGAAATAACCATCTGTGAAAGACTTTAGTCATTTAGTGGGCAGTTAATGAAGCAGAAACAAGCCCTTTAACATAGCCCTGGATTTGACATTTTCTTATACTAATGTAATAAGTAATGTAATTCTTATTTTTTGTGCATTGGATTGTTGAATGAGTAAGTACAGCGTGACTGACTTGGATGTCCAGTCTCCTTTGTTAAACCATGTTGAACTGATTCTGTATTTCCTGCAGATAATGCGCAAGAAGCCGTCCTCCACGGCCGCTCCGGCGAGTATGGACACCAGCGAGGACCCAGACGCCGTAGAGGCTCTGAAGGTGTTTGACTTCTTGTCCAGTCCCGACGAAATGGACACATCCCCAGAGTCCAGAGACCCAGGGGACGGCACGGACTGGGGTGAGTCTCTGTCCTGTCTAAAGCATGGGACAGTAGTACTGAGCGTAGAGAGGTGGCAGTGGGTCTCAAGCTCACGACATGGAATACACTACAATTATATGACTGAGTGGCAAACATTTCTAATTTAAACTGTCACCTAAAATTTGACTGATTAACAGAGGGGAAATTAGAGAATAATGGCAGGAACAATCAAATCGATAATTCGGAATAAAGCAGGACTGAACTGGCACTAAACCAGGGCTACTGAACCAGGGCTACTGAACCAGGGCTACTGAACCAGGGCTACTGAACCAGGGCTGCTGAACCAGGGCTGCTGAACCAGGGCTACTTAACCCGGGCCACCTAAACCCGGGCCACCTAAACCAGGGCCACCTAAACCAGGGCCACCTAAACCAGGGCCACCTAAACCAGGGCTACTAAACCAGGGCTACTAAACCAGGGCTACTAAACCAGGGCTACTAAACCCGGGCTACTTAACCCGGCCTACTAAACCCGGGCTACTAAACCCGGGCTACTAAACCCGGGCTACTAAACCCGGGCTACTAAACCCGGGCTACTTAACCCGGGCTAATTAACATGGGCTACTAACCAGGGCCACCTAAACCAGGGCCACCTAAACCAGGGCTACTAAACCAGGGCTACTAAACCAGGGCTACTAAACCAGGGCTACTAAACCAGGGCTACTAAACCAGAGCTACTAAACCAGGGCTACTGAACCAGGACCACTAAACCAGGATGAAACCAGGACTGTGAAACTCGGCTAAAAGCCAATACTGACGCCTGCCATTTCCATTATAGAGCCTAATACCAACGTTCAGTTGTTCTTTTCTGTTTATGAATAAGGTAATAGTGTAATCCTTGTGCTTGTCACTCATATCTCATGCTGTGGTCATATTTCATGATGTTTGATGTTTCTCTGTTTAACGCATAGTTTGTTCCTTCACTGTGTTCCCATAGCAACGTCTGACCACAATGTGTCTCCACTCCTGTGTCTCCAATCAGCATAATTTCTGAGTCAGTGCTAAATTACCACAAAGTTTTAACAACCCTCCATATCTGGTTTAGGCCAAAATATACAAGATGTCCAGTTACATTTTTGGGGATATTGTGGAAAGTTGTTCAGCAGATCATTACCAAGATATTGCTCTATATAAATACTGACAAACTATCGAAAAGTATTGATTGTCATGCATAATATTTTGCACATTTTCATGAATTTATGAAATGCATTGCTAATATTATTGCACTATTATTTTGGTTTCATTTAATGTTCAATTCTCTAAACTGATAATAAACGTATTGTGGCCAAGACCATAATAATTGATTATAAAACTGTAATTGAATGTTACTTTTCCACAGTATTCCATAATTTAATCGCCAGTATTTAATATTAGATTGGTACTGACTCACAATCCCAAAATACATCCCCTGTAATTTAATCTGAAACAGTAGTAATATATACAGAATAATAGCTATGAATTTGATCCAGTGAAATATCAGATGTATTAGAATAGCATGTAGTCCAGGAGCTGTTGAATCCAATGAAGCAGGATGTGAGCAGCTCTGGCTCTGTGTGTCCCATAGACAAGGAGGAGCAGGGTCCCGTCACAGAGGCCTGGGACGTGGACCCCGGCCTGATAACCAAACTCAAGGAGCAGTACAAAAAGGAGCGCAAAGGCAAAAAGGGGGTGAAGCGTAAGTCCCTCCTGCTCCTCTCTCTGTAGAGCTCTGAGGCCTCGGTCCAAAACAACACTTCACTCTTTGGTTCCTCATCTCCTTCAGATGCTTCTTCTGTTTGTTTTTAGCATCGCTCTGTCCCAGGGCTGAACAGTCGGACCAAAATGTTACTGAAGCAGAACATCTGGAAGTTCTAAAACCATTTTCATGTATTTTAAAAAAGCACATTTGAATTTTAAAGGTGCATTATGTAACTTTTGTGGTGAAATGTTTCACACTAAGACATGGAGATTGGGGTAATATTCACCGTATGAATGCATGATATTTTACAGAAATAAAAATGCAAGATAGACGATAGATAGGAACTTAATGTCATAATGTGGAACATTCCTGCCAAAGCAATGACATCTCCATGGAGACAAGTAGGTACTGGTACCATTAGAAAAGCTGCATAGCGTGCCTTTAAGTGCCTAAATGCTGGACTCATTATGGCAGAACTGATTATCACGTGATAATATTTATACAAAAAATAACTTTGTGGTTTATACTAATTTCAGAAATATATTTTGACTATATTATTAATCCATTTTAACCCCATCAAGATTTAAAACTACATTTAATGTTTTTAAACTTCAGTGCAAAAAATACTTGGCCACCGCTGTCCTAACATCAGTGTAGATTCTCAAATGTCTAGTGAAATATTGACATTTTGATACCAATTGTTCAGCTCTACTGTCCTCTGCACCGTCCCGTCAAAACCATTTTCCTTTTTGTCTGATCAGCCTTCTCCTTCACACCGGCATGTTTCCTCCTCTTTGTTTATTCATTCCTAATTTATAATCACTTCATCTTGTCCACACTTGTCACAGATTCATGTGTAAGTGAGCTGTGTCGACTCCTCCATCTGTCTCCAATCTGGATTTAGCCTCTAGAAGCAAACGCATCCTCTTCTCATTATAACCACCATCATGTGTCGGCCATCTTGGTACTCCAGTTAATAGCGTTTGTTGTTGTTTTTAATTGAAAGCTGTACAAACAAACAGTGACTTGTGTGGATGCTGCCGCTCTCACACTTAAGAGGCACTTCAGATGCGTCTCATTCACTTGTGGAGAGTCATTAGGTACTTTTAAAACACCAGCCATTTTGTAAATGGCGCTTTATTGAATCCCACAATGCTCAGCTCGTCTCTGCTTTCCTCTCATTTGATTCAGACGCCATTTTTTAACACTTAGATCTCTCCAGTCGGTCTATTTTAGTTTTTCTCACTTGGTTTATCACATCTGAGGGAGTGTGGAGGAGAGGAGATGAAAATGAGGGTTGGGTTTCTTTTTATGGTCTACAGGCACCTGTCAAGAAATTTAAATATAAAGAGGTGAGAAATTCTATAGATTAAATATAAAATTATTGATATAAATATTTTATTTATTTCACTTGTGATGAATTGATTGAATGCACTGCTTACTTTCCCATTTAAGGTCATCACAATAAATCTAAGCCTTATATTCCTATTAAGATATTTAATTGACACAGGTTCTAAGTCAGATGCCCTACCGTTATACAGGCTTGGGACAGTACTGAAGTTTTTAGATTCTGTGGATACGACCTACCCTAACATTTCATGGTAATCCATTCTGCAAAATCTAAATCTTAAAAATGCAGTTTCACTTTTCTGAGACTGAATTTACATTTTATATATCACATGTTTAATTGAAATGCTAAACTTCAGTATTTATTTATGTTTGCCAGAGAACTTAGTCTTTTCCAAAATATTATTTTGTTTTGATGAATTCTCTCCTGATATTTTAAAGCTGCACTATGTAACTTTTCTGTTTACGCGGTTACTTTTAATATAGATCAATCAGTTTTGTTTGACATTCCCTGTTTTGTTTATAAGGTTTCAATTTTCCTGCTTTACATTCCAAGTTTTCTTAAATTTTCTGCTTTTTCCTTTAATCACTTCCTTTTCAGCTTCTGTTACTCATGCCATGTAGTTTGTTTCCCAGACTGAATACACTCATTGAACGAGACTCCGGAGACTAAATGCTGCTGTTGTAACTTGTTGTACAGGACCCAACCGGTCTAAGCTGCAGGACATGCTGGCTAATTTAAGAGATGCAGAGGACTTGTCCCACTTGCAGCCCCCCTCCGCCCCCCAGCCCCGACCCAATGTGGCCCGCTTCAACGAGCATGAAGTGAACAGGACGGACGAAGGTGAGACAAAACTGGTACAAATAAAATAAGAAACTATACGATTGCCTTCGGAACAATATAACATATGCACTTTGAAGAATGACAAAGATGCAGATCTGTATAATTACCACAAAAATGGTACTGCCAATGTACTGGTTCAGCTTCTATGAACCACCACAATGACGACGAACCTGCTGTTGAGAGGGAGGTTTGCGTCATATCTAGAGCTGATAAAAATCAAATTGTGATCTTATTCCTTTGCTATTTTGGTCAAATTGTTATTATAATCTGACACTTTTTCCCACCCAATTAAGTTCTGAGTGACTGACAGCTGAATTTAACAAATCACAGTGAAGTGTGAACGTCCAGAAGCCGATAACCTCTTAAAAGTAATAGAAATAGAAAAAGTAATAGAAGGCACAAAGTGTACATGAATAATAAACTGATTTTAAACACCTCTGACCCTTGTATGATTTAGTCTAATTCTGTGCCATTTGTGTCCAGTGGAGGCGCTGACGTTCCCTCCAACCTCGGGGAAGGCGTTCATTATGGGTCCAGACGAGGCCATGGAGAGCGAGCTGGGGCTGGGGGAGCTCGCCGGACTCACTGTGGCCAACGAGGCGGACAGTCTCACATATGACGTGAGTACAGCCACAGCAGGCGGCTCATGTAGATTAAATGTGACGATTATTTACATTTTGAGATATGCATTTGTAAGTAAGTGCATTAGGGTGAACTGACATCCAATACTGTAACTGTCAATATGTAAAAACACTAATGTAAGGTTTTGGACATTTTTAAATGTAATCATGACAAATAAGTATTGCTGATTTAGTTCAGTTATTTTCATTTGACAGTGACTTTGCCTATTAATTCTCAGGTGAAATCTGTTACATAAAGTTTTTCAGTATCAACCATCTTGCCGTTTATTCTTTGGAAAACCCAATAAGCACATGTCAGATTGTTCAAAGTTGTTGATCCCAAGAAAGCCACAATCTCCCATGCAGTAAAACACAATGGAGTCCTGTGTCAGAGGCAGACACAGAGGGATGAAAAGAGTGTGTGTGTGTGTGTGTGCGCGCGTGCGTGTGTGCGTGTGTGTGCGTGTGTGCGTGCGTGTGTGTGCGTGTGTGCGTGTGTGTGTGTGTGTGTGTGTGTGTGTGTGTGTGTGCGCGTGCGCGCGCTTTCAACAGCCCCTTACTGTGAGACGTAAAGGTTGTTCAAGACTGTTCGGGACAACATATAGCTACTGTTATGTTATACAGAGGATCAAACTCTTTACAATAATGGGTTTTTTATGGTTGTGAAAATATCAAACTGTAGTCTTGTAATTTTTGTGAGAAAAAACATGTACGTGTTTATATGTTTAAAATGACGCTAAATAGTTAAATCATTCATTTCCATTCATAGTTAGTAAATCTGTAATAATATATGGGATTATCCAATTTTTTTATACAATTCTAACGTTCCTGTGACATAAATAATACTTTACATTTAGATTTGAAACATTTGCCAAATCATAGTGCTAACATCACAATTTAGATGATATGGATAAAAGTTAAAGACTGGTTTATTTTTTAAGGTTTTATTTACATAGTAACGCATTTACTTTGGTTTAGAAGAGTCTGCAAAAGTTGGCAGACATATTTGGAAGTGAAATGTACACATTTTTCACAGAAACAACATGCTCTGAAACTGCTGATCAAATCTTCGACTAGTCTATGTTTGCTAATGGAATATTTGCATTCTTTTCCCAGATTGGCAACAACAAAGACGCCATGAGGAAGACGTGGAACCCCAAGTTCACTTTGAGGAGTCACTTTGACGGGATCCGGGCTTTGACCTTTCACCCCGTGGAACCTGTCCTGGTCACTGCCTCCGAGGACCACACGCTCAAGATGTGGAACCTCCAGAAAACTGCTCCTGCCAAAAAGTAAAGTCATTTGATGTTCAGATCTATTGAAAAAAATAAATGGAACCAGTTCATTTTTTATATGGATTTAGTGGAAGCTTATCACAGCAAATGCCACTCCTGACATTTTTGGGAATATTTTTTTAAATGAAAATTCATGCTGAAGTGGGACAACTGGGCACTACTCATTTCTGAGTTTTGTTTAGTTCCACCTAAACAAAACTGTATTGATGGTATACACTGGTTAGGGCTGTGCAAAAATCGAAAGATCAATATCGATCTCTACTTTGGTCGATCTCAGTGATAAAGCATGCACATTTTAATCGACAGGTTTACTGCCAGTTGTGTGGTAGTCAGTGCATGGTGCTGACCAGGATTTACACTCTCTTGTTTAGGAAAAAGTATCCTGAGCCACAGTGTGTCCCTTTGTCTCCTTATGTGTTCATAAGTTTTGACTTAAATCTGCAGAATTTAATTAAAAGTCTAGTCTCTCTGTCCCTCTGTGTCTGTGCGCGGTGCCATCTGACTGCTCCCCCTGCTCCCTTATCCCGCTCTCTTATTCAGCCGCGGATCTTCACCTTTTCTCCTCTTTTTCTCCTCTGGTGCTTCTCATCTTTATAATCCAAGTTATGGAACGTAAACAACTATTTTCTCACTGTTTATGAGGGAAACTTAAAACACGCACGGACAACACACGTGTTTCTGCTGCTAGTGGAAACACACTCATGCATTAGGTTTAATATATAGTACAAACTAATTCCAACTTTTAAATGGGAATTTCTCTGATTATTTGTCCCATCAACACAAAATAAAAACTAGTTACCCTGACACCCTGCCCTTTGTGCCTGAACTCCACACATCTATGTTTTTAATAAGATGGAAGAAGATCGAATCGAAACTTTAGATCAGTCAATATGGGGGGGAAAAAAATTATGATACTTCTTTTTCCCATATCTCCTGGCCCTAGATTCAGTCCAGTCTGAGATGGGGCTAAGATGTTTTCTTAAATGTTCTGTCCGCACTATGTTTAGGGCCATTGCTTCTGTGTCCATCAGGGTTTTGACTGTGGTGGTGTTGAATTGAAAGTATAATGACATTCTGTGATGCAGCTTTTCTCTGTTGTCAGATTTAGTGTTTTATTAATGAAATGCCACTCTCCACTCCGGAGCCCACAAAGAATCACTTTCATTTTTTGGGGTTTAAAATACTACATGTATTTTTAACCAGTTTATTAATTCATTGTTTTGTTTGAATGTCCACCTGAGTTGTTTTTGTATGTCAGGAAATGATATAATTAATGAATCCCCTTTCTTATCCACAGGAGTGCATCTTTAGATGTGGAGCCCATCTACACATTCAGAGCTCACAGGTAAAGTCATGACTTAACACCTAAATAGATTTCAGTGAATTGAGTGAATTACACATAAATAAAAATCTTTTGCACTACTCAGCCCATAACATCAGAATCATACCTGTCTGTGTCCACAGGGGGGCAGTGTTCAGTGTGGTGATGAGTGCGACTGGGGATCAGTGCTTTAGCGGAGGCCTGGACGGGACCATCCAGTGCTGGAACACCCCCAACCCAAACATCGACCCCTACGACTCTTATGGTAAACAACTTCGAAGGTTGTAGTTTTAGGTCATAGTTGGTCAAGCTTTTTTTTAATTACCCTGTCATAATTATACTATTCTTAAGATTAAATTTAACATGATTGAACTTGGAGCATCTAGTCTAGAATGTATGTTATGCTCCTCGAAGTGATTTATTTTGTGGGGGCGCAAACTCAATTGGAGCAGCCATTTTAATCTTTTGCTTTCTTTTATCATGGATTATATTATTTTTTTGTACATTCACTTTACACATTTCTAACAAGCCCCACAGTGCGCTATGTGACTGACATGTGAATTAAACAATGTGGGAAAATAAACAATTAACAAAAACAGTAAACATGAATAAGTACTAAATAAATTCCAAAGCAGAGATTTAAAATATTTTTGGTAATTTTTTTTTCCATTCATTTACTTTCATATTTTAATTTTATTGGTGGGCCACTATCAATAGAAATTAGAAATCATCATTAGGGCCAGTAGAAATTATCTTGGGTGCCGCAGGTTTGAGGCCCCTGGTATAATCCATTTAGTAGCTTACTTCATTAAAAACTGGTTGTGAAGCCCATATGTGATTTAATAATAAGTGGTAGTTGAGTTGTTTTATATTTTGTGTTCTCGTCCCAGACCCCTCTGTACTGCGGGGAGCATTGACGGGGCACACAGACTCTGTTTGGGGCCTGGTCTACAGCAGTGCTCACCAGCGCCTCCTGTCCTGCTCCGCTGACGGGACAGTGCGACTGTGGGACGCCAACAACACCACCTCTCCAGCTCTGGCTGTCTTCAATGAGAATAAAAGTAAAGACATACGAAATGTTTTTCAAATTTAGACTCAACTAGACATTTTCTGTTTGTAAAGCTGCACCATTTACCAGTATTTCCACAACAAAAACATCCAATTTATCTTTGCACGGCCTCCTGATGGACATGTTCAGTCTTCTAGCATGTAAAATATTGTAGTAAAGCAAGTGTAATATCTCATTTGTCCAGGAGTATTCCATGGTAGAAAAAGTTTATAAAGCATCAGAACAATGTTTCTGAAATTGAAATGTCTCTGCTGCCAGCCAGAAGTCTTTTTCCATCTGACTGTACTGGTCTAAATTCTTGCTTCTCAGTCCACTTCCTTCAGATTGAAAATTACTTCTGGATGGGAGTTGAAATGTCTCAATTTCAAAAACACTGATGACTACCTTTTGAAATAGTGGCCTTTGTGTATGTACTAACCTTTCTTCCCACGAGACAAATTCACTTTTCACTTACTCTTGATTGATTGTTGGTTTATGTATTGAAAAAAAAGTGTTTATAGCTAATACAGGCAGTAATATGTGTAACATATGGCAGGAAATTACTATGAAATGACTCCTTTTTACTTTCTGACAGCCATGTAATTTCTGTATTTGAATATAATACTGTATATAGTTTGAGTTTATTGAGCTTTATGAGTGTAAATGGTTGTGTCTCTCAGAGTTAGGTATCCCGTCCTCGGTGGACCTGGTCTGCAGTGAACCGGCTCATCTGGTTTCGTCCTTCACGAGTGGAGAGATCGGCCTCTTCAACATGGAAACTCAGCAGCTTGTCCTGAGTCTGGACACCAACACAGAGCAAGGTACAAAACAGACTTCAACCAGAGCTGAAAGGGGACTCCAGTAGCCAAGATAAACTATCAAGATTTTTGCCACTACACAGCTTCTACTGATATTATTTAGGCACTTGCTCTAAATGTAGCAGTGGGCCAAAAATAAAGCTCATGCTTCGATGAAGCAATGAGGTTAGTCAGCTCTTTGCTCTCCTCTAGTGGTCACTGCAGGTACAACTCCAAATCTTGAATGTAGAGTTAGCCACAAAGCATAATTGCCACTTTCAAGGTTTTTGAGAAAATGCTAAAATAAATTGCCACTGTAATGAGATGACAGCTGGCTCAATAAAAATAAAGGAACAAACAGTTATGATGGCAGTTTACAATAAATGGCATGTTTTGTGTTTTTTTTTCCCTTAGGCACGCCTTCTCACATCAACAAGGTTCTGAGCCACCCGACCCTCCCTATCACCATCACAGCGCAGGAGGATCGCCACATCAAGTTCTATGACAACAACAGCGGGAAACTCATCCACTCTATGGTCGCTCATCTTGACGCAGTCACCAGTTTAGCCGTGGACCCCAACGGACTTTATCTCATGTCGGGAAGTGAGTGATTCAGCCGCTGTGGCTCAGACTGATCTTATCAAAGATGTGTCAGATAGCACTGACCTCAGGCTGTCGGGCTGATCCCTGATACAGACTACACCACTCACATTAACCTCTTAGCCTCAACATGATCACATTATCATTTTTTCAGCTTTGTGTTGATTTAGTGTATTTTCTGCTCATGCCTGCATGCTGAACCTCTTCTGTCTGCCCTCAGGTCATGACTGCTCCATCCGCCTGTGGAACCTGGAGAGTAAAACCTGTATCCAGGAGTTCACGGCTCATAGGAAGAAGTTTGAGGAGTCCATTCACGACGTCGCGTTTCATCCGACTAAATGCTACATCGCCAGTGCCGGTGCAGACGCTTTGGCGAAAGTGTTCGTATGACCCTGCGGCCCGGCCCTCTGACTCCGCCTCCTTCGATCAGGGACCAATAGAGACGCAGAAGGGAAGGACTCTGTCCCTGAGTGAAACAGGCTTTCTATGGAGTGGAACTATTCAGTCCCCCATCAACCATCCAGGCAGGCCTGGGTGTACGGCCACAGGGCCCCCTGCAGACTCACCTCCGCCACTGGAGGCTCAGGACTTAAACCTGGACTGGAGGTCTCCAGCTCTGCCCCTCCCTCAGGCCCCGCCCAATCACCAGGCCCCGCCCACACGTCAGGCTCGAGTTATGTTGATCCAGAATCATGAGGTTCACTCAGAGCTATCCCTGACTGACTCTGCTTGCTGGCCTGCCTTTATTTTCCTTTTTAAAACACTTCTTGACAAACGTGCCTTTGGTTTCAAAAGGTCTGAAAAGTTATTTTAACAAACTTGTTTTTTGGGAAAACGTGAGGAAGCGGCAAAGACATGGAGCTGTTTGTCACAATGTTGTTGATTTTAACATTGGATGTAAAATTACAAATGCTTATAATAAACAAAATATATATTCAGTCTTAAAATCTTAACTGTGCAGCGTTTGAGTTTGAGTGCTCCTTTTGACAAAGTGTGGTTGGGGAATCAAATTTGTGCATTTCAAGGCAATGCTAATGAGTGATACAGACAATGGGATATATATTGCCTGTTTGTTAGATTAATTGTACACTTGAGAATTAAGACTACATGTGTCCAAAGTAAACCTTTTTGGTTATAAAGACAATTCAAACTTGGTTCTTATAGATGTCCATTTTAGGAAAAACTATCTGATTTTGGCCAGTTTGCTCTTGTTTGAATTGAATGGCTTGTACTCTGTAGTTTTCCCCAGTTGTGTGGACATGCTCAGTGTGATGTTTCATGTCCAGATATTTACAGTAGTCCAGTGTTTAGCAGGAACTTAGTACTGTAGGACTATTTGTAAAGACTTCAAACTCCATCGCTGAGGGCAGACCGCTGCAGCTAACTGTACAGTGAATGAGGAGGTGGGTGGAACCAATCAGAGATGTACATGTGTGTACAGCTTCAATCAGCCGTTTTCTCAGTCACTGGTTTGTATATGAAAGTATGTTCAAATAAAACCTGCTGTAAAATGTGATTCTGAATTTTTGTTTTTTACATTTTTTTTTCTTCATATGTCATATGGATCAAACTTGTCTTAATTCAGCTCTTAAACACATGCTTTTACTGACAGATGAGTGGATACTTAATTTAAAATGAAGTCTTGGGTTTTGTCTGCCTGTGCAATTAATCCAATTTTATCACCAATAATCAATACAATGGTGCTTGGGCTTTTTAAATTTGAGAACTCCTGTGGCAGTAAAAGCATGTGGTTTGGAAGTTATAAATAAATTTAACAATTTCTCTTAAATTGCAATTTTTAGTTTTAAATAAGATAACTAAAAATAAAATTATTTATATCCTGGTTTTGTCCCTGCTATCAGACTTCTCCAATGAGCTTGGCACCTCTTAGGACCTCAAGTTGGATATTGTCTGAGAGAAGAACCAAAGTGATGAATATGAAGATGAAAATGAATATACTAGTATTAAACAGCAGTGAACAAAATCAGCAAATGGCCAAAAGTCTTAAATATTTTCAGAATTTTATTAAAAATATCACAAAATATTAATATTTGAACATTAGCGGAAGGATTTATATATATACATTTACAAACAATGAATTATAAATATATTTTCAACAGAAAAAGCTGCAGAGTTGGAAGCAAAATCCATTGTGAAAAAATTAAGACAAGTATATCCATCCATCCATCTTCTCCCGCTTAATCCAGCTGGGTCGTGGGGGCAGCTTGCTGCCCAATCCTCATAGCACCTGACCCCCCCTATGAACCCCTCTGCAGGTGGTGAATCCACAGGAGGGTGGACATTATGGTCCTTGATGTTAGTTCTTAGGGGTTAAGACAAGTATATCTCTTACTACATTTTTGACAAACCATTCGTATCCATAAATTCAGCACCAAGAAAGTCTCCAAGGAACTTAATGCCCTCAGTATGTACCATCTCTCTCCCATTAGGAGACACATTTATACAAATGTAATGCACCTTTTGAAAATTTAAGGCAATAGAGTTATTAAGTTATTTTTTGGACATATTTTATATTCAAATATTTTGTTTCCCTCTCGCCTTGTCAATATTAAGCAACCAAAATTAAATACTACTGTAGTGACTGATAACCTTATTATTTATTTTTATTTAAATAAATTACTTGGTGTAACTTTGTTTTAGCTTACACAACACTTGATGGACAGGGATTTCCAGGATCTAAGAAGATACTAATGTGAATTCTGTAGGTGAAAACCAAATGACTTTGCCTTCTTCTTTATTGTGATGAGTTTCATAGCTGAGAATCTCTATAGACAATTTAAGGCTTATATCATGGCTGTTTGTCCTGATTGAAAATGACTTTCAACAAGTGAAGGTATCCAGAACCGTTCCCATGAACTGGTATGGCTCTGTTTATGTAGAGGGTTTATTTATACTCTCATTGTAGCCAATGCAGCGCCTCCTAGTGGCCATCAAAGTGAGTCCATTTACAGTGTCCAGAACGTCCCACGCACCCCTCTGTCTCCGTACAGTCTCTGCTCTCACCCCTCTTCAGTTTCTGGGCTGAGAGTTGAACTCCTGGCAGATGTTCTGGATGATTTTGGGCACATATTTGTACAGATTGTCAAACTCATCCACGAAAAAGGAGTGCTCTTTATCAGGGTCTGTGGCGATGTATTCTAGCTCATCCTGGGCCGCCCATGCGATGCCGATGGAGTACGCAATCACCCCTGCACACAGAAAGACAGGAAGTCAGAAATACATGGACTTAATGAGCCAGCCTTTTTGTGCAGCCCACTGTAAACTTTGATTACTATATAGAGCATATATACCAGTACTTGCAGATTTTCTTCCAAACCAATAAATGTGACGTAACATTATTTGTAATATTATAGTTATTATAGGCCTATAGACAGTATGCAGTGCTCACCTTGGCGATGCACGGCCAGAGAAGGAGCCCTGACATCATCGTAGGACCTCCCGTCTGTGATCACGATCATGATTTTACGTTTGTTTGGTTTGGATTTACTGAAGAGCTGTTCTGCTGCATAGGTGATGGCTGCTCCTGTGCTCGTCCCTCCACTCCAGTAGTTGATGCGTTTGATGGCGTTGAGCAGCTCGGCCTTGTTATTATACTGTCCAAAAGCAAACTCCAGCCTCTGTTCATACGTGTACTGCACCGCTCCCACTCTCGTGTCAGTGTCTGAGATCTCAAACTCTCGAGTCACGTTGGCAACAAACTGCAGAACGGTGCGGAAGTTCCCTGTGCCAACGCTGCTGGAGCCATCGATGACAAAGGCGATGTCGTTGGCGTTGAGGCAGGTCTTACTGCAGACAAGGCGGTCTGTGTCACAGACCCTCTTCACCAACGGCTGCACAGCTTTCCTCAGGCCAAACCAGCTGGACACGGGCAGAGAGAAGAAGCCATTGGTGCGACACACAGCCTGGAACAGAGCACAGGGGCACTCATGACACATCTGCATTTTGTTTATGTTTGTGCTCCACACCATGGATCTGGTTATGAGCATAAATAAGAACTGATACACACTACATTATATTTAAGTGGTTAAAAGTGCACTATGTAACTTAGAGTCAACCACCTGCTAGTCTCCAGGGAGATGTTGTCGCTTAGCCCCAAATGTTCAGTAGTATGAAATTAAACTCAATGTCCATGGAGACAAGAGGACAACTTCACCAAGCGAAGTTACAGATCAGATCTGTGGAGATGCAGGCCCAATCAGAGTATGTGTATTTTTAAGGTATTGTCCCTACAATACAAACACTACAAACAATATTTGCAAGATAGTTTTGTTCAGTGCCATACTGTTGAATATTCTAGGCAAAGCAATAATACCTTGGAAACAAGCAAGTAACAGAGAAATTGCATAGTGCACCTTTAAGTAACTGTTGATTTTAATTGATTATTATTAATTGAATAATGAGCTTTAGCTCATGACAATGGCTCTATAAACAACTCAAATTACACAGTGTATGACTAAAATCAACTTTTACTCAAGTAGTCAAAACATTCATATTCAAAAATTATATAAGGCCATACGCCACAGTCCTTGGCTGCCTCCTGTGCTTTGCTCCAGGTCTTAACAAGTCTGTATCTGTCCGAGAGCCTGGATATAGTGATGGTTAAATAGCAGAAGCAGTGGGCTTGGAACCATAGTGTGCTTCGCCTAATATTTGATTGTGTTTTACTTCTACTACAGTAAGTTTAAGAGGTGGGACTGAATAAATTTTTCGTTCTACTATCACATTCAAAAACAAAAAAATATGAAAAAATATGCTGTTGCTGCTATTTATTTAAATGAATACTTAAAATTAGAATTAGAGATGAGTTCTCTGATCACTGTCAATACACCTGCCAGTATAAATAATATCCGCTGCCACATTTCTTCTTACCTTGTCCACAAAGTTGGCCTCTACCAGGTTGTGTTTTTCGTTCTCATCTGGGCCTTCGATTGTGACAAAGAAGATGTTTATCCCTGATTCTCGAGCGAGTCTGGACGCCTCCTCCACTTTATCTGTGGGCCAACCATCCACCAGGACCACGGCTACGTTTGGAGCGCCCCCTCTGTTCCCATTGGTGTCACTGAAGTACAGCTTATTAATGTAGGAAAGGGCCTTCCCTGTTCAGACAATAGGGGGCAGCAAACACAGAAGTTTACAATCTTAGTACCAGAAATGTACAGTTTAATCTAGAGATCTGAGATGTTTTGAAGGGCAAAATGAGTGGATAAATACAAGATTAGAATGGGGACCAGACTGAGATGGTTTAGACATACATTTGTTGAAATACAGGCCTACAACTAAATGTCCATGTAGTTTAATAACTACTATCTTTTTCTATCTTCGTTTTAGATTTGGTTTTGACCTGGATTAGACCTGGTTCAATGATGATACATCTCTTGTTTTTGGTTAAATCTGTATTTACTCCTGGTCTTTGCCTTGATGTATTGTCGGGTGTGTCTTGAAAAGTTACTTAATGGATAATGAAATTCATTTATTGGATTATTTCACATTTTGGAGTGTCCTGAGTAAAACCTCTGGTCAAAAAAGCAAAACAAACACCAGAAAAAAATAGAGGCAGGTACTGTGACATTTACAATATTTTATAATATAATATAATATAATCCCATTTTTTATCTAAAAACTGGGATTAGGTAATTTTTAGTGTCTTGGTATCGTTTCAAACTAAAAGTGTGCTGCTACTCAAAAAAGTCCGAAAAATCATAATTTGTTTTGAAATAACAAATTGCAACATGTAATTTTACTACCATCTGTCACCAAAACAATCTAACAACTCCATGCTCTGAATACTTCTGCATCAAAACTTGGACATGTCTTGTGTGAGGAAACGTACACAAAACTCAACTGACCTCTGGTTTGGGTTTATAGTGTGAATTGTAAACATATATATATAACAATAATATAACAGCAGAAGACGTGGCATCCTATCATTTAGCCTGTCCTGCGGTCTCTGGTGGCACTATGGTCCACGCTTCATGACCACTCGCAATGTGCTAATTACAGAGCGGACGAGACACTATTCAGATCACAAAAGTAAAATTTAGCCAGTCATAAAGATGAATGTGGCACCGAGCACAGACAGGAGCGAAGATAAACATAATCTGACCCCCTGAAGATTGCCAAAGCAACTTAACCCACTCGTATCTTGGTCAAAAACTGTTCAAGAAAAACACAACTTTACAAAGAAGGACTGTAATTTTCGCCAACATTATCTCGAAGCAAATTTAGATGTAATTGTATCTTTGCATGTGAAAATGTGCCAGTGCTGTAAAGATTGTGATAAGTGGCTGTGTTCTGCTTTCACACCAGCGTATGTAGGTTTTATAGTTTAGTTTATAGGTTTTGTAGGTTATGAATGCGCCGTAGTGTTGTGGACTCACCCACGTTGGACTGCCCCCCCTTCTGGACAATCTTTTCCACAGCCGACTTCACGTCTCTGGAGTTCGAATAGGACTTCAGGCTGATCTCTGTCACTGGGTCATCTCTAAAGGGAAAAAACCCCAGAAATTCCAGTGTCTGTTTATGAATATGTATCAGTGTATTTAAGTGTTTGTATATCATTGCAAAATGGATTCTTGTGAGCTTTAAGCAATGTTCTGTATTTGCATGTCAGTGCAATATCACTCTGTGCAATATAAATGAATATGGTATTGTAGTGTTTATGTCATCTTCATCAATAATGTCATTACTTATATATCTCTGTTTTTGTGGTACTGTTACTGTTAGCACTGAGTTAGATGTAAGAAAAGTATCATTTTTAGAAGCCTACTCTTTAAATTTTGGCGTACTTAAGTAGGAAATGCTTCTATAACCAAGTCTGGTCCAGAAAACACATCAGCATTTACCCAAAATCCATTGCCAAAACTGTGTCACCAAACTTATTCTTAAAGTTTGTTGGCTAAACTAACTGAACTTGAAATAACTTGATAACTTGAACTGAAAATACATTACATGGAAAAATTAAAGAGCTTGCAGACTTTGGATGATAGTCTCCATGCCTATTCAGTTTTGACAAGGAATACAGAATTCTTGGCTGTGTTAGGATAAATTGTGGGGTTGTGCATGAAGTTGTCTCTTACCCGTACTGGATAATACCCATCATGGGTCCAGCCACACCAACATTTATGGTCTGTGCCACTTCAGACAAAAAGTCCTTTTGGATTTTAAACCTGCGCTTCCCAATGCTCCAGCTGCCGTCCATTAAGAAGACAAGATCCACCTTACAATCTGCAAGAATTGTACATTTATTCATTTATAAGACATGCTGCATAATTTAGTGACATGATATATAACTAACTATACCTTATTTTGCCTTAATAAAGCATAAAGAAAGACATAATTCATAGTTAGTTTAAATCAGGCATGTCCAAACTATGGCCCGGGGGCCAAATGTGAAATCTACCTTGATCAAGCAGATTTAGTGTGTCCTTTTGAGGGTCTAAGCATGAACAAAGGTCTGGAGGGTCATTCAAACCTGTTATAAATGCACAGATTTGAATTACTCACTGTTTTGACCACCAGTCTATGACCCTCGATTGGCCCTCACACTGGTCTGTGTTTTAATATGTGGCCCTTGATGAAAAAAGTTTGGACACCCCTGGTTTAAATAGTCAATTAGAAATCATTCAGAGGTTAGGAGTTAGGTTTAAGGTAGTAATTAAGTAGTTCATTCTTAATAAACTATTTGTTGATTATGAATTCCTCATGCTTTATTAAGGCTAATTAAGGTATTACCCATATTTATTTTCTGGTGGGCAATACTCCATTGGCTTGGAGTTGCCTAGAACATTCCACAGTATGGCATTAAACTGATCTATCTCAGTGGAAACAAGCAAATGGCACCACTAAGTTAAATGTCAGGTCAGATCTGTGGAGAGGTGACCCCGTTCACAGTATAATGCATGTTTTTCAAAGAAGATATGTTTAATGTCATATACTGTAGCATTCTAGTCAAAGCAATTTCATGTTCATAGAGACATGAAAGACTTAGTGATACGCAGTGCATAAAAACTGCAACAGAAACTCTGTGAACTTACTTGGATCTCCTTGGGATACTGGTTCTGGGATTCTGGGAATAGGTTCTGGCTCTCTCAAATTGAAACCTAAAAAAAATGCAAACTACCAGTAAGAAAACACAATTACATCAAATCGCAGTGGTTATACGTGCTTATACCAAATTAAATGAAGATGCACTGAGTTAGCTTGATCTCTGGTCTAAAATTGAAGAGACATGCTACACATTAAAGGTTTTTGGTGCTGCTTCCGTCATTCACTTTCCAGAAATCCCAAAATTCACCCTGGTTTTGGTATAATTTCAGTGAATGGGGATACGTAATCTTAGCATTTAACTGGAACTACCGATTTTTCCAATTACAGGTTAAGAACAAAAATACCAAAATCCTGTCCTTGGGGTAGCAGTGACCAAAAGTGAGATGTGGCTTGGGACACATAACAATCAGTGGGAGGAAGTGCTGGTTTACCTGATTCATAAAGGTTGATGTCTGGTTTCCAAGCGTCCACTGGCTCCACTAACACAATAGATAACAAGAAATAACAGGAAACATCATTGAAACACAAAATGATATGTTGCGTTTAAGGTCACACGGGGAGACCAAAACTATACTGGACTATAATTCAGGGTTATTCAACAGGAAGTCCATGGGCAGATCAGACAACAAAGGTCAAAATGTACTTGCAAAGAGGACTTGGAGTGGTTATTAGAGGTAATGTTATATCAGAAAATCAGTATAGTCTATAATAGTGGACACAATATTTATTGGAATGTGTGCAGAGCAGAATACCGTAGAAAAGTAATTTCTCTAGTTAAAAGTGTACTTTGTATGTGTCTCCAGGGATATTATTGTTTTGCCTGTAATGTTACACAGTATGCCATTATCTTACTTATTACTTTAAGCATTTATTGAATTGCAGGTGTCGTTATCGCTAAAAAAAAAAATAGATCGACAAACATAAATTCTGACTATAAGTGACCTTTATTCTCAACTCTCAACTCTAAATTTACTGCCTTACTGTGACCATCTACCTGAAAAAATGACAAATTTTAAGATATTAAGTTCGAAACTAACTAAACTAACTAAGATAATTAAGTACTATTTAAAATTTCATTGAAAGATTGAGTTGAGATTCTCTATATATGATTGTTAGTTAGCCAATCATTTTTTGCATTTAGATTTTTGCACGATAAACTTTCAGGCTTTTATTAACACACAAAGAAATATTCTACTTTTACATCATACAGTCTGATGTTACTGTTATTTATCCCGCTCCCTCACCTCTTGTGTGGGTTGAATCCAGTGACACTTTGCGATTTCCGTCTGCGTCAAACGATCTGGACACTGTAAAAGTCGACCCAAACTTAGTAATGATGCCACAGGCTGCAGATGTTCCACAAACGTAAAAACTCAAAGTCTACACGTTTGATTAAATAAAACAAGAAGGCGTTTATGTGGTCTGATGGTTTTAGCCACCGAATTTTCCAAACTGGGGCTATTCTCGGGCCAAACAGCCTCACCAAAACAGATGCAAAAATCCAGTCTGTAATCTGTAACACTGACGGCTTCGTGGTTAGGGTTTTGTGTTTTTGGTAAAGTAGTAATATTACAAGTTAGATCTGTTAAAATAATAAACACGCCGCATCCTTTGATTTGGAGGTGGTATAAACTTGCTATAACAGGCGACCCCACACCAAAGTTCAAACCACAGGGCAGACACACCCATGAATGAAAGATAAGGACTTAAAAGTGTTTCTAAAAATAAATACAAGCAAAGATAATGTGTGTGGCATAAACAAAACATGTGTCATGGTCTAAAATACTACAAATTAAAGTATTGTGCAAACGTATGAGACAGGCTTGGAGAAAAGTTGCACAGTATATCAAACTGAATTAAAAGAACTGAATACGTAATGAAGCACAATGGTTTAAACATGTGGGATAAGTATAACTCTGCCAAAGCTCCCATCACCTTAACCACTACTGCTGCGACTCCTACATAATAGTATAACTAGATTCATTATTATCAAGGACAATTTTCCTTCACTCCTCCGTTCACTGTGTGATAGTGACAGATAGTGAGGGTGATGGAAACATGGCTCCAAATCTGCACCAGAGACAAGAACCATCACAGCCCACACTATATCCACCGGGGAGGCAGTGGTATTTATACTTTCACAAGTACTACTACTGGTACTAATGTTACTACTACTGTTACTACTGTAACTACTACTACTGTTAATACAATAACTACTCCTACTGTTACTACTACAACTGTTACTAATGTTACTACTACTGTTACTACTGTAACTACTACTACTGTAACTACAATAACTACTAATACTGTTACCACTACAACTGTTACTATTGTTACTACTACTGTTATTAATGTTACTACTACTACTACTGTTAATACTACTACTGTTACTGCAACTACTATTACTGTTACTACTACTACGGTTACGGTGACTGTTACTGCTACTACTACTGTAACTACTACAACTGTTGCTGCAAGTACTGTTACTTTTACTACTACTACTGTTATTGTTACTGCTACTAATATTACTACTGTTACTTTTATTACTACTACTTCTACTACTAGTAGTAGCTACTACTACTACTACTACTACTACAACTGTTACTACTACTATTACGACTCCTACTACTACAACTACTACTGTTACTGTTACTACTACTAGTGTTACTTCTATTACTAGTATTACTACTACTACTACTACTACTACTAGTACTACTACTACAACTACTGTTACTGTTACTACTACTACATTTCTCAGTTTATTTGGATGGGGCAGTGTGTGCTAATGAACATACATGAGACACGTCACACATGTAAACATGGTGGATTGCAGCTGTGGGTTGTAATATTCTGTCCACTGTTCCGTATTTGTACAACGTGAAGTGGTGAAGTGCCCAAGGACATAACAGTTATCATTAACCTGCCTTTTTATTAGTGGACTAAAGTTGCCTACCTGCTACTACAAAGGCCACACCTGTCTAAAACGTTTGCACAGTACTTAAATTGAAACTCCCCAGTAACTAAGAAGAAAAGACACTTACGGTACGGTCCAAAGTTATAATACCAGCGCTCAAAGTCAGAGAAATCAGGCCTTTGATCCCGAGCTGGAGGAGGATGTTGTGAGAGCTGTTAGATCCCACAATATCAAAGTGGCCGCCCAACTTTTCCATGGTTTGGATTGGTTGAATCGAGTCTTCGACCAATGCCAGACCAGTAGAAACCAAGCAGCCACAACCTTATTCACATGCATTAACTATAAACCTGCAACATGCTAAATGTACTACAACAGTGATTCTCAAACTGTGGGTCAAGGACTTCTATTAGTCTATGGGGTCCCTGATTTTGAATATGTTTGATCAGGGGTCATACACGGTTTAGCTATGCATTTGTTGTATTTTAGTCCTAGGTATATTTATTACTTTTTATGAAATGCTTGAGAATCACCATAATTTGGCATGTTGCAGGGTGGCATGTAAACATCCAAAAGAAACTACATTCTTCAAAACGTTTTGTGAAAGAACCATGACATGCAATGACACATACATGCATCATACGTCGGTGGGTAGTGTCTAAAATCCAAAAATTAAAATTAAAATGTTGACTGATTACATAGGAACAGAAAGTCACCACATACATATTCATACAAAAAAAATTAAACTAAAGAGCAGATTACTTTGCATGAGGGTGAAGTAACTGTACTCTCTACCCACCTGTCCATGCAGTGTAATTGTACATGTGTTTATGGTAATTGTCCATGGGGGGGCGGGGGAGGGGTGGACTTACCTGGGACGTCCGCCGTGTCAGAGGTCTCAGTCCATGAATATCCTGAGTCTGGGACGGCATAACTTACATCTGAACGAGAGGTGCAGTGGTCATTTTCTAACCTATGTGGCTATTTTAAAGATGCAACTTTTCTTCATTTTACTGAGATGGAGTTTGAGTTTTCCACAGTATGGCTTATCATGGGTTTATATATTAAATCTGACTTGTCCATTGAGATAGACAAGTTAAACGCATTATGCGGTACATTCTTGCCACATTTCCATGTAACAAGCCAGCTAAAAGTTACATATTACACTTTTAAAATGATTTATTATGAATTGATTAATATTAATGTGGGTGTATTTGGATATTTTTTAATTTCTAAAGTAAAATGAATCTATGAATCTAAGCATTTAACAGTACAGGTCTTTTAAATAGGTCTTATCTGTAATCTGTTTTCTTCGCTTTTGGTCTTGATACACTATTTTGTCCAACTATTGCCCAAGTGTATTGGAGATCTGCTGCAAACATTACTGATCTGTTTCTCGACTTTTGTTTGAGATCAAGATCAAGGACTCTGAACTGTTTTATCGACCAATAAAAATCTAGCTGTATGTTTCTGTGCACAGTTAAAATGCCAAAGACAATGGCAGACCAGGCATTCAAAAACATTTATAGCTCCAGTGTTTTCTTAAAGTTTGAGTTGACCTTGAAGAACTCTTGGCGGTGAGTGAAGTTCAACCAGTTCACATTTTCTTTTATTTAAGTCACTAGTACTATTTGTATCCTGTACTACGAGAAACTGCTCATTACTTTACTCATTACGTAGCATCACACCTTGCACGGTATTATTTTAAAGCGTATTAACACTTATTTTGTAATGTGTGAGCTACTGTGACCATGTAATTTCCGTCTTGGATCAGGAAAGGCTCATTTCTGTCTTGTGAATGCGACTTTCTTAGTATCGATACCTCAAATAAGTATCTATTGTTTAGAATCTGATTTTCCATACTTTTGACAACCCTACTTTGTATATAATCGTGTTTGTGAAGCGCATGAATGAAGCAGTGGTGTTAGTGTGTCCATTCAGAGGTAAGTTGTTTGACTTGTTACCTGCGGGACGTCTGGCTCCAGGAAACCAATCGGGCCGTGGGTAGGAGGGGGGCGCCCAGTCCCTTCTGGGAAAAGCTGTGCAGAGGGAGATTAAAAAGCTGCCTTCAGGACAGAGGACAGAGCAGGGCCGATGTCCCACACAAGGAGGGGCGAGCATGTGACCTCCTCCTGCTACTGCCACGTCGAGACAGCAGCGGGAGAGGGGCGCACAATGTACCCCCTTACACTTCTAAACACTCTCAAACAAGACTGAAGGCATGGAGCTTTTTCCTCAACAAGCTTTTCTGTTTTTAGATTAAGATTAAACACACTGAATACAGAAAAACATGTGTTAAAATTATTTGTATGGATGTAAAATTTCCAAATAATGTTACTTACATCCATAGCAAATAGTCTTGAACATATTATACATTTTTCAAGAAGAAAAATGTATGTATCCCACGAACACACAAACCTGCCATTCAATTTGGTTGTATGGCTTTTTATGAATTAAAACAAGGCCTTTGCGATACTAAATAGCAAAAAAGTGCACTTTATTACTAATTATTGTCACTTGAAAATCTCAAAGGTCAAAGTAGAATTAAGACCTCATTAACTTTTAATATGCAAAAATGTTATTAGAGCTAATGGAAATGCTACCAAAAGAAAAAAAACAAGGAACATTATAATTGTGAATGTATGAAGATTCTTTTTTTGTCTCCATGTCACAAATAGGTGAGTAGCAGTATCCACAGAAATATGATATCTAAAGAAATTGAGCAATGCTTTCAGTGCATTTCAATTATTATTTCAGATGTGATTGGATAAATGTGGCCTGGTCGTACCAAGAACCTCTCCAATGCAGTACTTCATCAGGTCATCATCCGAGGTTATAATACTCCCAACAATGGAAGCGTAGCCAGACTTTATAGGACAATACTACCACAAAGTGTTGTGCACGTGCCTCTAGGTCTGATGGTATTTAACCTCCTGAGACCCTGTGGCCCCATACGAGGACATTACATTTTTGCCTCTTAGCAGCATGATTTTAAATTATTTTAAACTTTCACCTGTAATCAACTAAAAACCTCTACAGCAGCTTCCGAAAGTAAAAAACTGCATGGTAAAGTTTAGATGCAAAATTTATGAATAAAACCAATGTATTTATGTACAATAATGTCTCTTCATGTATCTTAATATATTTTCATTTGGCATTAAAATTTGACACATTTTATTGACCACAGCAGACGAGAGCATCAGGAAATGTCATGTCCTCATTTGAAGACATTGGGACTATGTTATATTATTGATTGTACATGTTGTTAGGTAAACTTGGGAATATTTAGATGAGTTTACAGTTATAAATTGCTGGACGTTTCTGCTGCTATAGGGAAACTGCTGCCTGTCTCCACTTTTTGCACCTCTACTTTTTTTTGTAACGATTGAAAACCATAAAAAATTAAAACTGTGGACCACATTTTCAGGCCTTTTTGTGTGTTTTTAACCTCACTCACTGAACCCCAACCCGCTCGACCTACGTCACATTTGGCAGGTTTAGGACTTGAAATAAACAGCTAATTGCTGTTTTTTTTTTTTTTGTTTTTTTGCAATTTATTTATACATTTTAATGTTTTTACATTTTTTAACCAATGGTGTCATACAGAAGACTTACTTAGTAGGTCCTACTTATCCCAAATAGCAAGAAGAAATGAAAAATGGACACCAGACAAAAGCTCGGGTCTCAGGAGGTTAAACTTCCCCTGACAAACTGAAAACCAAAACATATGTCATCTACTAGTCCATACTTTTGGAATTTACTCTGCATTGCTAACCACATTCCCACCCATCGTGAGCTTTTGGCGGTCCAGTGAAGCAGAGATGTGTTTGGATAAAGCCAGAGTCAGACTAGGGCCAGTGTGGACGAGACAATGCTCAGATTAGGCTGGTTAAATGCTCCCAGCTCCACATGGGACAGTTCAGTTGTTTTTTTTTACTATAGAGACAGGTGCTTTCATGTGATCCACTTTAACTCTCTCATTCACCCACAGTTCAGCGCTCACAGCTGTCACTGGGTTAGGGACAGTTTCTTACGCACGTACAAAAATCTTATGGGTAAGATTTCTATATTAATCTTGTGATTTATGAAAAAACATAGAAATTAATGAGTGCTTCATTTAAAGGCGCACTTTGTAAGATTTCAGGTGGACAGTTCACTTGTCTCCATAGATATAATTGCTTTGCCTAGAATTTTTCACAGTATTATACATATCTATCTCTGCAGAGACAAATACCTCACCTTCACAGCGAGAATCAATAAAAAAGAAAATGAATAAAAAAGTAAAAGAAAAAAGTAAAAGAAAAAAAGTCATAATGTTATAATATAATATCACCATACAGTCAAGCAAATGTCAAACACCCTCAAAGAAAAGTGCATAGTGCATCTTTAAACACACTGTACCATTAGAAATATCAGATTGTAGTGTTTTATTCTCAAGAAACATGAGTTTATATTTATTTGCAATTAATAATACCATGACAAGTCTTTATTTCATTGATATTGCTTGCCCATTCCTCTAATATGTGACCACAGACGAGATTGAAGCTTTAATATAAATAATTACATTCAAACACTTAAAATTTAGATTTTCAATGTTCAAGTAGTATTAAATCACTTATTTGTCACCTCTTAAGTATTTGTAATTTCCAGATTGTCCCATATCATGTAACTGAAATTCAAAGGTTTGTTCTTGTCACTGGTCTCATTAGTTAGATCTACAGCCCATTGTAAAGACCTTCACACTTTGCTTTGAACATCTGTGCAGGGCAGTGGGGTGGCACAGGGGATAGCTGTAAATCCTACATTTCACATTACAAAAAAACACACTAACTTTTCCCAAAAACTCCAAAGACAAAGTTCTCTGTCTGACCCTGAAGCCTTTATGTTAATGATCGTGACCTGAACTCCTCACCTCACGCTCTAGGAATTTCTCTGAGGGCTTCAATAAAGAAACTCATCACAAACCAGAAGTTACACACCTTTTTTATCCATCAGGAAAGTTAAAAAGTGCAAAGCTTTTTCCATAAATATATGAGAGTTCTAGCCTACCTGTATATAGGTATACACATTTTTGTCAACTTTATAATGATAATATACATTTACTTCAAAACTTCAAAATGACTATATTATTTACAAACGACTTACAAACTTTGGCAGCAAGTAAGACTATAAGTTCACACTCACATTTTATTAAATTGACTTACCAGTAATGTGATGGAAATTTCTTAGTTTGTCAAGCTAAAGAATGTATTGCTTGGGTTTAGAGACTCACAAAGTGCTAAAGTATCTCTGTATTCATGGTCACGGGCAGTGGTGTGATCTGCTGTATCTGGGCTCCTTAAGACAGGACATTATGTTCAGTCCCTATTGGGGTTAAAACAACAGGTTGTTGTTTTATTCATTCTCATCATTTATAATTATTGGTACCCTTGAGTTCATCTAATCGATGCCCCAGTTTCACCTAGATAAATTGTCTCCTTTTGAGAACTGTTTAGATATACTGTAGTATGTTTTACCTCATGTTGATGTTATGACGTTTGTCGACTGTATAAGAGCCTGTTTTTGTTTTGCCATGGGTCAGATTAGGGAGAGACGGACCTTGCGTGAGGAACAGAAAAGTTTCTTTTTCATTTTCTCTGTAGTTGTGCCCACAATTGCTTTAATAAATCCTGACTTCTTGATTGAAGACAACTTCTCTCCAGTTTTTATTCTTCTCAGATTTAAAAATCCACAACAATTACCATTACAGGTGAGTACGCATTGTCAGTTTGATTCGTGCATTATTAAAAGCTGACCCCAAATCAAACTCTATAGTCAATACAATTGTTGCCATTTAGTTTTTGCAATGTTGCTTTGATTTCATGCTTTTCATTCATGAAAATTGAGAGGTAGTATATTTACTTCTGTGTAATGTAATGTTTAGTTAGGCCGCATTTGAAACAGTTCTGTCTAATTCTGGGGATCTACTGGTTAGCATACCAGAGGCTAAACCGAAATACGGTTTCACTAAGAGCCAAACCTAAACTGGGTTTAAACAGTCTGGGATATTCTAGGGCGGATGTCACGTCTTTGGGTCACTTGGTTTAACTTCCATCTCCCAAAATGTTTACGAGGAGGGCCTTGGCTGGACCAGATGTGGCCGTCAGAGGATGTTAAATGACAGAAAAGGTTTAATCTGAAAACCAAGATGAAAGCCTTTTGTGGACATTTGAGGAAGAGAGCTGACGTAACATTTTTGTGTTTGAAGTTTGATACACATCATCTTCATAAAGAGTGTGAGACGTACTGTCACTGACAATCTGTTTGTAAAGGTCAATAATAAATACGTTGTCTAGAGAACAAGTGCTGAAAGATAAGGTGCCATATTCCAGTGATTTTCATGTTTAATTTAGTCACTTACTTGGACATAAATTACAAATCCTCTTTGACCTCTCCAGACCCTTGTATCTGCTAGTGACAGTGGGAATCCTGGTGTTATTTGTCCTAAAATTAAAGATGACCTGCCTATTGTGTTCACTTGGTTTCCCCTGGACTCTGTTGTGATGCTGCAAAATATAGAGGAGGGACACTTTTGTCCTGGGGGCTGACACAGGATCTGCTGACCCCACCTCACCATGTCCCCCTTATGCTACACTGAGAACTAAGACCTTTGACTGAGATACAAAGGTGACTGAGAAGCGCAGTGTAAATGTGGCAGGAGCAAAACTTGAATTTCCCTCAGGATCAATAAAGTACTGTATTTAAGATGTTCACAAGATAAATTTTGTGAAAATACACCAATTATGGGTAGCTGTCTTGCTTAACGATGGCAATGGTGCTACATTTTGCAGGAAACATTTTAACCAATATTTCATTTCACTGTGCATGCCATACTTTTTTATGCAATAAGCTGTAAACTCACTGAAATTCAACATTCAAGCACCAAAGCGGTTCCCTTTTTCCAAACTTTCCAAGGCACTTGAACAATCTTTAGCTGGAGTAAATGCCAGTGTCCACTGTAAATCCCCTGAACAGCCTGTACTTTTGTGTATCCTGTGTGAGGTCAGGTTGGAGGTACTCACTGGGGTTGGAGTTGGACTGGACTGTTGCTTGACTCCGGTCAGACACAGGGGGCTGGACTCTGTTGAAAGCTGTTTGTGACAATGAAAAACAGACAGATAAAAGGTGAGGGGAAATCATCAAAAATGCATATCAAAAAAACATTACCAACATGTGAAAATGACTTGTCTTTAATATATGAATCTTGTTTTGGGTAGTTTTAGTAATTTTACTTATTCCATAAGTCTGACTGATATTTTAGCTCGAAATAGACAACAAATTTGCCAATACAGTAAGACAACTTTAACAAAATAAAAGTGTAAGCTTCTAACCATATTGGCGATATATAATTTAGCTTCTATAACACAATTAAATTAAAACATGTCATTTTTTCAACAAAATATTCAGGATTAATAAGTAAATCAATCTAAACTCAAAACATATCAAGTTAAATATTCAGACATCACCCCATTAAATGTTTGCAGTGTAGCATAGACGCATGAAGCTATGATGTCATGCTGAAAACGCCTCCCATCTGTTTAGCATGAGGCTAAGTCAAAGCATCAGTAGTGTTTTATAATAACATCAGAGAGAAACGACTTTTACTAGACTTGGATGCGTCATGTGGCCTTTTTCTTTTGATGAAAATGGACACAGAGGAAGACGTGGCTGCCAGCGGTTATCTTAAGAGAAGTGTGTGTAGAGAAACTTGATGGGAGTGGATTAGTTGTGACCCGGGGTGAAACTTTTTAAGGGGCTTAAAAGGGTATGGACTCCATGGCCCAACTTACCAGGTCAGCCTCAATTCACGCTGCATGTAAGAATGTCCTTGACCTGTTTTTACCCCCGTGAGTGTGAGCAGGCATTTAGCATATTGTGGGGACTGAAATATTTATGCAGTACAGTCACTTTGACCTTATAGTTTGTGAGGACAATAACACCAGGTATGGGTAAAGCCTTCAGTATTCATCACGACATATTAAAGGGGCACTATGTAACCTTTCTAGCTGAGTGTACGCCACCATAGGCATGCTATTGCTTTTCCTGTAATTTTCCAAGTATGACATTAAACATATCAATCTTGCATTAATTCAACTGGTGTTTTTTCTACAGCAAAAAAGTGTTTTTTTTTTCTGTAAGTGGGCTCTTCTCTCCAAAAATCTGACCTATAGCTTGGTTTAATGATGGAGACTAGACTAATACACAGGAAACCCAGGAAAACCCAGGAAAACCTTTAAGATAAAGGTTAATTTTGGTTAAAGTTAGGGTTAAAGTTTATGTTAAGGTTAGACAAGTAGTAATTGTGGTTAAGGTTAGCATCAGTCTCAAGGAAATGAATGTAAGCCAGTGTAATGACCCGACAGAGCATGGAAACTCTATATGTGTGTATGTGGAGTGATGATTCTGACCTGGCCCCACTGGAGAGGAAGGCTGTCTCCTGATGGTCGCTGAGGTCTCTTGTCTACGGAGGCCTGTAGGATCCAAAATGAGTGACATGTTACTTAATGCAGTCCCAATGGGGGTGCAGTGACAGGGATCACATCTGTGCAGCAAATGTAGAAGACGTAATGGACCACAGTCAAACTGTTTCTGAGTCTGTGGAGTTTCAGAGTGGCCCCTTTCCTACAATCCATTTAATATTTCATTTTCTATCGCTCTTCTATCGTCTTAAGTTGTTATATCAAAATTGGGATGAGCTTCTCATTCTAAGCAGACAAAAAATCACAAGTTAAGAATGTGCTTTGGCAATTTCCAATGTAAATATAACAAGAAATAGCCTAATAAAATGTACTATGCAAATTTTTTAGATTTTGCATTCATACATCAAATTCTATACCTATTGATATTTGACTGCCAAAGCTAAATGGCTTTATAAATAATACCCCTGTTATAATATACGCAGCAAGAAACAATCCTTGTCTTGTGTGAATGAACCAAAGACCATCGATATTAGAAATGATTAGATTCACGCTTGACAAAAACAATCACATGACACTGGTAGAACAACGTGCACAGACGCCATGCAGACAATATTAAGCAAAGCAGGTTTCCATGATGCATTTACAAACATTGATTGAGCTTGTTTTACCTGCACTGATTCTCTGTGGGAAGCGGCCGGGATAAGCTCCTCCTCTGAAGACTGAAGATGTTTGCGTTTAGTCATCATTTAGTATGAGGAGGTGTAACGGATGTACTCACAGTGACAGGAGAGACCTTACCTTGAACAGGACTCTTCCCTGCTCCGCTCTGGGACTGTCCTGTACCAGTGGTGATATTAAAACACAGTGTGGATAATGTGACTGACCTATCATAGTGGCACTGCTGTATCATGCTGTCCTACAAAGCCACGGCCAAATGTACATTTTCTATTCACAAATGTTACAAATGTTGTCAGTCACCTGCTTGTTTCCATGGAGATGTCATTGATTTGCCTGAAATATTCCACAGTATGACCTTAACCTTATCTACACTGGAAAAAAACAATATCTAGGTAAGTTAAAATGACTTAAATTAAGAAAATTTAACTTCATTTGAGTAGATTCAACTTGACAAGTAAAATTATCTGCCAGAAGAATAAGTGTTTTTTTTCTTAATTCAAGCAATATTCGATTTTGCTTCTTATTTTAAGTGCAAAAATTTGTTTTTCTTATTTTAAGTGTAGCAAGATGTATTTTCATATTTTAAATACAAAAAGTCTCATTTCACTGTCAGATAATTTTAGTTGTCAAGTGAAATTTACTCAAATCATGGTAAAACTTTCTGAATTCAAGTCATCTTAACTTGACTAGATTGATATAATCAGAAGTGTTTTGTTATTTTATTATTATATTGCTTTATTGAAGCTATTTTTAAGACCACTGTGGAATATTATAGGCAAAAAAGTAACATCTCCAAAGACATGCAGGTGGTAGGTTACGTTCACAAACTATTATTTCACATATCTTGACAGTGACAGAAATATTGTAAGAGGACTTTACTGAAGAGAAAGCACTTTTATGTTACAATGATTTCCTAATTTCATTTTCAACCTTGAAGATGTGAATGAGGTTGAAAAGCCCCAGAAAGTCCTTATTATGTAAGTGGAAATCTTCATTTTTACGATCAAGTCTTTTATGAAAAAGGTCAACCGTAATGGTCTTGTGTTAAAGAAAATTGGAGAGCTTGTAATTTTAATGATCCGGTCCTCTCTATAACATCTGTTCACTACATAACAGCACTTGACTTTGAGGGAAAGTTTAGTGCTCAACTGAATGATGGATTTTGTGATCTTATGGTCTTTGTAGGGCATTATTGGTGAAGACATTTGAGACAGTAAAAATCTATTCATTCATTTATGGATAATGTTTAGTTTGATTATAAGGCTGAGATGATGACAGTCAAACATTCACTCACGTTCACGCTGAATACATGCATTTCTGTGTTCAAAGATGTCATTTGCAGATTTCTTATCAAAAGACAAGAACCACCACCATGCAACACCACCATGCAACCCAGAAGTCACATATTCACTGATCAAGTATAACATTATGACCAACTGCCTCATATGTAACAAACTGTAATGCATGAGTTACCTGGCAGCCTTCTCCTCTCACTGGTTTGCCACTGTTTTATATAAGTTTATATAGTCTGTTCCCGGGGGCCTCCTCATGGTGAGACATGCCAGAAACACCTTCCCAGCGAAGCATCCAGGACACATCACAAACAGATGCCTGAGCCACCTCTGCTGGCTCCTCTGGATGTGGAAGAGCAGCAGCAGCTCCACTGAAAGCTTCTCCCATGTGACTATCACTTGCTGCCAGTTTGTGCCACAAGCTTAGGCCTGTTTGCTATTTTGTGATCTATATTATAATGTTGTTTCCTCATCAGAAACATACCAAACAAACAAGTTGTGTTTTGTTTCATTCACACTTGTTTAGCACACAAACTCTGCATTTTTAGGCTGAGTTTTTCTCTCCAATAGAAAACACTCCACCTCGTGATGTCATGTTGTAATACAGGAAGTCCTCCACTGTGTTTTTAAACTCCACACACCTTAACTAAAAAGACTTCATGACATCACAAGGTGGAATACAGTCTAAGCATTGCTCATAATGTCATGAATATACAATGTTTAAGACACATTCATTCCCAAGAGCAGCCATGCAAATCCACCACCGTATTCACACATTTCATGCCCCCATTAGCCCAAATATAAACCATGCTTGACCCTTGCTTTTTGGGACCTACTTACTTGTGCTCGCTGCTGCCACAGAGGCTAGGTACGGGTGGCTGCTGCCTGGATGGGGAGACACGGCAAGACGGAGACGCCGAAAGATAAAGTTACACAAAATGAAAGGCAAGGCACCGTCTGGCCCTCATCCCATCTCATTTACACACATACCTTTAGATACTGCACCATTGTCTACACACTGGGCCCCTCTTTTATCCGAATGGAGAAGATGGTTTAGATCTGATAATATTTTCATTTTAATTAGAGCGATGAAAGCTCCACTGATCACATGCACAAGCAGGCACCAGCTTCATCTAAACTAGTTGTAATTTGTTGTAATTGTGACCGGGCAATTACCAACCGCAATCAGTGGTTTTCATCGCTCACTTTTAGCAAAATGAAAATCTTTGTTCAGATACAGAGTTTATAGAGTGCAGTGGCCAAAGTTTTTCACATACAGTAGATTTGATCATGTGAAAAAGCCCACCGGCGTTAAGGCATTTTGGTAACGCGCCCAAATGGGAACTATTCAGGCAAAAAATGATGCTGTTTTCTTTGGGAATTCATCTGTCATCATTTAGGCTGAATATAAGACATAAAACAGAAAGCATGTGTTGAAAATATTCTCCACATGTTTTATCATACAGAACAGATTTTAACAACACTGTTCTTCTGCACTGGCTGTTTCAGAGATAAACCACTCAGTAATTAAATACATGTGTAGAGAGTTTCCACAGATTATGCATTCCTATGTAAGATAAATAAACTTACTGCTGAGTGACAAGACCATATGGGAACCTACATGGAAAATATTGAACTGATTGAATATTAAATAATATTGCATGGATTCATAGAACATCTTTCAAAGACACATTATTCATTCACACTTGGTGGTCTGAAGCTAATATTGTAGCCACAGCTGCCCCTGGGGTAGACTGATGGAAGTAAGGCTGCCAATCTGCACCATCAGCCCCTCTAACCACACATACACACACATACAAGTTACATTTATACTAGGCAATGTGGGCCAAGTGTCTTGCTTAAGGACACAACAGCATTTTAAACATAGCCACTGCTGCTCCACTGTGGCACCATGGATCTATAATAAAAATGGGATAAGGCATTCCCCCTCTGTCCCGGCTCGAGATGGACTAGTGGCTTCTTCATTGGTACTGCAGCACCCAGGAGCGTGGGCCCAGAAATAATCCATCCATAGAGCACAAGGCATTTTTTTGGAATTCAAACTGCCCGTGTTTGGCTGATAGAGCATTTGCAACTTTCACAAAGGTCGGATTGTGTAGGGATGCTCTTCTATTTTCACAACCTAAACCTTTTAAATATTTTAAATCCTCAAAGTGCCTAAAAGTTAGCTCTGTTAGCCTTGTTCCGCTCTAGCAGCTCTCGCTCTGATTGGTCAAACGCATCACGCCGTGCACATTACAGACGTCACACAGGTGGGAGGAGCTCGCCTTTATTGAGGAAGTAAATGTGGAAGAGAAAATTATTTTTGGGGCCCATGCTCCATTGAGCACAGGCAAATGAAAACAATACCACGCCATCTTGGGTTCACCTTCCAGATTTTATTATAGTTCTGTGAGGCTCCTGGTATTCCCAGCGGTCCCCATCCAAGTACCAACTGGGCCTTGTTTAACTTCTGGCCATCTGATGAGATCGGGAGTCGACTGGCAGGCTTACACAACCAGTTAAATGCTCATAATTTTGCCACTGAATTTTCATTGTTTTTATAGACTTGTCTGTATTTTGTAAAAATCGTCCTCTACATTTGACCTGTTTTTCTTCTAAAGTCGTGGACAAATTACCAGGAGCAATGGGCAATGCAGTTTAGAACTTACCATCTCTACATCTTGGGGAGTTGGTTTGAAGCTGGAGGAATTTGCCCATTGTCCATGTTTTGGGTTGTGTGCTGAACATCTCATCTATTATTATCATTGTTCCTTTACCAATCTGGATGACCAACAATCTCTTCCTGAACTGAGCTGAGAGGTTTTTTTTTTTTTTTACCACTAATTACCTGAGGACGGAAGTGCTGTGCAAACCTGTCTCTACTGTGGGGCGCCAGTCACTAAAAACTGTCGTAGTGTCCCTAGGCAAGGCACATTACCCACATTGCCTAGTATGAAAGTGGTGTGTGCGTGAATGGTGGTGTTGGTCGGAGGGGCTGATGGCGCAGATTGGCAGCCTCGCTTCCGTCAGTCTGCCCCAGGGCAGCTGTGGCTACAATAGTAGTTTACCACCACTGGGTCTGGAGTGAATGAATAATGCTCTGTAAAGTGTCCTGAAAAGCGCTATATAAAACTGATGCATTATTATCATTATTATTACTTACAGAAAACAAATTATACATATACAAGGACTTATTGAAATTTAGCTTTGTTCCCTTTCTTTAGCTCACCTGCATCCCTGACTTTATGCACAGCGGCCCTGGCCTTGGTTGTGGTGGTAGTGGGAGGAACTGTGGTGGTTGTCGGGGCCTCTGTGGTGGCTTGGGTGGTCGTAGGCTCTGGTGTGGTGGTGGTTGTGGTGGGCTCCAGTGTGGTGGGGGCAGGTGTGGTCGGAACTACTTGGATCTTGGCCTCTTTTTGACCTGAAAAATAAAGTTTAGGATAAACTTATAAGGAGGTGTCTATAGCACTGGTGTAATGCATTCCTTTCATTCTCCAGTAAACTGTATGGTGCTGACTCCTGGTTTAACCCCCGTGAACTTCAACATGCTCAGACCAATATCTGACTTCAAAAAGTTTCATCTGCTGCAGGTATGTGAAACTACAAGGTGTCCAGGTACGAGCCAGGTTTAGAAAGAGTCTAGAAGAGGAGGAATTCAAAATTATGGAATATTTATTTACAGTGAGTGTTCATTTGAAAGTGAATTTTATATGCTGTAATTTCCCCAAGGCATTTCATTGTTAAAAGATGAATAGGTGTAGACTATTTTATTGTCTGTCTGTCAATAGTCATAGAAGGATACTATTATTGGCACTCAAATGCAGTCAAAACTTTCAAGGAACCACTCATTCATTCCCCGGCATATTTATAGAAAATTTTGTTCTGAAAACATGTTCTGATGTGCATGGGATTCCTCTATTAGTTTGTCAATTCCTGTCATTCAAATGCTGGGGCTGTTTACAGTGTCCACTTTTGCAGAATTCTACTTTCACAAGCCAGTACTTTTGAAATTTTTTTTTTTTTTTTTCAAAATTCATGTAACCCTCGTCTGAAGTAATTCCTTAGTTTACCAACACATTCTTATCCAAATTATTCACTGTGATGAGTTTATAAACACTTTTCACAACTTTCGGAGGCCAAAGTGGAGTTTTGCTGTCCCAACAAGCATCAAGAGCACTTCCTGGTCCTGAGAAAATAAATATTTTAGACAGGATGGAGTATTGCGTCACACAAATGCTGCTTTCCATCTGAAATTATGGTATTCTAGACTTTGGTATTCATGACAAAATAAAATAAAGAATTAACCTTATTATTTGTTAGAGTGGAATGTTGCACTATATGATAATAAACATGTTAATTTTGCATTATTCAATTACATTTTTGTATTGCTTAGAAATATTGTAGTGACAGAACTAGTTCATGTTAAATGTTTACAGTGCAAGGTCCAAAGTTATTCCTCCTCATGCATTCTGAATATCCTAATTATTCACCACAATGAGTTTATAAGCACTTTTTCACAATTTTCAGAAGTCAGTGTGTAGTTTTGCTGTAGTGGTAAAGCTAACAGCAATTACCATGCTAATACACACATCCTGGTTTTCAGACAAGATAATGTGTTCTAATAATGCAATCAGCACACATCATACTTACTTTGACCTGCTTATAAAATATATATGTACTCAGATGTACAGTTGTCCTAAATAATTTCAATAAGCGTTCAGAAGTCTTACTTGGTTTCACGTAAGTGGGTCTTGAAGGCACATAGTCCAGTGTAGATGGATATATCACCCCTTTCTTGGGTTTTCCGACTGAAAATAAAAGAGGCAAATAGACAATTGAATCGTGTGCTTTTTTTTCTTGGACTCTTTTAACTTCCTGATTGATGCTTTTAATGTAAATGTCTCAGATGTGTTTTCACACCATATGTCTGTGGTCTAGTTGGCTCAGTGTTTAATGTCAAGGAATGTGTCTGTCTCATTGAATGTTTAATCCTTTTACGTGCCTTAGGACAATGGATGAAATGAGCTATTGTCCTAACTGTGGTATATTTATGTTGAAGCTGCTTCCTGACACATTGATTGCTTTAGTATGCACTGTCCTAATTCAAATAAATGAATTAATGAAATGAACGTAAAGTTGTACCATAGACTGCAAAGGACTCTCTCCACTTGGGCAGAGACAGGGACCTCACTCCATTTGAGTTGGAGCCTTTGTAAATGCTCTGTCCCGCCATTTTCTTCACTATCACCTTTCCTCCTGTGTTTGTGATGACTCCACTGCAACGAGATACCAAGCACTAGCATTAGGAATAGGCATTATTTTGTTTGACCTTTGTATTTTTAAAGGTACAATGAAGGGTCTGCCACCTGGCTGTTTCCATGGAGATTTTATTGCTTTGACAGAAATATTCCACAGTATGAGAGTACACTTGTCTATCTCCATGGACACAATCAGGTGACGCCACCAGACCAATCTGCAGAGATACAAGTCCAATCACTGTAAGAATGCAGTTTTTTGCTATTTATTTTGGTAGCAATAAAAAGATCTGTAAATGGAAAATATAAGGTACTATGAAATATTTCAGGCAAAGCAATAACATCTCCATGGAGACAAGCAGGACCCTAGACCAGAGAAGTTACATAATGCACCATAGCTCATTACAGTTGTACCTGTGAATCGCAGCATTGCAGATACTGGAGATGGATGCGAACACCCCTGTCCCATAGACCTGCTGCTTGGTCTCTTTGCAGTGAGCCGGACACTTCACTATGAATTCTGGGAGGTTGATTTTTCCTGCTCTGACGTCGCACTCAATTGCTGGCACCACTACAAAACACCAAATCACAGACTGTATTTCATATATTTATTCATACGGCACATCAGGTCAGTATGAGAGGGATACAACGGACAGAGGTGGAGTCCTAAACATAGATTGGAGATTAGAGGCATGTGGTGGGTATGACGATGGTGGTGGGGCTACCTTGCTTTGGCTTCTTGCTCTTTGATCCGTTTGGCTTGGCCCGGCAGGCGCAGGACAGGAGCAGGGCTGTGGGCAGGGACAGTGAGGAAAGGGAAAGCCTTAAATTCAAATAACTGTTTACGCTGTACAATGGGAGAGGCCGTTCGCGCAACCATAGAAAAGAATAGAGCAGAAGAGCCATAAACCAGTGTAGAGTCAGAATGGCTTTATTACAGAGAAGCTGTAAATTCAAGGGCAATTTTGTCACCAGTCTAAACTGAAAACTTCTCAAAACAAGATCGGTTTTTGTCATTGTACCTAATTTTACACCAAGATTGAAGAACTGTCAGAATCTGCATGGTTCTCAATGTCTGATTTGATAAAATAGTCACCTATAGTTCCCTAAGATTCTCATTTGTAAGGAAGAAACTTGAAAAAATGTAAAGGCTATTCCATACCTGTCTTATGTACAACGCATATTACAACATGCATATATTTTTCCCCACTGATGAATGGTGCTAATGGCCTTTATTGATCACACCGAATATTAAATAATAAGTATTTATATTTGACAGTGTATGCGAGATAGAGTACACTTACCTAAACAGATGGTAGACAGTGGAGCTCTCATGTTGATGTAGTGAAGTCCTAAAAGAAGCAGCACAGATAAGGACTGTTATCTCTGTACCACATCATAACTTTCCCTGGGCAACTGAAATACCTTGAACCCTATTTGAGTTTCACAAATATTCTCGACAAGGCCAAACCACTGATGTACACTTCCCAGAGCTAAAGGAAGCTATGGTCTCAGGTGGATTCTGACAGTAGCTAAAGACATGTTTTAAACAAAAGCTAAAATTAGGGTTCAATACAAGTTCAACTAATGTTTATTATTGTACACAAGTGAAGATAAAATAGTAATAAAAGGTGCACAACATAACTTTTCTGGTGATGTTATTGCTTTACCTGAAATGTTCCAAAGCTTTAAACAAATTTTGTCTAAGCAAACCCACAGACTATAAGAGGTGTGAGGTGTTTTTGGATGTTTGTGCAGTAAAATAAATAAATTCACTGCCATACTGTGAAGCATTCCTGACAAAGAATAGCATCCTGAAGAAAAGTAACCAACTACCACTAGAAAAGTTACATAGTGCTCCTTTACCAGCAAAGATGAATTTGTAACATTTAGTTGAAATTCTTTCTTCTAAAAGTAAACTTTTCACACCAAATATCCTCCGCAGATCCTGCACACCTGAAGAAACTACAACCAGGAATCAAGTATTAACACAAGAAATGGATAACAATGTTGATATAACACATGAATGCACCTTTTGCAAACAAATAATTTTAACTATATCAATGTTTTATTTTTTTCAATCAGAGGCTTAAAGCCACAGTATGCAACTTTTTAGCCAAACGTGCTAAAATAAAAGCATGTTTTGTTGTTGTTGCACTAAAAAAGATGTAACCTTACTTATTTGGCCTGGAGGAGGGGCTCCACTTGCTTATTTCCATGGAAATGTTGTACCAACTTATCTATCTCCATGAAGAATGTCCCAAAGTAGGTTTTAACTTTCTATTACCATGAACCATGCAGGTGACATGCCACCTTCAGAAAGTTTCATACTGTATCTAAATTTTGCCAATATATCAGGTTTAACCTCAATATAGCAACAGTAACTGGCCTAAACAGTTCAGTACTTTGTCAAATTACTTTTGTTTGACTCCAGAGACCACATCAAGGTTTGACATGTTTACAGTTGATTCCCGGACTGCCTCTGCTTTTCATTCACTATTCATTCATGTTAAAGCATAAATCACTTAGATAAGACCAATAGAAGTAGGTCAGGGTCCAGTCTCCACCTACTTAATGATAAATAGTGCATGCAACATTAGGTATTTGGTGTGCTTTAGAAACCCTCATTTCAACAGCGAGCAGAGCAGAAGTCTACCTCCCACACAGCCAAGTCATGTCTATCACTACAACACGCCCACAACTGAAGGATATCTCTAGAAAGTACAAATACATCAGTAAGCAAATAAAATACATGCATTGACTTGGCCTTAATGATACATATGAAACTGAAATGTGATTTACACCTACAGTGAATGAGTGGTATGTGTAATGCTCAAAACGCTCACACAGATATACTTTTATAGGGCATTTGGATCAGGTCTGAGGTGTCGTGCAAAAGGCCTCAACAGGAGAGTTGTATTTCAACCACCAACTGTCCAATTATGAGGCAATCTACCAACTGAGAAACCGATTTCATGGGTGTCAAGAGTGATTCAAAATTTGTCAAGTTGCCATAGCAATTACCAATTAATTTTTCGGATGGTGAACAGTGCTCAGCCTATGGACGCTGAAATGCATGAATATAAACAGTATCCATTTCCCAAAACTCATACACATGCTCAACTAGTTTTGACTGACTTTCAAAAACAAAAGTGAACTTAATCTAAACAGCAATTTTCAGTGTTCTTGCTTTTATGCAAACCAGCAAAACAACCTAAACAATGAATCAAAGCAGCATTAATCAAAGTAGTGTACTACAAAACAGAAAAATTTTATAATTATCATAGTCTGTAGTAGTGGCTCAGTGATTTGCATGTGAAGCGTGTTGTAACAGTTATCAACAACTGTTGTTATCAACATTGTAACATTATCAACAAATGCCACACACAATACGTCATAAAGTTATTTTATTTGACAAGTTTTGGCACATGGCACTGAAGACTTTCCCTCATGTGAACACTCATAATCACTGACATCAAGTTTCCATTGAAGCTGACAGAAACATCGCACCTATTTGTCATTAAAGGAAAAATGAATGACTATGGGCAAGCTGAGGCAGATCGTATCAGCACAGAGTGAAGCAGAGGAGATGGATTAACACAATCCAGAGATGGTGCAGTGTTTTTATCTAACCATGCACTTTTTCTACTTTGGTCAAATAACAATATAAATGTATCAGTTATGTTAGCCGTTTGCATATAAAGAGCTAGGCTGAATGACCATTCGATATGTTTAGTATTTATGAAAACACAGTGTGGCCTGGACTGTCTCAACAATAATGCAGATTTCCACAGAATAATTTATAGACAAAAACTCTTGTCACCTGGCTGCCTCTAGCTTAAAGGGGACCTCTGGCACATTTGAAGCTAAAGTCTAATTGCTAGTGGTGGTCGAATACTATCAGAAGCCAAAAAACGGCACAGATCAGTGTTGCCTTGGCAGAACGCTATGCCTAGCTTACTCATTAGTGGTCTGGAAACATTATTAAACAATTTTATAAGCAGCCTTAGCCTTACCATTGTCGATTTCCCACTGCGCATGTGAAAGCCCAAAACGCTGTGGTTAAGTATTTACATCAACACCACAATATTGCAGAGCATGTAATAACATGGATAGGCATTGGATTGTGCTTTCTAGTTTTTGCAGTCTATCCTTCTGTTCTGACCCCAAGCTGAACTTTCGCTCTGAAATCATGTGTGAGTTCGTTGTTGCAGGAAGAAATACTCCAGCGGTGGCAAGAAAAAGAGAAACTGAAAGTTGTTGAAAGAAAATGGTTCGGGAATGTATTTTTTTTGCGTTTTTCAAAAAAGATAATTCTCTTGTAAATAAATGGGATTAGAAACAACATCAGAAATTGAGTCTTTTGGGCTTTCGCATGCGCAGTGGGAAATCAACAAAAGTAAGTCTAAGGCTCCTTATAAGGTTGTTTTATAACGATTCCAGACCACTAATGAGTGAGCCAGGCAGAGCGTTTTGTTTGTTAGACTCATGCCTATGTTGTAAGATGGGTTAGAAAGTGGTATTAAGTTAAGAAATTGGCCCCATCACTACGCTAGTTTGTTGCCTTGACAGACTCACTGCCACAGCAAGATCTCCATCGAGGCAACACTGATCTGTGTTGTTTTATGGCTTCTGAGTATTCGACCACCTCTAGCAATGGACTTTAGCTTCAAGTGTGCCGGAGTTCCCCTTTAATCACCTCTTAATACACCATATAGCAAATGAACTCCTTGATCCCGTAGCACCACCTTACCAGTATTGCAACTGCAGAGACATTAGCTTCCTCAGCTTCTCATAACCCACACCACTTGTATCATTAACCTCATTTTACCCGTGGATAAGCTGGTAATTCCATCAACCTTCCCCATGGAGGTGTTATTCCTTTGCCAGAATTGTTCTAGTCATTAAATTTAACATTCCATAAAGACAATAACTGATGCCGCTTGTGTCTCTATGGAAGAAGTCATATAATGCATCTTTAAGGATTCAATGATTCAATAGCAGTGCTTGTCCATCACTGTAATAATAATATAACAATACTGCAGCAATAAGCCAAACTATCCCTTATTACATGACCATCTTAACCACACAGGCAAAAATGCCAATAATCTGAGACATCTTAATTTCTATTCTCGCTGCAAGCCTCTAAGTGCCCCCTTCTCGTGCAATGAAAACCAAATGATATCCTTGGACAAACATGCCTGGGAGTTTCCTGTATAGTGCATAATAGATCCTTGGAGACTTCAGTCACACATTCAACTATAGTGAACGGTGCGCAAACAAATGAACAAAATGTGGCCTAATTTACCTTATGCTCTGATAACTTTGAAGAATGTAATGGCATGCCAGGCTATTCATGCAGTGTCCAGTTAGCTGTCATAAATTACAGGATAAGGCAGTGTGTATATATGTATGCTGCTCTGTTTAGGAAAAGTCAAGGCTTTAGAGCAAAGGGTGGTCTGGAGAAAAATGGGGTTTGTACTGTAAGAGGCCCATGGAGTAAATAGACCATGAAAATGCAAACAATTAGCAATGGAAAACAAACAAGCAAGGCTGATTTCACAGCTACAGCAAGAGGTAAAAGGTGCCACATTTTTTAAAGGAGACATGCATTTGTTGATTGGTTCATGCATGTTTGAGTAATCGTTATACTCCTGCATTCAAGATGTAGTAGATTCCTGTTTTTGTTGATAGATTGTTTTGTGGTTTGCATGTTCTCCCTGGGCCTGAGTCCTCTAAATACTCTAATTTCCCCAACCATCAAAACACGCAGGCCAAGTTGGCCCATAGTAAGCAAAAGTACAGTGACTACCTTATTCACTGAAGAAGTTTATATTTTGGCATGGTTGAAATGATCCTGGTTTAGTCTTGGGTTGTCTTATTAGTTTATTTTAACATTATCATCAAGCAGTATTGCTTGTGCTCTTGGTCAGCACTCAGCTGATTTGAACTCTGTTCTCTCTCCTCTGGTCTGTTCTGCTCATGAAACCCTCCTCCTTCCAAGCATCACCTTTGCACAGGATTCATTAATTTTTTCAAGCCTTATTTTAACCATTTTAGGCCCTGGGGGAAGAGTCCTCTGTCATAACTGGCTCTGCACATCCAGTGCATCGCTCATCATTATGTCTAAGCATTCATTAATTTACCTCAGTGCATTCATTTCTCCTTGAGTCTGCCCAGACTGACCTGCATAATGTTTTTCTGTTACTCCTGACAGAGGAAACCTTTTACTGTAGTTTTACTCCTTTGAGTATAAATGTTTTGTTCTGTTCATATGTTTTCCACTGTTTTAGTACACAGTTATTCTGACTATAATCTCAATAAAGCATTATGTTGAAAGCTAAAGTTAGTACTTGTGTAAATCACTGTTCTTTGCAAAAGGGCAAAGTGGCCACTTTGTGCAAACTCCGTCCCCTCAGACGGGTCACATAGTTGTAGGTATTAAACAGTAGCTCATTACAGGATCACATTCTCTACAATGTGGATTAACACGCACCAAAACAACCCAGACTGAGAAGCTACACAAACTACAAGCAGGCTACAATACTTCTTATATAAAAATAATAACGCCAAACAAGGGCCAAACAGCAGGGGGAGTAGCGAGGCACAATATTGAAACATGATCAACCAAAAAACTTTTCATTTTCTTATTATGTTCTTGATTTTTCTAATGTTGTTACAACTTTGTCTGTTGCATTCCCTTCTCTCACACCAACTCACCTCATCCTTAAATCTCATCTGGCAGTCCTGAACTCAGCATCCTTCTACCATATGTTATCCCAGTGTATGCAACTATAAACAATGTCTGTCAAGCCAGTATATAACTTTAAGGTTAAGAAATACTTTATTCATCTCTTGTGAGGGAAATTCATTCTCTGCATTTGACCCATCCTTCAACCAATGCTACTGACCACATGTCAGGAGAAGTGAGCTCCTGCTGTACAGTGCTCAATGACCACATTTTGAGCTACAGTTGGTCAGGACTACTATAACTGGAGGATTGCCTAATGTGCATGTTTTAGGTTGATGGAGGAAACCCCCCCAGAAACAGAGAGAACCCGGAACCCATGTGCTGCTGTGAAGCGTGACTTCTAATAAGACCTCTCCCTCTGATGTACTCTTTCTAACCCAATTAATTTTGATCATGAAGCAAAGAAAACTTCAGGATCTTCAACTCGACTTGTTTTTTCTCTTTACAAGAATCTTTAAACCATCCAACAATAGCCTAACAAACTAAGTAAAATTTGGTTACAAAAGAAATGTGCCCATTTATAAACAGGAAAGTGAGAAATCATCAGGAAAAAAACACAACTACAGTGACGTTTGACCTATAAAAACAAAAAGGAATATCTGTTTCTCTATAAGTGAACAACGCCTTAAGATCACATGAGGTTAAGTGTTTCGGAGAACTTCTGACAAAAAGCACTATACCCTTACAAAACCTTATACACCTCATCCCCACCCCAATGATTAATATGACTAAGTGTTATTGTTGGGCTACTGCTGAAAGGCACACTTAACAGTATCAATTTGGAGGATAATTTACTGTTTGTGCCTTTGTCGTAACAGTCCTCAGCCACAAGAACTTTAATCATTGGATTTATATAGCACCGTTCAAGACACCCAAAACATTATTACAGTATTATTCAGTTACTACACACTGTGTGGTAAGCTATTGTAGATACAGCTGCCCTGTGCACCATCGGTTCTTCCGACCATGAGCACAACTCACACCCACACCACTTTCATACTAGGCAATGAGGTGAAGTGTCTTGCCTCAAGAGACAACAACAGTTTTTGCCACTGGCACCTCCCTGTGGCACCTGGTATTTCAATTGGTCTCCCATCCCAGTACTAACCAGGCCCAGCCCTGCTTAACTTCTGAGATCTGACAAGATCAGGCTTGGACAGAATGGCCACTGACGACCTGCTTAGATTTAAAGCCATAATCAGTCCATGAACAAAAAAAACATCAATATACTTCCAATGCAAATGTTTGATATATCTGTGATTAACAAAGAGAGAAAAGACAACAAATGAATAATCAATTTCCCAGCACAAATGACACTGTACATGACTCCAGCCTCCAGCAGCACAGTGGTGTAACAGGCCACCCAAAAGGACACATGTTCTTCTCTGTACCACAGGGCAACAGGTAATATGCCCAAACACCTCCTCACTGTGGTTTGAACGACATCAGCAGAGATTTGATAACACAGGTAACAACAGCACACCTGCCTCTTCCCAGCAGCTGTAATACAAACAGGATGCTCAGAGCTTTTTCAAAGGATGAATCACAATAGGACCAGACTACACAGACCTGCACCAAGCACAGCCTCAAAGGAATCTATGAACTGCATACAAGGCTAACTTACATCATTGGTTTAAGTCTGGTTATACAGATAACCAAAGAACACCTTCAAATATGTGATATGTTCCTTGTAAAAGTCACCAATTCCATGTTGTGCCAAATGCAGTTTTTTCTCTCCACTCCACAATAAATTTAATCGAAGTCGTGGACCTATCATATTCTGGCCCTAGGTGAAAGAAAATCCTCAAAAGCCATAAAATGTTAAAATGCTGATTAAACTTTACTTGCAATTCAACTTCGGTCCAAGAGTAGCCCATTTAACAGTAAATAATAGGCCAAAATGAAGTCAACTCCGTAACTAGCCCATTGAGGAAACCATATGAGAAGCAGTGAGAGCAGTTTTACAGTGCTGCTGCGTGAATGGCATATTACGCACACACACCCGGTGCCAAGACATGTTAAACTCCAGCTTTCAGAAGTGTCAGAAGCGCACTTGCGAGGGTAGATGTGCCAAGTGCTGTACCAACAAGCCAGCAAGCAACCAGCAGACATCAGACGCACAGGAAAACTAACAAGTCTCTACAAGGTCATCTCTGTCGCCTTTTGGGGTGCTTCTAGGCCAGTTTTTTTTTTTTTTTTTTTTTGAACGCAGACTGAATTACTTTAATTCTTGGCACAGGTTACGCTGCAAGCCAGAGCTTGTAGCGCGCTGCTGCTGCTGGACATGTTGTATATGGAGAGACCACCTGCGCTTAATAAGTCTTCAAAACATAATCACGCAAGAAAGTCGAGCCTCTACAGGGGAAGGTCACACTTTAAGTAGAAACCATTATCTACTGGTTTAGAAATGTGCGGCTTTCAGCGAGACAGTTCATGCGTAATTGAAAAAATAAAACACTAAAGAAATATAGCTCGCTCTACACTTATATATCATAAGAGATAATCTGAAGAGAACCTGCGCAGCTATTCACATGAATGACTGAGGGAACCTTAGAGAATAAAGGGCTTTTCAGTATTAGTTTTGGAAAATAAACAGTGCAAAACCAAAACATGAATTGGCAGCACTTTGGTACAATGCTCCCACTCAGTTTGCGCTGAAATGTTAAAACTTTTAAACCGTTTAAAGAATCTTCAAAAAATCTTACGATGATTAAAATGACAGAAACATGTAGTAGCCTATGTAATGCATTTCTGCACTGCAATCGTGATCGATTAGTTAGAAATTATTAACTGAAGGCACGCAAAGGACTTCAGTGTTTAAAGACAGGCTGCATAAATAAAGGTTCTGATCACTCACCTGAATACAGCGTAATCCTTTAGATGTTCAAAGTTAAATCCACCGCATTTGCGTCCCCTGATGACACGAGTGCAGCGCGTCTGGTCTGCGCACTGCTCCACCTGGACTTGCCTCGGCCGCAGCGCTCATTAAAAGTGAAGGAGCGGGGCCAGTGCTTCTCCCCCCTGTTCGTCTTTCGCCCGTCCCACTTGAGGTTTTGGGAGCGAGAGGAGACGAGCAGTATCCCGGGGCGATGTGGAGAGGATGAGGGAGAAACATATCCACAGCTGTAAGCATCTTATTATTTGATTTAATTGATTTATTTCGGTCACAAGCACATTATTCCATAGACAGTCACATTTAACATATCTTATTATATTATTATGTTATATTATTCACATGCCACTGTTGGATTCACTTTGATTTGAAATTAACTTTAAAAGAATTTTCTTTTGGATACCTGGTTTAGGCTAACTCATCTTTTAATTCTGCACTGTGTAACTTCTGTGATAAGAGGGTTACACTTAAAAAAACATGTATTTTGCACTTTGAGTGGGGTTTCCTCATCACAAGTCTGACATACACTATAGCTTTGCGAGGCCTGGTGGCACCTGCTTGTTTTCATGGAAATAAACACATTTAATGCTATACTGTCAAATATTTTAGGTAAAGCATTTCAATCTCCATAGAAACAAGCAGAAAAGTTCCATACTGCACCTTTTTAAGTCTTTGTTTAGAGCATGCCACAGAGCAAATGCCATGGTTTCCGTTAGAGCTTAAATAGATTCAAGAAGCCTCACATTGCTATTTATTTTTGTTTGTCAGATCTGTTTGGGAAGTCAAATGTTTGATGGTTATTTGTCATTGATGTTGCGCTGCAGTTAATTTGCATCTGTAAATACACAACTCTGTAAATTCTGTGTGGCATCATTGTAATCGTGTTTATTTATTTCTATTAGCACACCCAATTGAGCTGCTATGCTATTCTCTATATGCATGCTTTCCCCGTGTCATCTGGGCTCCTTTTTTGTCACTTTTTGTCACTTTGTCAAGATATTATTTCAGGTACAGTTTATATAGCCAAGCATTTGGGGATTAAAATCTTCTTCTCAGTCCCTGCATCACTTTGCAACATGGTCATTTCTGAAGCGAGGTTATGGTACCCCATGTGGAGTGTAATAACAGGGGTGTTGGTATGATCAGGCCTAAGGATGAAAAAAGATTTCAGTACTTCCAGATGCACCAGACTAGCATCCCCAAACACCCTATTGACACTCTATTTGTCAAGGAATACTCATTAATCTTTTTCCAATGTTTCAGTCAGTTTGGAGATGCTGGATTGTGTCAGTAGCAGCTGCAGTAAAAGGCTAAAGCAGTGTTTGGGCTGACAGAGACACAGCAGAGAACCCGAGTCACTAATGAATTCACTCTCACAGGGATATTTTTGAATGGTGATTGAAAACAAAAACAAAACAAAAAAAGCTAAATATGTCAATTATTATATTCATTACTACTTCAGAAACACATTATACATTTAGATAGAAAATAATTAGTGCGGACGTTGCTTTTTTGACCTTGGGGTTCATCTTTTTCATAAGTATTGAGAAGCCATTCACTTGATGAGTTAGTTCATCACAGCTTGTGTTAAGAGACAGTCTTAAACTCCTTAGATTTTGCCGGCTCTGTGCCCATTTCCTTTAAACCCAGACTGCTCTTTTTAACTGACCTGTTACTGGTCAGTGGCCAGAGCGACAGACGCCTAATCACTGGTTAACTGAGAGTGATCCGCCCACTTTCACGTTATAAACTACCTATAAAGGGCTTGATTATACAGAGAAATACATGAAAAGAAGTAAAAATAGTATCATATATAAAGAAAAAAATCCTCAACACACACAATTTATTAAATAGTTACACAGTTTACATAATTTATTAATGCAGAAAAGACCAAAATATACAAAAATACTGTTAACCTTATCTTAAATTCAAGTTTATTTTCAGCAGAGTAGGAGAGAGGACTCAGAGCCGGTCACACTCGTACTCTGAGGTCTCGATATGGGAGGGGACATTCACATTGACATCCTGAGGTCCAAATGGGGGCGTCTCAGGGGGGCTGTTCACTCCTGAATCACTTTCATTTTTGCACTTCTCTTCTGCCACAAACCTCACTTCCTGCTTTTTCGCCCGGGCAGGAAGTGACACGTGCTGTGCAGCAGGTGGGGCTTCACCTTTCGCTTTGATGTTCTTAAACTTCTTCAGGCGCACTACATCTTTTCTATCTTTGGCGCACGGGATGAGTACAGAGACATCCTTTCGAAATTTGGAGCTCATGCCAAAATAGATAAGTGGGTTGTAGAAACTGGCCGATTTGGCGAACATTCGGGTGATGATGCTGGTGGTGTTTGGTACTTGGAAACCCCAGGCGGACCACATAGATACCACAGCATATGGGGACCAGGCCATGATGAAAGCTGTGCAGATTACAATGGAAATCTGCAAAAGGAAAGAGCATGAGGGAGTAATTGTCACGAGTAGTGGAAATTTACAGCTGTGAGGCCACTAAAGTCGAGTAGTAAACTGTGTCTCAGCTTACATTTGCAATCAGAGGAAGGTGGGAGAGGTTAAATACGTGTTTTGGGAAATAAAATGAGATTGTTTAAAGTAGACTCAGAAGTACTCAGCTTAATGGTGCACTGTGTAGCTTTTCTGGTAGGAGTCCAGCACCTGGTTGTGTCTATGGAGATAAGCTAGGGAGATTGCTTTCCCTGGAATGTGCCACAGTCTGGCATTAAACTTGCTCATTATTTAATTACAGGTGTTTTTTTACAGTAAAACAATAATGTGAAAAATATGCATTCTATATAAAGTATACAGTATATTTTAGTTATGTGTAGGTGCTCAAATACTCAAATATCAATCAGAAATAGATATCCATTTTGAAATTATTGTTGTTATCCAGATGTTGCAAAAATAGTCACATTTTAAAGTAAAAGAGTATTGTCACTTCAAAATATTACTCATATAGAAGTAAAACTATGCCATTTACAAACTTTGAAATACAAAAAGTTGAAAACTGTACTCCACCGCTCGGTTAGTTCTGTCTTTCCTTCCTCACCCCCTCAACACTTACCCGGGTAACGTCTCTCTCCACTTTCCTCTGTCTCGCGGTGAGGAAGCCGTCTGCAGACATGGCGTTAGTGCTTTTGACAGTGTTGATGATGGAAACATAGGAGGAGAGCATGATGACCACGGGGATGAAGAAGCAGAAGATCAGGGTCGAGATGATGTAGGATTTGTGAATGGTGGAGTAGTTAGCTTTGGACCAGTCCACTTCACATGTTCCATAGCCTCTGTCTGAAGGAACAAGATGAAACAAGCTTTTGTACAGCTTGGCACATTGTCTGGAAGATGTTATGATATCACAAGGAAAGTCTACTAGTCCCTACAAGTGTTGTTGCGGTAAAAACATTTCTAGTCAGTTTTGAAGCTAGAGGAAAGGTTTGATACTCTAAACTGATTTTGATACTGCAATAATGATAACTTTGCCCAATTTTAGACAAAGATACAGTAAGAATCAGTTGTTTTAGGCCTCATTCATTACTTTTCCTGATATAGTTATCACTTTGTGCAGATCCTGAGGCCCATGTAAATGGGTGGAATCAGTACTTGGCAAGTCGGTCCATTTCCAATTGAATAGATGCATGGAAATCTGTGCCATTTTTGTTTACGCCAAAGTACCTTGAAAGTCCTTTCCTCACTTTCATACCACTGGAGTATCACAATTCCCTCTTTAACAGTTGTATTGCTCTGATTGGTCGTAGGCGTCTTACAAACCTGTGTAACTGCCCCATCCCATCAGAGGAGCGGCCGACCAAAACGCTGCTCCGGACCAAATACAAACGAGAGACACGGCTATAGTGCTCATACTGATGCACTGAGCTGAAAGACAGGGAGAAAGAGAAAGAGAGAAGGAGGGAAAGAGAGGGGGTACAGAGAGAAAGACAAAGGCAGAGAGAGAGAGAGAGAGAGAGAGAGAGAGAGAGAGAGAGAGAGAGAGAGATTATTTATTGGTTGCAGAACATTTGTTTGATTGTGTCCATTTGTATAAAGGTCAACAAACACATGGAAGGGAAAGTGAGAGGCAAGTCAAATTCCTGCACAGTAATGAATGCCAGAGCGTGATATTTTGAACAATACAAGCAAACATCTGAGATTGAACAGATTACTGCTGATAAAAGGAAGTAATTGGCGAAAATAAGTCAAATCATCACCCCACAAACATCTAGAATCAATCGAAAACAGTCAGTTCTTATACTTACAAACTTAGCTGTTTAAACTTGTTTACAAAATATATATTACCTACTACTACTACTACTACTACTATTAATATTACATGATTGTCATTGCTAATCCTACTATCCCACAGCTGACCTGTCACAATATAATCTCTCTAAATAAACCAGTTAAATTCATATAAATAAATAAATCAAACATCTACACTGAATTCCCATATTTGGATTCCAGCTAATGACTTCTACAGTCAGTGAGAGCACATGTGCCACTGATGTAGACAGATTAACCTCTCTCTTTCAAATGGTTTATACAGCTTTAGTTTTATGAACAACCTCAAACACTGTAAAATGTCTAGTCCCACTGTGACAACAAGTCTCTCTTGATTTCCACGTAATTAAGGCATTCTTTCACTTTAATTACAGCCCAAAATAGATAATGTTACCTCAGTGTGTGTTAATGTTATACCGTGTGAATGTAAACAAAATTGCTACTAACAAAAAGTAGTTATTTTGACAGCTGGGAGTAGTAATACACCCTCTTAGCATTGGAAAACAAGATAAACAAATCAGCCATAGCATTATGACCCCCAAAGTGAAAAACGCAGATTGTCAACAGAGACTTGCAGAAATATTTCACTCAGCAAGAGGAAGTTAAGTGGGTAGAACCAACTGAAAAAAATACTTAAAAACAACTTAAAGATTCAGTATTTAACTTTTCTGGTGGAGGGTCTTAGTGGAAAAGTTATTGCTTTGACAGGAAAAAAGAAAAAAAACATGCATTCTTACTGTGAGCAGGCTTGCCTCTTCACAGATCTGGCCTGTAATTTAGACTTGTGGGGTCTCCTGCTTTTTTCCGGCAGGTTTAAAATGAGTTTAATGCTCTGGGTAAAGCAATAGCATCTTCACTGAGACAAGCACATGGCAAACTCCAAATACACTGTGCACCTTCAATACTACTGTATTGAAGGTGCACTGTGTATTTGGAGTTTGATCCTTGATTGCAGTTTGATTTATAAATACTTTCCTTTTCCTTACCTTTGTTCGGGTGGCATCCTTTTATATACCTCGTGATGCTGATAACTGTCAAAGTGTTGATGCTCGCAAGGCCAAACAGCAGTGTAAAGAAACCATCGACCTGGAAGAAGTTAGAGAGAAAAGTGAGATGTTTTGAAAGCCTCAGGAACAGACCCGCAGTGGCTAACTGCTTTTAGACATTTGAGTTTGTTTTGGTTTTGGCATCATCAGATCAAAGTGGGACCAGACAAGAGATTTTCTTGTGAGTGAGTGAGTGAGTGAGTGGCAGACGAAAAGCAGACAGTAAATGTTTCCTTTAGCTCAAGGCTGTGTGACCCTCAGACGTATTTGGGCTGATTGTACAGATCTCATTACATTTCTACTGTAGGTTAGTAATGAGTATCTCAAGCCAAAACATACGTCCTGTAACCCACTCAATGTGAAGTGTTGTCACTATTCATTTCGTGTTATTTATGAGAACATTTAAACCACTCGTGCGCTATAAACGATTTCTTTGATTAGAGTCTGGGATATTGCCATGTAAGCTTAAGATTAAGGATACACGCTACAGTTTTATCTCCGTGTCCAGGATTCTTTCTGCTGAACAGAGTGGTGCAATTTTTAACCCCACCACAACCACACCACAGGAATTAACCCGAATCGAGTGATTACAGCAATTTAATTCATTTAGAACAAGCTTCTGCATGTTAAGCTCCCTGTTAGCACACTCCAAAAATGTTCTTAGTCCATTTGATATATTTTATGGTAAAATACATGTAAATATTTTTGATAGATTATCTTAAAATCAGAATTATTGGTTTTGGATTAACATGAATCAACTGGACATGATATGAAGATTAATTACTGTCACAGCCTTTATTTTTTTATGTAGTTGTTTTTATCTGAGTTTCTAGTTCAGGAAATCTTTGATGATTTTCCCCATAGCACTGCCAAACTTCAATTTAAATACACTGAAATATAAGGTCTCTTTTACATTGCATTTTACCATCCCATTTTCTGATCAGTTCAATTTACTACAAAATGTTATTGTATCGTGTTCAGAAGATGCCAATTTTACATGGCTATTGGAAATGCATGTATTCTAGGTTGAAAATGAAATATATCCTACTTGAAGTTGGCCATATGATCCAAAAAGACAATTTCATCTTTGCAACACTTCCTTTTATTACCTAATTTCCTATAAAAATATGTGTATATAGCTGTAATTCTAGGGCTTAGTGAGTGTGCACAGTGGTGTTGGTATTTGCTGAATGGAATGAACTTTAGGACATGTAATAACGTGATAGATGCTGATATTGCATTAATCTCTGCTGCCAGCATAAACATTACTAAGATTCACAAAAGGAAATTTAACCTTGCATGAAATTTCCATAACACGTCACATCCCATCCATATAATCCTCCCATTTACCTCAGTTAAACTAAACAGACATTCAAGTTCATGAGGTCTTTTTATTTGACTATGACTGATAATTATGTCTTAAACTGTTCTTCTCAATGCTTTGATGCGCTCTCCCACTAGGTGAACCCCCGCTGTGGTACTTCTAGGTAACTCCAGGGATCAGTTCAGGTCTCTAATGCTAACAGTCCTGAGCCAGCTAACTGCTAATCCTATTACTGTCACTCATCACGTTTTTACAAGCAAGCACACTTCCTGCAGATTACTATGCTTCTGTCTGTCAGAAGAGTTCAGTACAGTCGCGCAAACTCTTATGTCTTGCTTGAATTAGTTCGGTGTAAATGGTTTTAGTTATTTTATTTCGTGTCCTATTTGTTTCTTTTATCAGTGAAACATGTTCTCCGATGAAATTGTCAGACTAAAACATTTTTTAAAATGTAGATTGTTGATTTCATATTTGCTAAATTTACAACTTTCTTATGACATGTAAGATCAAGAATCAAATAGTCAAATTGTGAAAGTAAAGTGTCACTCTCATAAAGCACAATGTTATGTCTTTATTAAAAATGAAATAACTTTTCAGTCCAGCTCAGTTGTATTCAACAATTTGCTTTTGATTAAATAATACATAAACATAAAAAAGAGTTCTGCAGGAGATGTGCCTCCCGTTCATTTAAAAAGGGTTTTGTGGTTATAAAGATAAGGCATTTACTCCATAATGAGAGCATTGTGAGTTTCGGTCTAATCCTGACACATAATATTTGTCATTGCGAGATAGGGAGAAAATAAACACTGAGATTAGATGTTATCTTGTCATTTTGCCTTCTCCGGTGGCACACAAAATATTGTCATTCAAAATTCTAAACACAAAAGTTCCTGCTCGAGCCTGTGCCACGTAAGAACCTGCACCTCACCTCTTCTTCCTCTTCTGTAGATTTCTGCCACTTTTAGCCCTCCCTGTGTTTACCTATGGCCCTCCCAGCCAGAGCCCAGTTTCCCAGAGTAGAAGGGCCTACCGCCCTCCTAATATTTCTCCAGCACCTGAACGCCTCACGTCAGATGGCTGAGAGTTGGGGTCCCATAAGCATCCAAGCCAAAACAGAAGTCCATTTACAGTCATTTTTACAGCATTTTCCTCTAGAGACTAATGAAGTGTTTTGGTGTAACTCAATAGAGAGGCTACACTGGGGATATAGGAGTTTCCACAGTTATCTGGCAAGAAGCTGGAAAAATATCCAAGACTAGGGCCAACATAAAGTATCATAATATTTATAGTGAAAATTGTGGGTAGAAGAAATTCAGACTGGGAGATAGTCCAAAAATGTTCTTGTGGTATTTAGCACAGTTCTGTGGTGTAAGACTTAAAACAGTGGTAAAAGCCAATGTATCTATGTAATAAACTACTGACTAGAATTGTATATTAAACCGTAGAAATTGTAGTTTTTGACCCATCAGCTTGTTTTCCATGGTTCCATGGTTGCTTTATCTGTACAGCATTAAACATATTTTTCTACTGATCTACAGTTGGAGAGGTGATGACGCTCACAATAAGAACTATAGTACTTTGTCCTTTGGTTAAATATGATATACAATTAAAGCACAATGGCATTATTATAATATAAACAGAATGTTGCCTCTTACTTCCTGGTGCCATATTTACTTCCTGAAAGTGTTTGAGGAGTTTCCCCCCTGGGCTTATCTGATTACCCCTGATCCTGAAGCCCACATGACCGCAATATAATCACTCACATTCACATGCACTTACAGACCACTACTCTGTGAGCATGCTCACTAAATGCTTTTATTCTCTAATATGGCAGGAGAAATAGATTGAATAATAGAACTGTTTGTCTTTCTTGCTTAGCTATATTACACTAATAAAACTAAAGCAGCCGAAAACAATGGAAATTAATCTTATGTTCTGGGACAATATAATTTAAGTTTTTATAACTAGGCCTGTCATGATGATTACTATATACACGACTTATTGTTAAATACAGGACAGGTGGAAGAAACATTTTTGAGGTCAGTATTTATCATGTGTTATATCATGTATTTATCATCATTTATCATTTATCATGTGTACCATTCTTTGTAAAAGTGGGAAGGTTGTGGTTATTTTTTGACAATATGATAAGATTTGACCTGTTGAAGGTTAAATAAATATGTTCAATGACTTTTTATAGATACAAACTAATTACTTATTTGTTGCAACTTGGGTTTTTAAACTAATAAGGTACATTTAGAATAATTTTTGAGGATAATTCTGCTTTAGGGTTATTGTACCAGTGTTCCAGTGTGTAAACTTGTTCCAGTATTATAGTTTATTGTCTTTTCAGCAGTATATAGTACTTCAAAATTTGCTTTTGTGACAGGCCTTTTTATAACCTACATCAATGCTAAAATAAAATGCTAATTTATTTAAATTAGTGGAAAGTTTCACAAACTGTGGAACTTTCATAGCAACGCAATAACATCTCCATGGAGTCAAGAAGGTACCAGATTCTCCTCTTCAAAAATGTAACATAGTACACCATTAAGTTTATTTTACAATTTCCGTATAGACCATGCAAATCCCACTTGTCACACTAGTTTTCTGATAGTAGAGTTGTCTAAGATATTTATTGAAGTTGCAAATACATGTATACTGATTGCATAGCTTTATAAACATCCTTACCTGGCATGTCCATATCCACGTGATGAGGTACTTGTTGTCTTTAAAGATGTTGAAAATTTCGAAGATTCCTCTAGAGTATCCAAACACGGAGATGCTGGCGTCAGATATGGCCAGGTTCAGAGTGAGTATGTCTGTGGGCTGGAGTGAGGCCCTTTGTCTGTACAGGACAAATATCACCAAACTGTTCCCAAACCACGACAGCCATCCTGCGCATGGACATAAGAGGATGAAGTATTAGTCACTGTACAGAGTTGTTAAAAGTAGCGTAAATCAGTGACTATACTGAAATGAGTATTTGAACAGATTATAGAAACAAAAAACAAAACAAAAAAAACAGGACCAATTTGCATTTCAGGATGATCTTGAGTACCAGACCTAAACATACTATTTAGTGTTGAAAATTAGAGTCTGTTTTTAAAATAGATATATTTTTATTATCATTGCAGTATTGAAATCTGTATTGAGTCTTTTCCTTATTATCGAAATCTCACTGTGGCGATCACTGTTCCTGACGGGTTGCCCTGGTGTTGAATGATGGGTCAAATGCAGACGACAAATAAAATGTACCTTAAGCATAGATAAGCGAATGTAGTGACTTGTGAATGTCTTGTGAAGGTTGTAATTACAGAATGATGTCTTAGTTGTGAGCCGGTTTAGTGCACTGTGCGGAGATGTAGGAATGGAGTATTGAGTTAGGTTTTGTATGGTTGTGTCCTTAAGCAAGCCACTTGAGGAGTGAATGTGGTACAGGGTAATGACCTCTGACCTCATAAAGTTCCCCAGAGTTAGAGCACCTTTTTACTGCTCCTCCTACTACTACTAAGAAAAAGTACAGGTAAAGTTGTTCATTAAACCAGAGATTTACTGATTCATGCCTGTTTGAGTAATGCAGCACTGTCCTGCATTTCACCTGGACTTTCTCCCCAGCAAACATTTAGTACTTTTGGAAATAGCTCAAAAACTGGTAAGGTTGCTTGCTATGGTGGAATGTTATTAAGACAGGGCTGGGTCAGAAGTGCAGAATCGCTTAGTTTTAAAGAGGAAGTTAGTAGATCTGTTTTTATTTAACTGTTTTAAATCAACCTTCCAGTTTACGATAAAAGCAATTTAAAATAATGATCTATGTATCTATGTCATGCAGTCTTAATTATAGTAGTAGTAGCAATAGTCGCATGCAAAACACGGCACTTTAAAAGCTTGATGCTCTGTGAACACTGACCTATGACCCTATAAAGTCCCTAGAGTCAGAGCACCCTTTTTTACGGCTCCGCATACTACTGCTTTAGATCTATGGGAAGTTTAGTGCGCAGAAGCTGAGACAGACTGTAATAAAGTCTGTGAGATAACTGCGGCACAGAAAAGTCTAGAAAATCCCTGCTCCTTTTATAACTTGGCCTCACTCACACGAAACCCCTGGAGTAGATCAGATCAACCTGCCAATAACCAACGTCTGTCCCAGCGGGGGGCAGAGCTAACTGTGTTTAATCTGCGTTTAATAAAGATTTCAAATAGATAAAATGCTCTTATAATCAGCTGTTTATCTCCATAGATGGGAATAGTCTAATAATGTACAGGGTTTATTCATTCAACTTATTCACTCTAATTAGTCAGATGTGATTCCTGATGTCTACATTTTTTTAGATAAATGATCTTTAATAATCCAAGCACAAAGGGCATATATAGTGTATTCTTGACAGTCCCAAGCCAGAAAGAAATGTATAGTAATAGGTGTAGTAGTTATAGCACAAAAAAGTAGTAGTAGCTGGATCAACAAAGTATTGGTAGTAGTTGTTGTTATTGAGATTATATCAAACCTTTGTTAAGTTAAATTCATTTTACAGAAACAATTTTGAGGATCATTTCATTATATTGCCCAGTGCTGCCATATATTTAGGCCTGAACAAATGAACAAAACATATGTATCCTAAGAGAATTTGCCTCGCATTTAGAGTATGAAACACAGAGTCATCAACAACAAAAGAGAGGACAGGTACAATTGTTAACCGGAAATATAATACATAAATATAAAGACTAAGGTCGCACATGGCCTATTGAAAACTGTCAGATTTACTTAACTTACCCAGTATTAGCAGGTAGACTCCGATGATGGTCTCTCCTTGCTCAGACAGAGGGGGCTCGGAGTGCAGTAAGCTCAGGTTGTTGTTCCTCCATGGGATACTGGCCACTTTTATGGGGAATCCTTTCAGTGTTATTTCCATTGTCCGTGAGTTTTTGAATCCAAGTCATGAATCCTTCCCTCTGCCCCTTCCCACTCTCCTCCGCTTTCAAAAGATTCTCCTGTGCAAAAGAAGTGAGGAAGACGAGCCAGTGAATACTAAATCCTGCTTAGCAACAGTCAGTAATTCCCCACCACTTACAGTCCGATTGATTGCTTTGTTAAGCCAATCTGTAGCTTAACTTGTAAGGAGGTAAAGTTTGTGAGAGGAGCTTCTTGTTACCGGAAAAGCAATTGGACCTCAATTAAATGATAAATATTAAATTAAATGAGACTAGTTGCGGCCACAAGCAGATAATCCAGTTCACAATATGGATTAATATATGATTTAGGAAGCGCATCTGTCTTGAAATCTCTTGCCATAAATCATAATAATCCATCCATCTTCTCCCGCTTAATCCGGCTGGGTCGCGGAGGCAGCTTGCTGCCCAATTCTCATTGCACCTGACCCCCCCTATGAACCCTTCTGCAGGTGGTGAGCCCACAGGAGTAAAAAAAATCAATTAATAATAATGTTTTGAATTCTTTTGCCTTTATGAACTTGAAAAACGCTACATGTGGCTGCCAATCTTTGCCAACAGCCTGCATCACCAATCACTCAGCTGTATTCACACAGTCAGAATAAAATGTCTTGCCCCAAAACACAACAGCATACTGTAATTTGAGAGCTGAGGAAGGGTAAATGAAATAGCATGGCAAATGATTGTTGTTTGACCTTAGAGAGACATATGTTGTAAAGTAATAGAAAACAGCACTGTGCTTTGTTTTGTCCTTTTTTCCTGGATAATAGTACAGAGGTAATGGCCTTTGATGTAAGAGTTTTCCAAGCAGGGGAGAGGGCGGTTCAGGTCAGGCTTTTGTAGCATCAGTGAGCTAAGTAGACCTGAGTTTGGGGACTGAAATAAGGAACTCAATCTTGTAACTTAAATATGGTTTCATTGTTGGTGTTTTGGTGTGGTTTTAGTGTGAATAGAAGTCAAGGGAAGCCACACCTTGTCAGCAACATCTCACATTACTGTTTTAAAAAGCATTATTATGACCTTACCTTATTGTAATGAATCCTCATTCATCAGCTGCCAACTATTACTAATAATGTCAATTGATGCAAATAATTTATGTTATTTAGGTTCTTTTTTTTTCAGACCAAGAGTTTGTTTTCATACCTGACAGTTTTGACTGCTCATTAGTGAAAATTAGTCAAAAAACTGAAACTGTCAGGTATGAAAACAAACTCTTGATCTAAAAAAAAAGCTAACATAACATAAGCTCCAAAGGCTATTGTAAACATAATCCTCTGCAAACAACCAAATATCCCGTCTTTATGAGGTCTTATTATATACAAAACTTCTATAAACATGTTCTGCCATGCGTATTATTGCATTAGTTTTGCAGATCAAATGGTGCTTTGGATGAGTAAAATGTGTAAACTGAAGTTTGGTTTATCAAATAAAAAGGTAATCTGAGAGTAATTTTGTTAGGTTTAAACACCATCTAAAACATTCAGAGAAGAAAGACAAGAGAGATTATTTAGTTTTACTCGCGAGGAGAACGGATTGAGACATAATTAATTCTAACAAATTTCAAAACATAAATCATTTAAAAGTTCATTATGTAACTTTTCCTTGGAGATGGTATTTGCCTGCAACGTTCCACAGTATCACAGTAAGAAATCACAGCAAGAATTTATGTTTTTCAAGGGACTTTTGGTCAATAAAATTATAAAACCTAATAATATAAATGGAAGATAGATAAATTTAACTTTTAAATTGATTTCAGACAAAGCAATGCAATCTCCATGGAGACAAGCAGGCAGCAGACCCTCCACCAGAAATGTTACATAGTGAACCTTTATATTAACCTTTTTTCATAGTTATGCCCTGTAAACTTACCTGCAATAACAATAGGAGACCGTTTTAAAGCTTGTAAACACTACACAGTACTCGGCCTGGTAATAATTTATGTCACTGTAGCCATTCAGAAATGCCTTTGTAGTCGTCCCATACGTTGTGCACTAGTGAGTGTGAAGCAGGGGCTGAGGGCGCCTCTACTCTTGGGACATGTTCCACTTTTCCTAATCACTTCCACCAAAGGGTCACAGCACAGACGACTGTATTAAAGCCTCACTTAGTTCAAATATGGACAAAATGTAAAACAGACTGGGTATCAAATAAATGGTGATCAAATCTAAGTGAGGTAATGCATTCTCTGCTGTGATGTCAGTGTGAGAGGATCCGGCATTTCAAGAGCAGAAAATACAGTGTTTATAATGAGGCAGAACACAGGAAAGTCCAAAATAGTGAGGTAGGAGCTTGCATATATTTTCATCCATATGTTTCTGACTTGTGTGTATTGATTAGTCCCAGGGCAGTACATGTTTGGATCAGTGCAGAGGAAGGCAATCAGGAAAGCAACAGGTTGACGTGGACTCCAAAGTAGATTTTGTTTTGGGAGTTGAAAACCTACTTTGGAAATTTAGTGAGAAAAGAAACTTGCATTTTTAGGTGTGTAGAATCTAATGTTATTCTAACTAGTAAAATTCATTAGGCCATGTTCTAAAGTTTATCAAGTATCACCTAAAATAATATTTGGCTTTTCAAGTACCACCATAAATCCTATACTATATGGACTAGGCCTTTAGACTAGCCTAAATTAGGCCAAATGTGATCTAAAATAAGTCTAAACTATTGATAAATTGTTCTAAATAATATTTAACCCAAAGGAGAACAAAAATAGATTTGTTATTGAATAAAACAAATACTCAAACTACAGTGGGCCCTGTGTACAACCAGAGCCAGCTCATGAGCCACAGTTTGAGAAACACAATTGTAAAGACCTCTGTGGTAATACCTTATATTTAAAGCAGACCTATCGACTTTTCAGAGCTTTTAACTAGATTTTTCCCCTTCTCATTTACTCTTTCAAAGTTGCTCTGCATTTACTTCATTTTCCCTTTTTATTTTCTTAATCCGTTATGCATGTAGGATTCTGCAGTGTTGTGTTGTTGTTTTAGATGAATATTGTATTTGTATATTTAAAATGAGCAAATTTTAACATAATGATCCAGAGATGTCATAGATATATAGCTGTGCACAATATGTCTTCTCTGAGATCTGACTTTTTAACATAAGGACAAACAACTAAGTGTCCAAGTAATTTCCCCTCTGGATCAATAAAGTACACCTCACTGTTTACAATAATAATAAAAGGAAAAGTTGAATGAAAACATATCACAGCATTGCAGTAGAAAGGTGCAATACCACAAAACAAAGGATAAACTAACCCCAGAGAAAGCTGTCTGGTCATTCACTACCTGTGGAAAAACAGGGGCTTGTTTTGGTGTATTTCTATCTTCCTTTTTTGACATATTTCCCTGGTTCCTGTCTCAGTTTGTACAGTGTGGTTCTGTGGCTGGGCACTTACAGCAGCAGAAACATGAACTCCCTGGGCTCCAGTTTGAGTTTATGTCACAGACTGGACCTTGTTCCTTCACAACACAGCAGCTCTGAGCAGCTCTGAGCCTCAGGATGTGGAGGGACGGGCCGCTGCCAAAACCCTCCCCTCCAAACCAGAAAACCAGAAGACCAACTTCTCTTCAACTGTCACTGTCCTGCAACACATGGATTTTACCCTCATACATACTTTTTCCATATAATGTAATGCTATAAAAGCAGAATGAAACAAGCAGTCTATTTCATGTACTGTCAACAAAAGTCTAGGTACAGCAACTATAGCACTCACACCTCACAGTAAGAAGCTCCTGGAAGAGACTTTTATATGCAGAGTTTGCATGTTCTCCCTGTGTCTGGGTGTCCTCTGGTTTCCCCATCAACACAAAGCATGTGTTAGACTGTAATGCTCTAGCAAGGTACTTCTGACCAAGATATTGGATCAAAATAGTAGACTGTGTCCCACTGGATTCACTCAACGCTTGTTACTGACCTCCTATAAACACTGGTTGAGGAAATGGTGAACAAATAAATACAAATCTGTCACTGCTTAACAAAAATGGTAGGTTTTCATGAGGTGCTCTTATCCCACCATACAAACATACACCCACAATAAGCTAAGAACACAAGAGTTACCATGAAACTTTCTTATTTCTTATTTCTATGTTTGTAAGTTTTAACCAAGAATAAACACACTTTCACACAAAGCTGCTCATAGGCTGAATGTCATAGAAAAGATTACAAAAACAATATTCTGTATTTGTACTTGTGACATCTGACACAGACCTGGCTCACACAGAGAGGAGGTGCTGACATTTACCGACTAACTGCAAAGAAGGAAACCAATTTTCTCCCACTTGTTCACCTCCCTTATGTAGACTGACCACTCCACCCACAAACTGGTCACTATAAGAAAACTGCATGTGGAAATTGACTGGTCTTCTGCACCAGTATATGATTGGCTAGACTAACCATTCACTTATTTTATTCCATATCACAGCATATCTATTGACAAAGACTAGTTAACAAAAGCATCAATTCAACTTACATGGACAGACACGGACAATAAAGTGATCAATCTCCACCTACATTTGGTTGGAGGAAGGGAATTGTGGTACTTGGATAACTAGTAGTCATGTAACCACAACAATCTCCTGTTGGGGTTTAGTTTTGACCAGTTTCTCACATTGAACCACTAAAATGCAGCAAGGATCATAGTGAATATTTCCCAACTTAAAAGCTGAGCAATATCATCAGGTGGTCTTGTCCAAAAAGTACTTCTTTTAATCCTGCACAAACATTTCGAAAAAATGTTGTGCTGGACAATCATTTCATGGAGTATCTGAAAATTTACTGAAGTCAGACTAAAAGTACAAAGGAGTGGTCCAACAAATTATCAAAGGATTGTGTCAAAAATGGGAAAACCAAATCAAATCATATCTGTCTATTTCTTTAAACAGTTACTCAAGTAAATGTATTATGCACCTTTGCATTAAGACCCCTGTCTCTTGTCCTGTGTAGCACTTTTCTTTGACACCACATGAACTATAAAACAGTGAGCTTTACATACATAATAATTATTTTCTAAAGATTTTTGGGAGGTACTGGCATTCAGGGCTGTAATATGCACCCGTTGCTATTCCAGTCTCTCTGTGTGATAAAAACTGAAAGTCATATGGTGTTATTTCAGTTATTTGAGGTTAAATTTCTCTGATCCATCCCAACACATCAAACTATGGGGTCACCCTAACCAGAACAGACTTATAAATGTTAATGCAATATTGCAATGTTGATTAATAATATATGATGGGTTCTGAAACCAGTTGCATAAATGGTTTACCTTGTCTTGTTAACAGTGTCATCGGCTTACAGTGAAAGTGAGGAGCTTAAAGTGTCTGGCAGCTCTGTTCTGCCAGAGTCAAGGACAGCTGCTGAACAGATTAGATGAGGGGAAAGGTCAAAATAGTCAGATCTGAACTGCTCAGGAATATACCTGGCACAGACTGAAAAAGGGAGAACAATATGCAATACAATCACAGGTAATTCTGACTGAATTTTAGTTTCAAATGCTAAACAAGAACAACAGATTTCAAAGCACAGTTCTGAATTTGTTTACTTACACTCAGTGCTGCATAAACAAATAAGTAATCTTCTGGCTCCCCTGTGACTCCAGTGCATTGTTTCTACTGCAATCAAAAAGCAAAGTATGTTTTCTGTCTGTCTGGAGATGAGATAAATTGTTTGACCAAGATTATTTAATTTAACTCTATTCATTTTAGACAATGGGCTCATTGTTGCAGTTTCTATTCCAATCATAGATCTGGGTAAAACGTAATGATCTGGAGGACCTGTTTACAGTGTGATTTACTGTGATCTGCTGGACAAACACTTTAGTATGTTGTGTATAGGGCAGTGGTCACTTCCAGAGCAGTGGTGTGAAGTGGCCCGGGCACTGTGCTCAGGTGTTAGCATGTCAGAGGCACATTAAGATTAGCTTAGCTCCAGTTTGCTTTGGCACGTGTTTGTAAAGCTTGGCACATGGCGCGGGCCACACTAGGCCACTGTATCATTAGGCTTATGATGATTACACTCTCACAGTCTCTGAGAGGAGAGGAGAGCCTACGAGGTTAAATGCTCACAATTTTCCAAATGGAAAGTCCCAGACACAGATGCTATTATGGAGGTGTCTGAAGTAACAAAGGCTCTCTTCACACAGACATAGAGCAGTGCATTGGCCCAAACAAGATCCCTCAGCCCTGTGTCACTGCAGCCACAGTGACGGCTGTGTGAGGGCGCAGGGCAGGGCCGCTAAAGGGGTTTCTGCCACATTTGGGGTCAAACCACAAGATATTTCAGAGGAAATGTGTCACTTGTCTGGCATACATATGGAAATGTATTTTTTCATTTCAAAATGAGATGTATACCAGTTAGACTAAATGTATGTTTTAATAGACAATAGGGATAGGCGTACTGAAGATTTTTTGGTAAGAATCAACAAGTTGTGTTACCAAAAATAATTTTTCCTGTAGAACACAAAATCTATCCTTAGCACACCATAAAATTAATCTTTGAAAATATTAAAATCTAGACATTACTGACAGAGAGAAAAAGCCACAGAAATTTTTTTTAACCTGCCCAAACAGATTCCAGAACAGTATTTGTTCCCTATATTGGGAACATTGGTTGACTTTCTGTTGGTCTATTTTGCCAAAATGACACGTATAGACTCTCCAGCTGGCTCACAGATAAAGATGGCTCAGGTACAGTAATAAATCCCTTTAAACTGTCCTGCCGGCCCACTGCATGTTCACACCTCCCTCTGAAGACTCCTCTCAGCCTCAGGCTTGAGTGATGCAGCCCTCCTTGTCAACTTGAAAGTGTTTTATGAGTCATTATGCACTGGTACCACATTAAATCACTGCCTTTACTGACCTAATGCTTTAAAAATTAACACAGAGACACTAAAGAATGATGGCATTCAAATTATGTGAACCAAAAAACTAAAACATAACACAAAATATGTATCAGCATTAACCAGGTGCAATGGGTTATATCAAGCATAAACCAGGAGTAGCGTAATATAAATAATAAATAAGAGATACCAGGCCCAAGACTGAAAAGATGAAAGATATGGATCTAAACCAAGAATAAAACTAAATAATATAAACTCAAAGTACTATAACAGAGAGCCATCCACAGTGCAACAAAGACCATAGCTTGAGTACTTTAATAATGTACCTTTTATCCATTTGGAACAAGGGTGAGTACACATCTGGACAATTTAGTGCAGATTACAGCGGACATTTCAACCTGCATAACTTTTCCTTGCCAAGATTCAAGCACAGAGAGTGACTCTAAACAATAACTAAAACACATGCATTTGACTCAACTAATTATGCTGCGCTTCATTAAAACCCAATGCAAGAAATAGCCAGTGAAATGCAAGTTATATGTTGCAAAGAAAGGCAGTAGTGTTGCATGGAGGCTCTTGAAAATAAATTGCCATAACAAACTCCTATGGGAAGAATAGCTGAATATGCACTCTATAGCTCTATGTCGGGCTATGTTGGATTCTTAGTTAGGCCCATGAGGCAGTGAGGATTGGGTTTGTGGCTCTGAATCTTGAGCCCTTCACCACAAACTAACATTTATCTGGGCAGTGAGTCCGGTTTGCATTTCTTCACTGGACTGTATTTATTTAAGCTGGGCACTTATGTAAGCACCTCTCAGTGTGTGCCTATCCAGAAAAGCTCTGCATCATTTCTGACACCAGGAGGTATTCTGTCAAGTCACTGCACGGAAATATAACTCTACAAAATCTCCTGTGTCCCTTTAACCTACTTATAGGCAGGTACCAATCTTTTCAATGCTTTACATTTGGCCAGTATTTGAAGGCCAGAAAGGAGAACAGCACCAATGCATGTGGAATAATGTTTTTATAATAGTTTGAGCAAAAAGAAAAGTCTTAACCGCTGGGAATATCAAGTGCCACAGTGGGGCAAAAACTGTTGCTGTGTCCTTAGGCAAGGCACTTAACTCACTTTGCCAAGTATGAAAATGGTGTGTGTGTGTGTGTGTGTGTGTGTGCGTGCGTGTGTGCGTGTGTGTGCGCGTGCGTGTGTGTGTGTGTGTGTGTGTGTGCGTGTGGTGATGGTCAGAGAGGCCAATGGTGCAGACTGAAAGAATGAAAGAATAAGAATACTGAAAAAATAATTCAGTGTATTGCGTCCAAAAAAAGGGTTTTATAAATTAAATGCAATATTATTTATTATTCTAACTTGAATTAGTCCTATTATTTTTCATCATATATTAAAACAATACAGTTACTAGAATGTTAAAAATAAAACAATTTACTCTGACATCTGCAAATAAATTGAATCTATATTTTGCTGGCACATTTTTTTAAATTTGATATGGTTTCAGTTGGCCACTATATTTTGCCTGGCAGTGTTGTAATGATAGCCTCAACATCCAACATGGTCTGAAAGCAACATTCACTGACTTGAAACTGGACACTAACATTTTCTTTCTTCTTGGAATGAGCAGATCCGGAGGTTTATACTAAGACATCCTGACAGGTCTACACAAAACTTATATCCTTGGATTTTTGGAGGACGGCCCACCTGTCTACTCTGATACACCGTGACAAATGAACACCGCAGACAAAAGAAACAACCCGTAAACACAAGCTTAAAACCATCCATCAGGATCAAAGTACCATCAAACAAGCATTTCAAATCTCCTTAAAAAGCATGACCTTCATAACAGTGGACATGTTGCCAGTTGTCCTGACTCCCGCCAGGGTTAGGGAGGGTTAGAGAGGGTTAGGGAGGTGACCTAAGAGTGACAAGTGGTTTCAGAACTCTACAATTATCTCAACTTCAGCTAAACTCACCAAGGAGACAGTCTTGGTTAAATCAGTGACCCATGATACTGGTCTGGTCTGAGCTTAATGAAGGAGGTGGAGACTGGTCAAAACACTGGGACTGGTGGAAAAGAATTTAAAAATGCAGTGGTGTATTATATTTAATTTAAGGAGGTAATGTGTGCAATTGTTTATTCCGTAGCAGGTTTCAATAAGCAAAAAGATACCAAAATCCTCCTCTCATTATGCGGATTGTCTAACAATAAAGGAAGGACTCATGATTTAAGACAAAACTAATTTTCTGGTCGAGGGTTTGCCACCTGTTTGCCTCTAGAACCTTTCACAGTATGGCATTAAAATGATCTATCTCCATAGAGACAAACAAATGGCTCCATCAGGCCAAGTTACAAGACAGATCTGTAGAGAGGTGAGCTCACTCAGTAACTATTTATGTCTTTGTTTATTTGTTTTTTCAGCTATAAGAACGCCTGTAATTGGGCAATTTGCCATACCAGAGCATTAAAACCTTTAAGCAATAGTAGTTTTAATTATGGTATGTGATGGCAATTCTAGATGTTAACACACAAGAAAAAAAGTTGTGTAGCAATAGCAAAAAGCAAAACAAACAAACAAACAAAAAAGACAAAGACAAAGACTGGTATCTGCAATTTTTCCATCCATATATCACATTTTATAAGACCACTCTGCGATATGAAGTGGTTGGATGCATGAGAGGGAGCCAAGATGACTGATTGATGGCTGACCCTATGGCAGATCAGGAGAAGGTCTTTTTAGCTACTTTCTGAGAGACATATGTAAAGACTTAAGCTCTGCAGTCTGTTGCAGTTAAAATGAGGCACTGGACTGCCACCTGGACAACATACCAGACTATGGACTAAAGACGCAGTAACACCTGGCTAGATCTGCTCTTCCACTTAAAATACCAATATTGCATCTTAACAGTGGATAGGACAAAAGGTACAAGTGAAACCAGGTCCATCACTGCAACTCTCTTACTGTCTGCAGAAAATACAGAAGACACACAACATATAATGAGGTCAATTTCATCACAATTACTGTAGGAGAGGTTCTGCGTCACAGGGGCAGCAGTCTAAGTAAAGACTCCCAGACTTCCCTCACCCCAGACACTTCCTCCAGCTCCTTCAGGGGGACCCTAAGGCTTTCCCAGGCTGGCTGAGAGACATAGTCCCCTCCAGCATGTCCTGGGTCTTCCCCAAAGCCTCCTTCTGGTCAGACATGCCCAGAACACCTGCCTCGGGAGGAACCCAGGAGGCATTGAAACAGATGCCCAAGCCTCAGCTGCTCCTCTTGATGTGGAGGAGCAGTGGCTCTACTCCAAACTCCTCCCATGTGACTGAGCTCTTCACCCTATTTCTGCAGAGGAAACTAATTTCTACCACTTATACCCCTTTTGGTCATTACCCAAAACTTGTTACCAGAGGTGAGTGTAGGAACGTAGATTGACCAGTAAATCGAGAGCTTTGCCTTTCAGCTCAGCTCCCTCTTCACCACGATGGTACAATACAGTGACCACATCACTGTAGATGCTGCACCGATCAGCCTGTCAATCTCACGTTCCGTCCTCCTCTCACTCATGAACAAGACCCAGAGATAATTAAACTCCTCCACTTGAGGCAGGGACTCCCCACCCATATGAAGAGGGTAAGCCACCTTTTTCTGGTTGAGAACCTCAGATTAGGAGGAGCTGATTCTCATCCCTGCCGCTTCACTCTTAGCTGCAAACCGCCCCAGTGCTGCAGGTCCTGGCCTGGTGAAGCCAACAGGACAACATCTGCAAACAGCAGAGATGAAATCCTGTGGTCCCCAAACCGGACCCCCTCCAGCCCAACTGCACCTAGAAATTCTGCCCATAAATACAATGAACAGAACCGGTGACAAAGCGCAGCACTGACTGAGTTGGCTTTGCTTAATACAGGACCTTTAAGCCACAAAAATTGGTCTTGGATGCAGTGAAAGTACTGAATATCCTGGTCTTAAACCTACGGTGCAATCTGATGCCTCAGTTCACACATTATTACTGTTGTACTGTAACAACAGGATGCCCTAAAAGTGTCAATTAAAATTACAAGACTGAAAAGCCTAATTACACTGTGCACTAAAGTTATAATCACAACTCTCATGAACCAACCTGGCATCTCATTAAGTTTCACTGAGTCATTACATAAAAGATCATGAGACGTTTTCCTGTGACTGCCTGCATTTCTTTAGGTTAAAATCTGTTATTTCCTATAGCTTAAAACCTCAACTTCAAATCCCTGGTGTAAAAAACCTTGTGATAGCAGCTCCAGACTGGCCCTGTCCCACCCCTGTCAGCCGCACCTTATGGTCTAATGCAGCGGATAATGGGGACTCTGTTTGACAGGTCATGTGACAGGGGTCAAGGTCTGCCCTGTGACCGAGCGCACCTAAACACGAGGTCCCGTTTCAGACCAACCCCATCCCGCAGCAGGATACAGAGCCGGAGGGCGCTGTTTACAGGGCAAAAGCCAGAGCTGAACTGACATGTGCCATCACTGACATTCACTTACAGCAAGTCTTTATGGAATTTTTTAACTAAAACAGGGGCTCCCAAAGTGTGGTGAGAAACCTGGTGGCCAGCATGGGTACTGCATGAGGTATATAGACCTCTGATGTTTTTTATTTTACTTAAGAAACATCTAGGACCAAAGCAACAAAACTACTTACACTTGTCTTTATCAAGACAGCCCTCCTAATCCTCTTGCTCAAAAGAAAATAAATAAACAAATAAATAAATAAATAAAGTAGCCACAAAACATATACATAACACTACTAAATTCTAAACATAACACAAGGACAAGTGGGGGAATGGGATATTTTTTGCATGATCCCATCATCATGCTCAAATGTGCCTGTTGTTTCATGTTCTGTTTCAGATGCAAGCAGGATTCAGAACTCTTTATTATAGTATATACAGTACTTTATACTACTATATACTTTTATATATTGTTTTTTATTGTAGACAGTATAATTAGTATTCAAATTTTCCAAAGATCCAAAACAACATTATCAGTTTTCTGATGTATCTCCAACTTCCAAGTTGAAGTAATTATTTCACACACCCAGTTCTTTATAACTTACTTTGAATTGCTCTAGATTTGGATTTCATTGCACAACATTCCTGAAATATTAATTTTTTGTTGTCCTGCGTTCAAACTAACTAGAAGAATTAACATTAAATGATCAGATTCCTCCACTTTAAATCAAGATTAGACAAGACTCTCATAAGCTCATAAGACAATACACCTGTTATAATATAGACCAAACGTAACCTTTAATGGTACAAATACTTGACTTCTTCACAAACCTTCAGACACATGTTGTTGTATCCTGTGATGATGGTGGTTCCCTGTAGGAGACAGTGAGATGAAAGCCCTCATGGGTGCTCCGGGCGTGTGGCCAGGACAGTCCTCTTTGAACTCTCACCCTCTCCTGGCGGGTCGTCCCAGATAGAGTTGATGTCCGGCAAAGATAAAACAATATAATAACATGTAATTTAAGTCATGTCATGTAAGGCAGGAATCTACTGCTGCAATATAAAGGGCTCCAATCATGCACAGTCACACCGGGATTCACAAAAGTTCATATTTCATGAAGCTTGGAAATGTAAGGCCTTGATTTTGACACGTGGCAAGCTGCGAGAATAGCTGAATAAGTAAATAAATACATTTTTCATATGATCGTAGTGGTATTTGCACATCTTTTAAATCATTTGAGTCTATGTGTTTGTAGAAGTTACTGGCCAAAGTAAATGATATTGAATCGACGCACCTCTATTTGTTTAAATCAGGGTTCAAACCTTTAGTCCTAATAGCGCCAATAAAAGCTTGTTTGGACAGGAGCAGCTGTGAGTACTTTGGGATGTACTTTACATTTTAAGAATAATAATAATTTACAGACACAGACTGATGTCCAAGTCATTAGAGGAATAATCTGGATATGGACAACAATGGAGAAATTTGCATATTTACTTTGGGATTTTAAGACCAACACAATCAAGACAAGGAACATCCTGAACAGATATATGCAAATCTATCCCCATGCATCCCAATCTACCAATCTGCAGTTTTAGTGCATAATCTGTCCTTAAATTTCATATGTGGTCGTAAATTAATCAGCGTGTGTAAATGTATGGCACCTGTATGTGCCTGAGATAAACTCCCATTTGAGGGGCAGTAAAGAAAATATTATCTTATGTTAGACAAACAAAAAGATGGCATCCAAAATTGGCATATGACAAAAATGTATAATAACAACGTGCACCATAAAATTTTCCAGCTGAGGTAGCCCTGACCAAGCCTAGCTCAAGATCTGGGATGAGCCAGTGGGCACGATACTGTGCCCCCCTTGCTCCTTAGACATTAAAAGATGGATCAAATGAACAGTAAACAATAGTGTACCTTAACTTTAATAAAGTAAGAATACTACATTAAATACAGCCAAATTAATTATGTATTTACACCTCACACTGAGTGAAAGGCAGGACCTGACCAGCATCAGTGGCTGTGGTCTGACAGACAGGATCATGATCTGAGTCCTGAGTCCTGAGTCCTTTCACTTTTCATCAAATGGCTACACATGAGCCCAAGGAATGCACCGCAGGGCAAAGAGGAGCTCGCAAACACCGCATCACCTCAGCCCTCCCCTGTCCCGTCCAGGCCCCGACAAGTCCACCATGGTCCAATTCTGATATTAATAAAAAAAATCTTCATAGAGGGAAGTCAAATGATAATTTGATCATCTTGCAGTTGAGGTCTATTTAAATTGTTTTTGGTAAACTATATCAAGTAAAATTTTAAAGAATACTTTGATCCACTTTAGGTTGCTGGCTCTGAATATGCCCAAAATAAGGTATATATGAATTAGCATGTTTTTGATTATGTGGGAAGATGCATGGCACAATGAACCAGTATTGAACCCCGTAGTAGTAGACCTAACATGTCTGTTCTTATCAAGGCCATTTTAAAGACCATGTTACAACATGGTCCAAGTGTCCCATTCTATTGAGATATATTCAGTTCCTCTCATTGATGTTTTATCTTCAGATCCTCCAGATGTGAGGCTGGAAATAGGTTCTTGTGGCGATGACAAGCCTCTCTGCCTGATGTGCCGAGGCCAATCCATCTGCAGTTTGTCTGACGTCAGAAGCCCCTGATCGTATGACATTAAACGTAAAAAAGGTTTAAGTTCAATTCATGAATTTTTTCCCCATTGCACAATTTGTGAACCATTTTAATTTCCAAACAATATACTTTGTGCCACTGCAAAAAAACAAAACAAAAACAAAACAAAAACAAAACAAGATCTAGAAGAGTTCAGAATATTAATTTCAGTTTGAGTTATGATTTGTTGGACTTGATGGATTAGCATATTTGTTTTCTTTTATTCCAAGTAAAATTATATAGTTGCAATTTACCACACCAAGATAAAAGGCACACTAACATCTACCATGGAGATGTTATGCATTGCCTGCAAAGATCCACAGTAAAACATTAAACTTATGCAGTGCATTAAGTTACAAATAAGATCTGTGGAGAGTAAAGTCTTCTATCTGTGAGAATGTATGTTTTTCCAGGTATATTTTTTGCAGTAAAAGACCTGATACTGAATAAATACTAGATAAGATTAATACCATACTGTGGAACATTTCAGGCAAATCAATAACATTTCCATGCATGTAAACAAGTATTGGACCTCCCATCAGAAAAGTTACATCGTAAGCCTCTTAAAATAAAATGACAGATGTATTCATTTTTTGCAGTGTATGTCCTTTGAAGCAAAAGTAACCCCACAAAAAAAGGAAAAAACACCAAATGCAGCTTGTCTTTCACTGCAGTTAGAGGTTTGGCCCCTGATCGTCTGACAGAGGTCACACTCAGATTAATGGCACTGGGTCCTGTGTGGGCATGACAAGGACAACCACTCTGCAAACCCCACTGAGGTGAATGTGAATCAAACTATGTTTTCATTTAAGTCAAAATCCCTTAAGGTCTACGTAACCTACATTCTTATCTGATACTACATACCACATACTTTGAACATGTAGTTCCCAAAGAGTTTCAAACAGTCCTTAAAGGGCAATCTATGGAAGCGCAGTAAATTCAATGTTTTACCACTAGTATTATTCTTACAGTTGGTCTCTATAAAGAACTCAGACAACAGAGGCATGCAATATTGATCCATTTTGTGACTATATAGTTTCAACATTATAGCAGTTAGGCAGCAACTTTGCATTTTTTTATGAATGGTGAAGTGAGTGATTGAGAAGGATTTCCTCAAACATAGTATTTTGTATCACTTAAGCTGACAAATGCTTGTTAGTACTTGCACAGTAGACACCTTCAGGACAGACTTGGGTCCACTTTAGGCACTGACTGCTACTGTTCCAGAGGTCCACAGCAGCAGTCGATATATAACTTCATTTATGATGGGAGTGTTTAGGTTCTCTCTCTCGGGATCCTCCTGCCCAGGACTAATCTGGTTTCCAGTAGCAACATCTGTCTTTTATGAGTCAATTTATTTTCCTTGCTGTGTGTTTATTTATGGTGTGAGACTATCTGCTGCTATGTGTAAGTGAAAAATGACTGTTGGTCTATAGATATGTACACATGATATATGATATGTGTATGGAGGCTGTGATTATGGCAGGTCAGTCCTGGCTTGGGGCATGTAGAGAAAATGTATTTAGCTCAGTGTAGATTAAAGTTGGACCATTTCTTTATTAAGCAACAGTATTTTGGTGCATACTGTGGTAACAAAAGTGCTTTAAAAAACAAATGGCCTGTTATGGAGTTAGATTTTGCCCTAACTCAATGAAAGCAGTGAAGAATGTGGAGTCTTGCCCAAGGACACAATAACAGCACCCTACGAACTTTAGAAACCACCAACCTTTCAGTTATAACACGATTGCACTACCTCCTGGGCCAATTACACTACAAGTTCATCCAACAGTTTTAAAGGTTCTATATTGGCCAAAATTGACTCTTGTGAGCTTTAGGCCATGTTATAATGTTGTTACCTTATGAAAAACCTGTAGTTTGTGTTTTGTTTAATTCACACACTGTATATTTAAGTAATCCTGTGTTATTAAGTCGTCTATATATCCAAAAGTCAAAATGCTCTGTTCCACCTTGTGATGTCATGTAGTCATACTTCATGTAACAACTACCTTTTACCTTTAGTTCAGTAGAGATTGGCAATTCTAGGCCTGAATCAAGATTTGGAATTAAAAACCCAGTGTAGCACTTCCTGTATCATCACATAACATCACAAGGTGGAACAACAGAATGTTTTTTGTTTGAGAGAAGAATTCAGCCTAAATATCTAGGATTCATGTAGAAAACATGAGTGAATGAAACAAAACAATCAAAAAATAGCATAATATGGGCCCTTTAATTACTGGGTGCACTTTCAGCAATGTGGGAGTCGAAGTATCTTGCTCAACCATAGACATACAGACAAGTGTTTACTTTAAAACCCTTTGTTAATATTTAGATTTCAAAAAGATAGCTGCAAAAATAACTAAAAGCGAAAGCCTGTGTCACAATTTTATCATTACACTATTTGCAGCTACCTATTTCAGTAAACGTTATATGTCCTTTGTATGTAAAGTATGTCTTCAAAAACACTGAACGCAGCTTGTATTTCACTGCCATAAGAGCAAACACATCCACAGTTGAACAAAACCACCCATCTCGATCTGATTTAATAAAGAGCCACTTAAAGGACCACTCCACACTGTTTGTACAGTCACCGAGAGGTCCTCATGTGTTGACTATTATTCTGCCCTCTACAGGTGTGGGCTGGTATCAAATGATCACCAATTCTGAGTGTGTCTGGAGTCCATAATATTGCATCAATGAGCCACCGTGGAGCAAGGGCCACAGATATGCCACACAAAGGCAAGTTGTCAGTCATATTTAAAGCAACCTCCATAATCCAAACCACATTGTCTACACTTGCAATTACAACCTACTAACACACAGTTGGTTATAATAACTTGGATGCAACATAAGAAATCTGAACTAAGCAGTTATGGTAGCATAGTCCTAGGGAGTCGTTTGCTTACTTAGTGAAGTGAAAACATAAAAAGGTGATGACTAAACGGTAACTTGAGCCCCCTGCGTTCCAGTTGGCGTCATGAAAGAAGCGCTTCAGTCATGACCAGTTAAAAAGCACACACTCAAACTCAACATCTATGCCCTGAAGGAGTGCAATACTGGGTGTGACTCTAGCAATAAGTGTACTTGGATAACTATGCAACTTTTTATGCAATAAGAAAGAAATTCAGGGTTACGAAAAGCAGTTAATGGTAAAAAAGTAAATAATGACATTATTAGAGATATGACTTTGAAAAAAACCCAAATGCTTTCAGATTTTTTGATGGGCCATAGGGGTGCTTCCCTGTCTAGAATACAGATACACATTGCATATGTCTGGAAATATCATTAAGTCATTAAAGGTGCACTGTGTAACTTTTTGGATGAGAGTCCATGACCTCCTTGTTTCTATGTAATTGCTCTGCCCAGATGGAATGTTCCACAGTATGACATTAAACAGATCTATTTATTAAATTACAAGTGGTTTTATTGCTCAAAAATACTTAGAAAAACAGGTATTCTGAATGTGAGTGGGGTCACCTCTCCACAGATCTAACCTGTACCTTGTTCTGGTTTGGTCTCCATGATGACAGAAAGGTTTAATACCGTATCCGGAAACATTGCAGACAAAGCAATAACATCTCCATGTAGAAAAGCATATGACTTAGTGACATTTTATGTGTATTCATTTTTTTATATTAAGACCTTTAGAACAGTGGACCACGGAACCAGGACTGGGGTTGAGGCTCAGGCTGGATGTGTTGTTTTTACAGCGGGGTGGGCTGACTCACATCTGGGTCCTGCTCCTGGAAAAGAACACAAAGGTGTATGTCCCGGTGTCTGAAATGCCTAGGCTTCTTGAGTTAGTTACCTGTGTGGATGTTGCATGTGAGTGGAGGCAGATGGCACAGATTTTCAGCCTCATGTCCCTCAGTCTGTCCCGGGGCGACTGTGGTGTTTGTGAGCAGAGCTGTTAGACCAGGCTCAGATCCAGTGGTACTTGGACCCTGCTCTGGTCTCATTTGTGCCTCTTTCCTCAGAACATGCTGTGTCTTTGGGTCTGAACTCCTGGTACCTCTTGTCTGTCCCTAAGCTCCGGTCGGACCTGGTGAACCTTTGTAAACGGTTCCAAAGATGGCATCTGTGTTTGTGTCTGTGTTTCTGAGCGTCTCTTGTCTGTACATGGATTACTTTTCTGTTAAACTCCACCACAACTGTGATGGTTTAGTCCCTGGGTTAATCTCATTTTATTTATGAATTGAATTGTTTATTTAACAGGGACAAGGTACATTAATAAACATTTCTCTAAATGTGCCAAAATTAGTCTACACTAGCAGATATTTTTAGAATTTTTCATCTGTTGTTGCTGAACAGATGTTAAAAAGTCAACCTAAAAACAAAAGCAATATTGGAATACACAGATAGATACAGATATACAAAAGACATTGTAAAAAAACATGCATTATAACTATGAGTGGATTTGCCTTTCAACAGACCTGTAGCTTGGCCTTACCTTTTCACAGAGATGACTACGTTTAATGCTATACTGTGGAACATTCCTGGCAAAGCATCTCCATGTCTGCAATGGACCCTCTTCCAGAAGAGTTACATAATGCACCTTTAAAGATAGTTACAGTCATTAAAGATACATAGAGGACTGCAGACTGAGGGAAGCTGCTGCATCATGGTCACTCAAACCACAGTGCAGTCCAGCGGGTGACCGTAAGTTGAACCTGTGGAAGCTGTGCAGAGGTTTCAGGCCAAATGTGTGAAGTGCACATAGGAGATAAATCTATGAGTGACCACAGGCATTCAGTTAACTTGATTGAGTGCTTAGCTTACCTCACAGCTGGTGACCCTAGTGCACTTTAGACCTCATGTCATGGCACAGAGGCAGAAGGCCCTAAAAAATATAAATATGACATAATTTTTCTCACTAGCCCCAACTTGTAACCATAAATGTTTATCCAGCAACTCCACCCCGAAGGGAACAGGTGAGTTATAATATAAAGGCAACACAGGTAAGTTTGAAGTGACAGAAACTATTCATAAAAGGCAGTTTTCATTCACTCTCTTATACTTACAATAAAATTCAGTAATAACAGTATTTGACAACATTAGATCTGCTATATCAAGCAGCACCAATAGCCACTGCATGCTTAAAAAAACAAGTTTGATTTGAGTCCTGTTTGTGAAAAGGAGGGTAGAAGTGGAGAAGTAGAGAAGAAGGGAAAGCTTGTGGTGTCTCCAGACCTAAAAAGTTAGCATTTGGAATTGAGAATATGAACTATTCAGTCATACATAGCAGGACGGGGCTAAGTGGCAGACACACGGACCTACTGCCACCCTCTTTATCCACATCACAGGACCTCTTGGCCATTGAAAACATCATCTTTAGCTTACCTTCCCCAAAGCTTTCAATCTACAAGTATAAATAGGGTAAAATCTTATACAACTATTTGGCAAGAGCTGAAGAGCAGAGTTAATTCAATGTGCCATTTCTGACAGCCAACAAAGTCTTGATTTTCATTCATCGCAATCTTCTGCATTCTTACACCTGTGGTTAGAGGCCATATATCTTCTCACTGAAAAGGCCTAGAATTGCCCTCGCAAAACAGATGTTGGTACAAGATGTAAAATGTCAAAATAAGATAAGAACATACAGGCCTTCATATTTATTGGAGCACATGAGAAAGTATTACACATGAATCAAAGCATCCAAATCATTTTAAGACATAGTATGCAGAACTTTCATATGACAGCAAATAAACAATGAAATAAATCTTTCCAACTTTTGACTGTATTTCTGTTGGCCATGGTATTCAAGAAAGTGGAAATTCAAAATAGACTGGAGTGATTATCATTATCTTTGTTTTACAGTAATATTGATTGAAATTAAGCGTGTTTACTGAGAGTAAGGCCGCACTCATTTCCTCTATTTATCTTGTATGATATATCCATTATGGAAAAGGAGTCAGGATACAAAATCAGCTCCTTTGAAATCAAAATACTGTATGTCTACAAAGTAAGTGCAAATGTAAAACGTTCACATCAAAGTTCACTATTTGTAAATGCAATGCAATGCAAATACACATCAAGCAACTCTTCTACTTGGAGCACTTAACGGCCTGTACCATCAATTTTAATACATCAGGCAAGTAATCAATGTACAGTGTACGTGTAATGTTAATGTATGTTTAAAGCCATGACAAAGCCAGTATTCACAGAAATACACTGCCCTCTTGAGGCAGTTAAAAGACATACAACTTTGATTTTATCAGACAATCCTGAAAACAATAAATATTCATTAGTTTTACTACAGTCAAGAAACTCATAAAATGCAGTAAATAACTAAGTCTTCCCATAAAACAGGAAGTAACTGAATTTATCTATTTTTAGTGCAAAAGAGGCTCATTCTCCCTTATATTATATGTACAGTTTAGTAGTTTGCACCAGTGTGGAGGAAGAAAAAAGCTTAGTCTCTTTTTTGAAGCAAATTACTTAGATCAAAAGGCTGTTGTGTCACCATAATCCTGGTTCCATTTGGAATACATGTTGAGTGTCGGGGGGCTAACACTGGGTTTGATGCGCTTCAGTGAATCATCAAAGTCTTTCATCTTAATGTTACGCATCTGTGAGCAAGGACAAATGACAGTTCAGACAAAATACATACCGTAAATAGGCCAGAATAAAATTTGTGGTATTTTTGGGTACTTAAAATCTTACCTCGCTCGCAGCCATATTTCTGACTTGCTGTGGCCCCAACTCTGCAGGAGAATAATAATAATTGGCTAAATATCTCATTTGTAGCACAGGGTTGTCATATCAAAAGTATAGTTGGTCATACCCCTAATTGGTCCAAGTGCAGCATCTTTGGCTAATGACGTTAAATCACTCCCTGAATATCCTTGGGTCTTCCTGAAAATGTCAAACTCAATGATTATTTCACAATATGGAAATAAACAAACAAAATATGGTGATTAATTAAAAAACCTACTTGGCTAAATAGGAAAGTTCACTTTTGGTCAAAGGATTCCCATGCTTAGACAACAGATTTTGAAGCAACAGGGCTCGTGTCTGTAAACAAAAATAGTAATAAATGTCACACTCATCAATATATGTAAGAATTGTTCCATTGGTTTATTTTGTTAATTCACCTCTTCGTCTGGTAAAGTCACGTAAATTCTTTTTGCAAAACGCCTGCAAAAAGACATGGGTAAAAACACAACAATCTGTGAGTGCAACTGGTGGTTTTCAGGTACTAAAATATGATTTCATCCTCCCAGAAATATGCTAAATATTTAATTAAATAATGAAATATTAAAAAGAAAAGTTACAAATGCTGAAACAAAAAGGCTCAGTGTAACTTTTCTGGCACTTCCTCAAAAAATCAGCAAATTAACATAAACATAGATTATGTTTAATACCATACTGTGGAACATTCCAAGCAAAGCAATGCATCTCCATAATGACATGGTAGTGGTGAACCCTTCACCAAAAAAAGTAATGTTGTATTGTGATGTCATCTGAAAGCAATGATCAAATTAGTTGCAAAGTTTTCTAGTTTCTACCTCAGCACAGCTTCATCGAGCTCCTGGGGCCTGTTTGTCGCCCCCATCACAAGCACTCGGTCGTCTCCTCCCGACTGTACCTGAAACACAAGAGTTAAAGTTAAAATGCACTAAAATCAAACTTCAGCTTTAAATCCCTCTTACCCCATCAAACTCAACAAGGAACTCAGTTTTCAATCGCCGCATGGCATCATGTTCCCCTTCTCTCCTCTCACACAGCAAACTGTCAACTTCATCTGATGGGAGAAGATTCACACTTGATTAAAAAATACAGTGAACATTGCTTGGATCGTAAAGTAAAGAAATACTGACCAATAAAGATGACTGAGGGTTGTAACTCCCTGGCGACAGCAAACAAGGCTCGAACTAACTTCTCCCCCTCACCAACCTTCAATTTGAGCAGAGGACATTAGCTAAGTTAGACGGGTTCAAGTAAAGACAGTATGCTAGGAAAATAAGTTTAATAATACTCTTCTTACATATTTAGAGGTCAAACTAGCAGCACTGATGTTGAAGAAAGTTGCTTTTGACTCCGCAGCAACAGCTTTAGCCTGGAAGGGAAAAAAGTTATACATGGTAACTATACTATAATATATTGTCAAGATAAAAGAGAAAAATGTACTTACCAACATAGTTTTGCCATTTCCGGGTGGCCCAAATAAAAGCAATCCTCGTGCTGGTGCTCTCAGCCCAGTGAAGAGCTACAAAGTCAAAATTCTTGATTAATAATCTATAACACACCAATATACAATCAAAGTAAATGTAGTTATTTAAACCTCTGGTCTTAAGGCAGGAAGAATAACAATCTCTTGGAGTGCTTGTTTTGCCAGGTCTTGTCCTGCAATGTCTTCAAATGATACAGTAGCTCCACTGGATTGAAGACAAATAAATATTCAATTACATCTCAAACAATAATCATATAAGCTTGGCACTCATGTATACTGAACTGCACCTGTCTACAATTTCATTGAGGATCAGATTTGCCAATTTGCTGTCGACATTCTTGAAGTTTTTCATATCCCTCCTTACTGGCTGCTTCACTGCTGCTGTTCTCCCATTTGATTTTGCAGTGGTGGGGGTTACCTTTAAAAATAATATTAATGTTTGCTGTTATTAAAGAAGACACTTATGGGGCTATTTAATATGAAGCTATAACATAGTTATTTTACATTTTGTTCATTATAAATGATAATGTTGATCTAAAAAAGCTTGATAGCAGAAGTGGGTCTATTGAGTTAGTGATGATGATGAAACAATAATTAAAATCTCATATCTGATTCTACATAATCTCAATGTGATTCTACATAATGTGTCCACTCAAAACTGTAGATGTTAAGATTTTTAGTCAGGCAGTATGGTTTTTAGATTAGATCAAATTTACCTTGAAATCATTTGTTCTGGATGTGGACCGTACAGTTGGTGATGGTCGGATATTAGACGGTGCAGAGCGGGGAGCAGGCTGACTCTTGAGAACAGGTTTTGGTTGAGTTGAAAAGAAAGACGCTGAAGTCCTCTCAGAATCACTACGTTGTTTGGAAGCCAATGTTGTTTCTATGTAAGACAAAGAGTTTAGGGTTATCCTGTGCAATATACAGTATACTGTATATAATGAAATAAATAAACCACCTGGGAGTGCAGTGCATAATGGCGGAATGGAACTACTAATCAAGTTCAGGTTACCTTCTTTGAACCTTGTGTGCATCTGTACACAGCATTTACGTAAAATTAGCAAATGTACTCTCGGGGTGATGTGCCAAAAAATGATCATAATTTTCTTGGACCCCAATCACAATTTTGATTTTATCATCATTCATGTAGACGTAGCATTTTTACCACCTCCTGTCACACATTTACGGAGGCTGACCAATAAGGAGTGAGGGGGAAAAATGAATTTCTGAGTCATGATATGACAGTTTCACCAAAATACCACATTGTCCCAAGGGTCATTGTGATTAAATTTTTATTGTCATATTGCCCCACCCTTCTGCTATGCATAATAAAAAGTGTAATTGTAAACTTGTCATGAATAATTAAGTGTGCACCCATAGGACTATTTGTTACACCACCTTCAAAATGTAATCTTAATTCATCTAAATTCTTCAGTCCCTTTCAGTTTCCCTTTCAAGTTTCTAGTATTTTGTTGTGGCCTCTTTCCTGCTACATACTTTACAGTATAGGGCTCAGTAATAATTGAAATGGCAACGCTGTTTCACCTGAACTCTTCTGGAGTGGAAGATGAGATTTTGACACTACAAGCCGACATTCAGCTGAAATCCAGAGCTCATGGACAGTTCTTGAACTTACTCACAGATGAAAAATACCCCAACGTGAGGAAATGTGCTATCCCCTTGACTGCATTATGTGGCTCCACTTATTTAGGCAAGTCAGCGTTTTCCCACATGAGGATCATTAAGTCCAAGCACCGTTCCACCATGCCCAATGATCATTTAGACTAGTGCTTAAACCTGGCTGTCAGCAGCCATGGTCCGGACTATGCAAGTAATCAGAGTAAGGTAATGACAAACAATGTGAGATAAATTGCGCAATATGGGTTCAAACAGCTATGCAAGGTACATCAACATTCATTGTACATGTAAAGAATTTTCAATATATTTATAAATAAATAAATGATTTGCATTTTTGTAGTAGACAGATCACTTCGACTTTGTGTGTGTGCCTGATTTACGGGAATTAATTTCACATACCTAATAAGGCCAGTCTGTCTTTAGCCATAGTGAGATTATTGACCATTTTATCTTGTAGTCTTTTGGCTCTCTCATATTGCTCCCCTGTAAACACACAAACAGGTCAACAATGGCTCTATACAGTAGGCTTATATTTATGCTTTTGATTGTGTTTTAATCTTACCTTGTGCATGGATTTCCACTTCAATGCCCTTTTCAAGCTCAGAAATCCCTCTTTTGTACCACTGGACTGCCTCCTGTTTCTCTCCTGTTATAATACACCCATGGTTATAACATAGGGGGTAACGCTATTTCACGCATCCCAACAACGCCCAGCTCAAATATTAGCACAAAATACGCACCCGTGTCCTCTTCGTCGATTCTTAAGGCCCGGGAGATGTACTCAAACGCTTGCTTGTGGTAGTTTTTGATCACTTCTGCGTTATCATTGCTTTTATTTGGGTTAATTTTAGTCGACATTACTACTGTCACCTCGCTTCACCTAAACGATGAAAAACTTACGAACTCAACTAAAACGCTGGATTTTAATGGTCATGGATAATTAGATCAATAGAAGTAGGCATGTATAAATAAGGCTACATATGTACAGAAATGCTCATCTCGTCGCTACAAAAACATTTTTCGCTGCTTCCGCTTCTCTGGTGAGTGACAGCGCATGTGCCCGCCCCTCTCTTCTTCTGCTCCATAAATCCTTGTTCCGCTCGGATCAGAATGTTTTCATGGCGTCACCTCCTGGTGTAAATGTACAAATACATGAAAAACTGACTGAACCGGTAATGCAGGAAATTGTGCTATTGTCTTATATAAAATGTTACCACCAACATTAAGAAAATTAACAGGAAAAAAAAGTTTGTTTGGCCAAAGGTGTATGAATTCAATTCAATATAAAATGATGACATATGAAACCATTAATGAAGAACATATTGTAAGATTGTGTTACTCGTGTAGACAATGTGTATCATCAATTCAATGTAAAGTTTTTTGGATGCATGTTGAGCAAGTTATTCGATAAATTTATATCAGTTAAAGGACCACATATACAGCTGCCCTTAAAGGCACACTAGGCCTATATGTAACTTATGGATGAGTCTATGAAAATAGAAAGTTATCCAAATCTAAATCTAAACAAGCATGGGGAGGTTTCCCCAGGACAGTTTAATTAAAATTAAAATATATGGTTTTATTTTAGACTTAGACAAACTTTATTGATCCACAAGGGAAATTATTTGGACACAGTAGCTCACACATCACAAGATAATATAATAACAGAAAAAACATGAAATGTAATAATAAAATTTAAATACGTAGCAAAAAAGATAGCAAGAGACAGGTGTTGAATAAGACATAATTATGTAAGTATATATGTACAGTCAAAACTAAATAGAAAAAAGCAATAAAATATAAAATCTCAGCTATATACAAGAGGTCATAGGAAGACAGTGCAATGATGATATGATTTACAGGACATAGGGTAGGATAGGGTATCCATTACATAATGGTGAGTTGTTGTACAATTGTAGGGAGTAATATCTTGCATAAGGATGAATTGTTGTACAGTTGTAGGGAGTAATATCAGTTACATAAGGATGAATTGTTGTACAGTTGTAGGGAGTATTATTTTTTACATAATGATGAGTTGTACAGTTGTAGGGAGTAATATCTTTTACATAAGGGTGAATTGTTGTACAGTTGTAGGGAGTATTATTTTTTACATAATGATGAGTTGTACAATTGTAGGGAGTAATATCTGTTGCATAATGGTGAATGGTTGTACAGTTGTAAGGAGTATTATCTGTTAGATAAGGGTGAGTTGTTGTACACTTTTATGGAGTATGATATGAATATAGTCCTGCATCTCTCAGTTTTTACTAAAGCTAATTTTCACAAATTTTCACTAATTTTACTAAAAAAAAAAAGTTACATGCTGGAGAAAAGAATTTTGCTATAACACTGTCAGTAAATGCTATAGCTCAGTGAAGCCTCATTATGATGGATTAAAATTAATCTTTTAGTTTAGAAAATAGCAGTGCTGTCTAAAATCCTTTGGAGACAAAAGTTACCATCATCTTCGCAACAGCCAAACCCAGATTCAGTCTCCACCAATCAGATTATTTGGGTTATTCAGGCAGCCAATGGGAGCCGTGTATTACTCATGGAGCGGCTTAAGTCCCGCCCCCTACCTGCTCCTCAATTAAAGCTCTGATCGTCGCTCTGCTCCTGACAGCTACATTGGCATTTCGGTCTCGCTTCTTTTGCATTGGCACTTAAAACGCCTTCGTATTTTTGTGCCTTTCGAAGTTTTGCGAATACCCTATCTAGAAACGCTTCAGCCGCCTGCGTTTTCTAAGTTTTCTCCGGCTAAATACATGCTAACACGAAGACATCCCACACAGCCAGCTGACGGGAGGTTGTTATAAGCAGAGGCTGTGCTGCTACTACCCTTTGTCTGTAGACTACAAACAAGTTAACAACGAAGACCTGGCTCTTCCTCTCGCTTTTGACAACCCGAGTCATTTCTTTTGTTTTATTTCTCCTGATAAAAGTGAAGTAAAGCAAGATAGGCGGCTGGGGAACCAAGATGTCGAACAGAGGGAATTGCAGAGACGCCAAACACGCCGGGGCCTGGTACTCTGCTTCGGGTAATTGTCAACAGTGCACTGGCCTGGTAGCCCTGTTAGCTAGATGTTATTTCTCTCCCATTAGGCCAAGCAGGGCTCATTTAACTTAATATTTTATTTTACTATTCCTATTGCTAAGAAGACTTTGGAGACGCATGTAAAACATAAAATTATGTGCTGTTTGTCGTAAAGTTTCTACTCTACTTAGCAGCTAGCTCTAGATGTTAGCTTTTTGCTATCTACTGCCTCATCTCTGGTCCTGTTTGGTGCATGGTTGTTTTGAGCTTATTCGGCATTTTCCTTTGTGGTTGGTTGATAACACTGATCAAAACACAGTGACCTGCATTGGTATGGATTTTGGCCAGTCACGATAGGCTCAAAGTTGAGGAAATATACTTCAGATTGCTGATCAAATGGCATTTTCTTTACCAAATGGAATTGTCTCTTTGTATCAGGCTACTGTCCATTTACCCCGTGGTTCATAATGTCATGACATATTCAAACTTCAGATCCAAGACCTCAAGTTTAGTGCAGAGCTGCTGTCTGCTGTGAAACAAAAGACTGGGCAGGGCAGAAAACGCTGAAGGTTCACGTTGCACCCCTTCCCCCATTTCACTCGGTAGTGCTTTATTTCAGCGTAAGAAGAAAAAAACTACAATAAAACTGCTGTTTACAAATGTGACACGCGCATCTCTTTATAATTATTTTTAAAAAAAATGCGTACCGCCATTGAACAAAGCAAAAGTCTCTCAGTCTTAGACGCATCGACCTGGACGTCCTTGGTTGTTTTTTTATGCTAATGAGCTTCTTGCTTTTTCTATTGACAGCATTGGGGTCCCATTAAACTAAAAGGACAGTTTATCTTGTTGACAAATGTGTTTGGATTTACCTACCCTGCATCAAGCAGAAGCTTGCACAAAAGCACCGGTGCTTAATTGTTATTGTCTAACACTAAGTAAGCTGCTGTGTACAGCTCCTCCTAGGTTTTGTCTAATGTTCTTTTCCAAAAAGATGATGCCTTGTTGTAGCTGCTGAGAACAAGATGCAAACTCTTCTGTTTTTAAATAAAAACCTGACACCTTGGGTATTTATATTGTATTGAATGATGTGATCACATGCTAATTTGGAAAGGTATTAGATAGATGATGTATTATTTCCATTAAGCTCTATTTGTGTGACAGGGACAATAACGTGTGACATGGACAATAACCAGGCACATTCAAGTGTGAACTCTAGGCAGAATTAGTTTGTTTTTCCTAAAGACAATGTGAAGCTAAATGTTAATAAATAATTATCAGAGTTAAAGATTGACAGATATGTGTTTTTCATGACCATTGCCGATACTGATTGTTTAGAAGCCAGGGTAACCAGTGACTGATGAGCTCTGCGGATATTTTTGGCCGATATTTTTTGGCTTGTCTATCATAAATCTATAAGAGAACTGTATAGTCACATTTTGCATATTTTTTAGGCAGCAGCTTTCCCAAAACTAAATCTCGTCCAGTTGTTGAAATTTAAAGCTGATGACCAATACACTAAAAAGTGTAAATGTGAGCTATATCAGCCACTAAACTAATAAAAATTAGAGATGTAATCTTAAAGATCAAATAATGGGACAAGATCAGATTGAGGTCTGGTTTAGTGATAGGCACAATAAACAGTCACATCCATGTCTGAACTTCTGGCAGAAGATGGTGATAAAGGCAATATAGAGTTAAGTAAATTAATAACGATCAAGATATGTTCTAGGCTTAAAGATAATCGAATTTATACTTGATAATAGTGCAATAATATACACATTAATAATATATGTGGATCTGTCTGACCATATCCATTTGCTGTGCTTCTCAGGTGCTCAGCTTAATGCACAGTTGGAGGGTTGGCTGTCCCATGCTCATTCCTCGTTCAGACCTGCTCGAGCCATCATTGCACCGTAAGCACAGCTGCACTCCTGAATTAAAGTGTGGCTCTGTTTCAGTATAATATCACGTGTCTTCTTCCACAGGCATGCTGGGTACACCTACTGTGGTGCATGTGCAGCACATGCCTACAAGCAAGTCGACCCTTCTGTAACGTAAGTTTAGTTGGCATATCATTAACTAATATGCCCCTACCTCGTCAGTGATTAAATGTTTGTTTTTAACAGTCGTAGGGTGTTCATTTTGGGACCTTCCCATCACGTGGCCCTGTCTCGTTGTGCATTGTCTCCTGCAGAAGTCTACAAAACTCCTCTGTATGATCTACGGATTGACCAGAAGGGTATTTGCGCTTGGACTTTACCTGTCTTTCTGGTTGTTTTTGGTGTGTAACGTTATGCTGCTGTCACGTGCCATTATTAAGTCTTTGAATGGTACAAATGGGACAAAATGAGGCAGTAATAATAAAATGCATAATGCTGTATGGAGAAATTATGTGAAAAAAATACACAAAAAAACTTATCTATCCATGTATGCAAATGTACTTTCAAGTTTGTTTGTTTTTTATTTAAAGCTTATTAACTAACATAAGAATTACATGTGTGTTTCAGTGTATGCTGAGCTTGGAAAAACTGGGATGTTTGACCGAATGACTCAGAAGACCGATCTAGAAGAGCACAGTATTGAAATGCACTTGCCTTACACTGCTAAAGCCATGGAGAGGTAACATACTTGCATTAATTACACAAACAAAACGTAGCACATAAAAGGTTTTATCATGACGAGTCTTTTGGGTGTTGAGTCAATTGTCATTCTGCACATGCTCTGAGCTATAGGCCCACAGTACTGTGGCACATGAGAAGTGTCAGTGTGCATAATTGATGGCAGCCTTCTGTTTGGTTGGCAAGAGTTAAAAGTAATTTCTTGGGAGGAAGCAGGAAATACAGAGAAAACAGACAACAAACTAGGTCTGCTATGTCAATAGTCTGTTCTCCATGATTTAGCACCGAATGGAGGGTCTTTTGAGGACATTGTTAATGTATTCACATTTTTTGCTCATTTAGCTGGGATTGAGTGTTATTATTTCTGTTATGCTGTTTTCAGTCCTCTTATCTCTGTCTATTTGTTTGTGGCCAATTCATCAATTCAACTCATGATGGACCATAAATGCATCAGTTACCTACTTCCTGTGATTAGTTTTTCTGTCCAAACACCGAGCTGCTTTAAGAAGTATGCCCCATAGTAGCAGCTAGCTGTTGAACATTTCACTTGTGTCTGAAAGAGATGATCCAATCTGTAATAAACATGTTTTTAATTTTTTTTTTTAATTATTTGTAGTCGCCGAGATGATTTCACCATTGTTCCTGTTCTTGTGGGTGCACTAAGTGAATCTAAAGAACAGGAGTACGGACGCCTGTTCAGCAAATACCTGGCTGACCCCACCAATCTTTTTGTCATCTCATCTGACTTCTGCCATTGGGGTAATACAAAATTTAAAAACAAACCATTGGTAAAATGTGCATAAAGGAGACCTGAGATCTGCACTGATGCACTTACTGTTTCATTTCAAGGTCAACGCTTCAACTACACATACTATGATGATGCACAAGGAGAGATCTATAGATCTATCGAGCATCTTGACAAAATGGTAATGAATTTAGTGTGTAATAAAGGTTTTGTTTCTAATAATCCTAATATCTTGTTTGCTGTATTTTTTGCTTATTTGTTTAGGGGATGCGGATTATAGAGTCGTTGGATCCAATCCTTTTTACCAACTACCTGAAGAAGTATCGCAATACTATCTGTGGACGGCATCCAATTGGAGTGCTGCTAAATGTGTGTAAACCAAAAGAACATACTCTGCTTATTCATTTTAACATCCTCTAAATTGCGTAAATTGTGCTCTAAACTGTCCCTGACTGTTTCAGGCTGTGGCTGAGCTGAGGAAGAATGACATAGATATGAGCTTCACTTTCTTAAACTACGCACAGTCGAGTGAGTGCCGGAGCATGGATGATAGCTCTGTGAGTTATGCCGCTGGAGCACTCGTCGTCCATTGAGGTCAAAGGTCGTAGGGGCCTCAGCAGCGTCGCCACTCGACCCTTACGATCTATCGCCATATCCCCTCCAAATACCTGCCCCGCCCCAGCTGCACCTATTACTGCAGAATGGACCTAGACACTCAAAGCCAATACAATCCCACCTCTATCCACCTTTCTACTCTCTCCTCTCAACTTGAAGTGTGCTGGATCTCTGGATTGAAGTATTTAGCTTGAAGTGCAGTTTTGAGATTATGTAGGCTATGGTTAGAGGAGTTGTGAAGAGGAGGTTTAATTTGGGATTTTTCGAAACCTCAGATTATAGCAAGAAACAGATGTTTATCCCCTTTTGTTTACATGAAAGTAGATAAGTTGTAAATCTAACATTTACTTTTACTCAAAACAAGCAGACCTTTTGTAATTTGATTCAGTGAAGAAAAAATAAAATGGCAAATTTCTGAAAACAATTGAAAATGGTGCCAGATAAACATGATTGAGGAGGTGAAGGCTTTTGCTGTTTGTCATAGGTAACAATCTCCATATAGCTCTTTATATATTAGTTGCTAACAAAGGGCTGCTACCAACAGAACTTACTAACCCCCTGCTATGTAAAACCAAAAAATTACATATATTATACCCAGTTTATTAAGTTTAGCTCTTGTTTTAAAGTATTTTATGAGATGTGGTAGTATTTACCTAAACAGTTTTTGGATTTTGAACTAGGCAGAAGTGTCAGTTATTTCTCATGTACAACAGTTAAATATTTGTAGCATCCGTTACATTTGAGATTTGTATAGTCTGCGGATCTTTCGCCACCGCTGGACTGCATTTTAGGTGGAAGTTTACCGAAATGGCACCTACGGTTTAGACTGACAAATAAATGCATACAGTTTTTGAGATTTTAGGCCACAAAATGTTTCCTTTCAGTCCAGGCACAGCTTTGATGGGCTACCCAACACTAGTTATTAGAACTGACTAATAATAAGATAGTAATAGGATTTGAATACATTATACCATACATTATAATAAATTTAATATTACACTGATATGATAATTTTCAACTATTTCTCTACAATTTGCAGTAGCATTTTCAGGTTTTGAAAAGTAGGCATAAGCAGCAACAGCGCACAATATTAAATGCTCCTCTGGACTATTGCAGCCATCTTAAGTGGCTCTGCAGCAAAAAACAAAGTGAGTGGAATGGAAAGGCTGTTACATTTTACATCAGGCTACAGTACTTTGGGCCCGCTTGACCTCTAATTTAAAGGAAACTAGTTAAGCATGACACACTGTGCTATTGTGCCTTTTCTCACCGTTGCACATAAACATATTCAACATATTATTGTCACGTTTAAGTCTTATATTAGAATGTGTCTCTTGGTTTCTCTTCCCATCTGTGGCTCTCTCTCTCCCCCATGCTTAGTTCACCCAGCTCGCCCCAGCTGTGTGACCCCCCCCCCCCCCCCCCTTTTCTTCCCCTCATTGGTCTAAAATGGCACCAACTGTTATCTCCTGTCTCCAGCAGGGAGTGGTGTTCGTTTTGTCCACCTCACCTCATTCCTGTAGAGGCAAAAGCTGAAACCTCAATACTGTTCATGTTCTGTTTTACAAATCTTTTTTTATTTGGAAGTTGTTTTTGTATTATATTGTTTTCAGTTTTTGCTTAGAGAATGGGAACTTACACATCACATACATTAAAAATATAAAAAGAAAAAAAATTACTTACTGCTCCCTAAATGGAGTTTTTTATCTCAGGTTCCACTGACAAAGCATCCCAAAAGGCTCTTAAGAAAAAGCCGAAGATTCATGTTACAAAAAAAGTAAAATGTTCTGAAAAACAAATCTGCATTAATGTGTCTTTTTTAAACTTTACACAGCTTTTAATTACTAGGGTTATTGCAAACATTCGCAAAACTTATCTCATGCCTCAGGCCAAATGTCATGTGTCCATCTTTGGAACATACGGGTTCAAACCTTATGTGTTTTTCAAGTATATTTGTGTTATTCTTGTCTTGATTTCCACAAAAGGTGAAGCACATAACAGTTCCCCCCATGCAGTATATTTCAAATGGGGCTAAACAAGTTAGGAAAAAATGTCATTACATTTTCCCAAAAGTATTGTGATTTATGTTTTCAAATAAATTCAGTCCACAGTGCCCATTAACACAAGGAGTATTGACATTTGAGAAAACTGAAATATAAATGAAAGACATTGAAGGATAGTTAGTTTTTTTGCTATATTTATTCAACATTACACACACACACACATAATTCTGTGCATTTTCACACAGAATTAAGACAAGAAAAGAGAATGTATATTTGATTAAAAATGTGAAGTTAGTTTCACAATAACAAGTAAATATAAATCCTTTTAAAATACAAACTGGATGTGCTCGTATAATACCATGCACACGCGTAGATATAATCTATGCATCAGCAAAACTTTTATATACACTAAGTGACTATGGATATTCATTGAGAATATACGGACAAAAACAGAGCCCGCATGTTCCACAGTGTGCACAGGATGGCCTGCTGATTTGTAAGAAACACAGGATTTCAAAAACTGCAGTCTTGAACTCCATGGGGTCTTGTTTGTACAACTGAGCACTATTCTCGCTAGAATAATCACAAAGAAAAATCAACCTAATTATCCTAATCTTTGCCCGGCCTTTGAAGCAGCTCTCTCACAGCATTCCAGCAACCTCTAACTGGGTTTTGGGTGGAGTTTATCGTCTTGTTTACATCCAGGATTACACAGACGCTTGGCGATAACCTTACGAAAAAAGGATTAATATATTGTGCACGCTAATCTGGAGGTACAGCCTGACAAGATGCACTGCTCCCACGATTTGGTGAATGTTCTGAGCTGTGGGATGATCCTGGTTAGTGTGGGACATCTTATTTATCACAAAGAGGCTCATGCTTCGTACGGGCGACACATGGTGCTCAAGGGTCCTGTCCGGATGGTCCCAGCCAAAGTGGCTTGGTTTCTCCAAGAGATGCCAGCGCTCCTGATCCCTCTGCTCCTCAGCCTCTCCTCTCACGGCTCCTCCAGCCTGGGCCGGAGTCTACTTATGTGGACCTTCTGTTTACATTACTTTCAGAGGTAAGTAATACTAACTAACACATTTTTGTGACTTCAGCATTTATTAAGGGCACATTCACACTTTCACACATACTACACACACACTTGGTGGAAATTAGTACTGGCGCTACAACTTGGTACAATGCATCTCTCCTGTTAAGGTTAATGTATATTGTGCACTGTCCCCGTCTCATTAAATAAATAAACTAAACTAAACTACAACACAAAGTTGGAACTAATCTGAGATTAAAAGCAGAAGGACCCCTGGACTAAACCAGGACTGAACCAGGTTAAAACCAAACCAAGTCTGTATTCCTAAACAGAGTTACATCCAGGACGCACGTTAGAAGGTAAAGGAAGTATTAGGAATTATAAAACATTTATAAAGTATGTGTTTTGAGTCCCTTATTGTGAAAAATGCAATTTATATTAACATGTATAATATATCATATTAATTATGCATATCAAAGATGTTGATGTATGTGCAAAAGTAGTTATTTGCTAGTATTGATTACATTTGTTGGAGTTCATTAGTATCTAATAGCATATTTCATTGAATAACTTTTCAAAAACATTAAACTTCTAACTAAACTTTCAGACACCACACTTTACTGTGGTGCATTCTTTGATGTTTTGTCCTTAAAATTAACATTAATGTATAAAATCAGATGTTACTTACTTTTAACTTGTCCTTGAGTAATTTCTTGAACCTCCAGTTTTACATCTACTTGAGTAATACTATTCTGAAGAAATATGTTAAACTGTTTATTCTATTGCAGGACATTTGTGTACGCTCTGCTTACCAGAGGACGGCCTTTCCCGTTGCGTGTGATGGTCGCAGCAGGTTTCTCCTGCTCTTTGAATGGCTTCCTCCAGAGTTACTACCTCCTGCATTGTGCACAGTTTGGGGAGGAATGGACTTCAAAAGTTCACTACAAAACAGGTCTGAGCACTGAAATATTCTTAGATTCCCTTTGCCATTGGTAAATAATTTCTCAAATGAGGCATTCTTTTTATCAAGGATTAATGCTATTCTACATTGGGATGGCTATAAATATTCATAGCGACTATATTCTCCGTAACTTGAGGAAACCAGGTGAAGTTGTTTACAGAATTCCTAAAGGTAAACGTAATATTACACCTGGATGAAATTTTCTTCAGCTCATCATAAAGATCATGTGGGTGGTTTTCTTCATTTCGGCAGGAGGACTGTTCGAGTACGTGTCTAGTGCCAACTACTTGGGGGAGATTTTGGAGTGGTTTGGATATGCACTCTCCACTTGGTCCCTGCCAACGCTGTCATTTGCCTTACTTAGTCTGTGTTTTATTGGACCAAGAGCCTATTATCATCACAGGTGAGATTATGCTCTCTATTTAATTGCCAGAATTTTATTTTTGTAACTTGTTATATGTTCTGCTCTATGTGATTATAACTATTTTTATAGGTTTTACCAGGAGAACTTCAAAGAGTATCCAGTATTAAGAAAGGCTTTGATTCCATTCATCTGTTAAATGACTGGACTGACTCAACACAGTACAAATATATGAACACAGACACACAATAATTTGTTAGCTTTATTAGAAAGTATCTTACACTACTAAGAAGGGTGTTCAACAAGCAATTCAACTGTAGAAAATAAATCTTTTGTATCTCTTGTACTTTTGTTTGTACTAATAATATTTTTGTGTGGCCTTTAAGCACCATCTTCTGGAAATATTAGGTAACTGGCCTGTGATTGTGGGAGTAGCAAGATACTTAATTTGTATTAATGTATACTGATGAACTCAATCATTTTCAAGATTTCTTTTTTTCTAGTTTGTATCTTGTATTATGTATTGCACATCTAGAGCAAGATTGGCAGTTTCTACAGCAACCTGCAGCCCATTAACTTTGGCTGTGAAGGAGTCCAACACATCAGCCTCTCTGCTCACAGCTGCAGGAGAGAACTCTCTGTATTTGCTCTTTAAAAAACTCCATTTATAATCTTTACAATATTGCACCCCTCCACACCTACACAGACTCAAATTTAAATCCATTTCATCTGTTTTCGGGTCAGTGGGAAGTGTCCAGTGGTGAGCATGAGTCAGATCAATTAAACTACTCCCACCATCGTGAGCCAACGCTGCTGTCACAGACTCCAAAGAGCGGCAAAAGCCCTCTGCAGCAAGCAAATACTCTGTCTTCGTACATCCAAACATCGAGGCAGTATCCACATCAATAGTTTTACTCTAGAAAACAGACAACAGGACTTACAACAACCAGAGAGTAAAGGGGTAGGTAAGGTAGTGTTTTTTAAATTCACAAGTAGTAATGCAATTTACCTTGTGTCTGATATAAGCAGCAAGGTGTGTTTCAGAGCAGCCTGCTCCATGAAGGGCAAACGGATCTCTTAGTGTCAACCTTAACACGTGTTCTGCCTTCTCACATGCAACCTGAAACCAAGTAAAGATAAAGGAATAATTGTTTAATTGTTCATCAATATTATATCTGTAATGCATATTACATAGTAAGAGACTATTATTATGCATAATATTATGTTAAATACAGGTGCAATTATTGTGATATTTTCAATGCTGACGGATCGCCAACCACTTTTATACAGAGCTTCACCCCAAAGTGCCTAGTATTGTCAATATCTTATGAATAGCAATTGCCATACAGCTATAATTTTACCTTTAACTCATTTAGCATGGTCTCATTTCTGTGAGATAGGATGAGAGTGCAGATAGCAGCCTCCTCAATGGGAACCAAATGCAGCATCTTCTTGGATCCAAACGGTCTCATAGTGATTTCTTTCACTTTTCCATAAGCACTGGGTGGGATGGTATGTAGTGTAGCCACTGGTTGTGCACCTATGCAACCGAAACAGAAACGTGTATTAGTAAGTAACGTTAACCAAAACTAAACCTCTACATCCACACTACATTATTACAGATATTTTAAAATGGTTAGTTTTAATTCTATACATGTGTGTGCATTCATCTAAATTAATTTCAAAATAAAGTATCTTTCTAGTAAAGCATCCATCTCCTTAAACAAAACAATACAATCATGTAATGAGCAGTTTATTTCTACCTCAGCTATTTCAGTAAGTAGAGGTCAAAATTTCCTACCTGTTATCTGAATAACTGGCTCCAGTAAATTAAATCCCAGTCTCTCTATCACTGTGACACCGTGGTCCCTCAGATATTGCTGTAGTACTGGGTGGATGACCTTTTGACACATAAACAGTTTCACCTCATCTTTAAGAACTTGCTCTCCAATCTTTAGTAGCTGGTCCAAGATTTGTGCCTCCATGTCTGCGCCTTTGTGCACCTCAATGGTCCCTTCTCCAAGCTCAGAAAGGTCCCCGGCAAGAGATGCAGTAAATATAATAGTACGCAGTAGTTCACAATTAACAAGCCCCGTGAGGTCAGGCGTCTCTAGCAATAACCCAGGAAAAATGGTTGAGTCCATCACTGGTAAGCCTTCCACTGGGAGAGTTATTATTCTTCCAAGTTTGACTACACCTGGACTATCACAGGGGACACTGAGTAAAAATCCGTGTACAATCAATCTGCTGATATGGATAATTTCTGATTCTCTTAAAACACAAGCTGGTTTACTGGAGACGACACCATGAGCTAATCTGATGAGGCACTGGCTGCTGCTGAAGTCCACTTTGACTTGACAGGCACAGTCTTCTTGTTGGAGGTAACTTGTGCACAGACCAAGTAAATACTTGTTTACTTTTTGACAAACAGCTTTTCTGAGAGAGGAACGTTGTGCTTCTTCTATAAGAGACAGACACAAAATACCTGCAAATAGACCACAGTCACTAAATCGAGATATGTGGTTGATTATAGAAGTCCTTATTAAATTTATAAAGGGCTCTGATGAGGACAAAGCTGGTAAAAGAACAGAAGACGTCGAGGTAGTGACAACCTGCCCCCCGATGTTATTATGAATTTGTTTTAGTCTGCCTGTAGGTCCATAACACGACTTTAGAAGTTGCCTCAAAATGTTAAGTTTGCTGCAAATATCAGCATTGTTCAGTGGCAAATCCGTACAACGAGCAGGCTGCTTCTTTTCAACTCGAGACATTCCACAAACGGATGGGACCCGAGTCTATAAGCGCAAAGTGTGCCGAAACTCAATTTGATTATAAAATAATAAATTAATAATAATAAAAATCCAAATTAAACAGACAACTTAGCTGATCCCCTTTCCAAAGCGGACTGTCTTGCCAGCATGCAAGTACTAGTGTTTTAGATAGGGCCTGATGATATTTTAATAAAACATGAAACTAAATGTTGATTGTTATATGCATTATAAAGCTAACTTATCAAAGTTAAGCAATTAAATACTTAAATTTAGTCTACAAATTGTTTATTGACACGCCCGTAAACCCAAAGCCAATATTAAAGTTGGCTTTCTACAAAACACCAATAGTTGCCATGGTAGCGCTTATGGCTTGGGGTCCTTTCTCCATTCTTTTTCTCGTCGCATAGTAACGTCATATGCCATATCTTATTGTTTTTCTTCTAATATTTACATCAAGAAAAGTAAAAACTCAACGATCGATCACATTTAATATTATTAACTAAAGTAATGACACAATGAAAATAAAACCCAATAATTACGGTTTTCAAACTTAAATATATTTTGACGTCATCTTCCGTCGCCTGGTTGTTTCAAACAGTTGGCGGGGCATGAAATTTGCAAAACAAACATCGTTTTACTGATTTTTAATACACAAGCACACTGTCAACGTTGGTATGTGCTATATTTTGCTATGCAATTTATATATTTGTTTTCAATCTAATCGCTGATGCTATGGCAAAAAATAACCTGTCATAAACTTATGTAAACATAACCAGTTATATTTTCTGACAATTGTAGCCTGTATTGTCTTCTGTAATGCTAATCTAGTGAACTGCTATAATTTATAAAGAAAGATTATGGTTTCTTATCTGCCAGTTTTTTAACCACGAACATTGCTTTTTTAAATGGTTAATGCCAGTATCATTTGCGTTTGATGAGTTTTTATTATACTTATTTTATTCTTGTTGATTTCCCCAGGAAAGATTTTTTGGGAGAGGTTACATTCCAATGGCTCCTCACAAATACGTCATAAAGGTAAGCGATAACTATAACTACAACGTAAGTGCAGTGGGTTTCAAATACATTTTCACTCTGTCCACTAGAGGTCAGTGCAGAAACATATTGTATGTTTACTCTGAACGTACTCGGTCTCATGTTGTTATTCATTTTATCTGGTCACCTTTTGCATGTTTTAGAACTACTTTCCTCTGAGCCTTTTGTCAGTGAGTGAAGTGAGACGAAGCAGAGGAAACTCATTCTATTAAAATCCAGGTCGTTCATCCTCTGTCTGGTGCGTCGTCAAGAATAATGCAGATCAGATGTTTTTGTTAAGTGCAACCTAAGCTTCTGGCCTCCCCATTTGTTGATGTTTCATTTATTGAGACTTTTGTAGCAGGACAACAGACATTTGTTAGGGATATGTCTCACATCCTCCATAATGCCTTGTGTGCTTCGTTGAGCAGATATTGCATTCATTCCCTTTATTTGTTTCATATGCATGCCTGCATATGGGCTGCACACCACCCCCTTCAATTCGGCTGTGGGAGAAAAGAGGTTCCTTCCCACTGGGCACATAATGATACTGTTGTGTTACCCTGCCTGAGAAAATGCAAAGAGTCTCTACCATGCTTAACCAACTAACCACAAACAAATATGTTAGGAGCATTCAGCCTGAACAATGGCATTCAAGGCTGGTCTTTTGCAAAACCAACATCACCACAATCATAATTCTTAATGTATAAATCGATGACAGTACAATGCAAGAATGTTAGACTGTTTGTTGGGCGTTATGAACAAAGGAATTGCTATCATTGCTCTAAAATTCCTAAAATCATTAAAATAAGCTCTTGGAAAGTATAGACCTTTACCAGGCTTCTGGTCATTTCCTTCAGTTGTAATTTTATAGAGCCAACAGTACAAATAAATCAGACTCTCACTGCAACTTTCTACTTCAGTAAAAGTCTTAGTTATAGTCGGTGAGTCAAGGTTAGTATTGTTGACAAAAGATTACCGTCCCTCCACTAAAATGTGAAGTATAAGATCAGTAAATAAAGTTACATCTATTGCCATAGCCACTGCCTTTATATTGCCTTAGATTCCTTTTGTTTTTAATGGAGGCCGTTTTCTAGTGTTTTATGACTGCCGCGCACATTTTTGGTATTTTTAAAGCACGCTCCTTGCTTCAGGGAGCTGCTGCTGTGCCTCTTCTTAAATAGACTTATTATTATACAGTGATCTACCACTTTTGAGACCTCCCGAAAATGGTCCACAGGCTAAACCACCATTCCATTGAGGAGCTTTCTGCCTGGGACATTACTGCTGTCTGCCTTGTATTAGTGTTGCTGACTTGCCAATGTAATAGGTCGATCCAAACACCAGAGTCATTTAACAATAAGAGAAATGAGGACTCGCAGAGCAGTTTTAATGTCAGAGGTTTATGTGCTGCTTAGTGTTATTGTCACTCCGTGGATGAGCTCATATCGGGCCACACATTAAGTTCCTCTGTACTCTCAAGACACTGTTTGACATTTTCCAGCTTAAGGGGGATTCTTACATGAGAAGTTGACAAGGCTAATGCAGTTTACATGTTTGCGTTGCTACCCAAGTCCACATGCTATTTATTGGTTCTCAAATTGTGGTACAGGTATTTTAACTAGCGGCACGCATGCTTCATCTTGCAGTATACTCTTGTGGTTTTAGTTTAGTTTAAATTATTGCTAGCTTTATTCATTTAAATACATTCTTCGATTATTTGCTTACTTGACTCCTATTTAAATTTAGAGCTTGTTTAGAGGGATGTGCAATTAATCTAATTTAAAATGGGGAAGTCACAATAATCATTCCATTCAGGTTTCATGATATGTGCACTTGTTCTACCTCTCAAAACCTGGAGCCCCACCTTTCTAATCTTAAACAAAGTGTCACAAAACATTACGAAATAAATTTGATAGGTCTATAGTTTCTCCACTGGTTAAATTTGGCAGCGCAGAAGTAATCATTCTAAGTAATTGTGATTTCAACTTTGACCCAAACAATCATGATTATAGTTTTTGCCATAATCAAGTAGCCCGGGGTTAAAACCTTTCAGTTATTCAGTCCAGATTGAAACATGGTCAAATTATTTCTAAAGACATTTTTTTGGTTCCGTTGTTACTTCATTTCACTCTCACAGTTTGTTAAATTCAGGCTTAATTCTCCAGATTTTCCAGGAGGGTGGTGCTTCTTGAAATGCATAGTTTGGATTGTGTATGTCATAGCCTATAAAAATCATGATTTAATTAATCATGTTAAATATGCCCAAGCCTGCAGTTTCTCTATTTTCTCACAAGGATGTTTCAGCTGTGCTTTGTTTGCAGTGTTACCTGGAGATATTCCTGTCCGTTCATGCTGCTGGAATTCCACTGCTGGGTTGTGTCTCTTTTGATCATCAAATAAAGACAACTCAGGTGTGCTAACATTCACCTGAATGGAAGGGAGCTTTGCACATAAAGCACTTCCGAACAGTCCACTCATACAAGCCTCGGTTGTCAAAATCTGTCAGGTTTGAGAAATTAGATTTGATTTTATTTGTGATTTGTGTGCTTTGGGAAAACTCTGATGACTCACAGCTGAGAGAGAGTGGGTGAGAGGGAGGCAAAGAGAGAGAGAAAGAATTAAATAGAGAGAGAAAAGGAGGGAGTGCAAGAGAGATGGATGGAAAGAGAGAGGAAGAGGGTGAAGACGGAGGAAGGGACAGGGTGAAAGAGAGAGAGGGAAAGGGGGTGGAATAGAGCTGGGAACAAGGCAAGTCTGAGGCATGGGAGTGAAGCTGTCACACCCTCAGATCTAAAGAGCTCCCCTGGGTCTCTCTGCAGACTGTAGACAGAACCAGGGAATGTTGGACAAAGGGAGAGAGATGCAAGTTTTATTGAGTGCGACCGCATCTGCTGCCCCTGCACCACTAATGTAAACATCTGTGGCTGGTTATTGTTAGCCTGTGAGCGCTAAGTGCTGGCCCGAGCAGGTCTGGTTCTTATATAGACCGATAGCAATGGCAAAGGGCAGTGAGGCTGGGGAGGAGGAGGCTAGATCCACTCTCTCCGCATACTCTGGGCTGGGTGCAGCACCAGCACAGGCTCCGGGCTCAGGGAGGATGGAGAGGCCAGTCTGGGAGAGAGATAAGAGAAGGTAGAGAGTGTTTTGGGAACTGAAAGTGATATAGACCAGAGCCCCTCATTCTCAAAGAGGCTCAGAAAGTTTGAGACTCACAGAGTCACAAAGTTGTTTATAAAGAAATTATTATTTTTTCAATGCCGTTCTCTCAAATATTTTATTTCCCCATGGTCATTTTTGTCACTGGCTTGTATGTTTTATGGTCTTTTTGAAGATTTATTCTTGTTTTGGTCAAATATTTAGAAAAGAATAGTTATGAGGAAAGAAATTGCATCTACACAGTTTATAGTAAAAATGCAGATGTCTGCCACTAGGAGCCAGTATAGGAACGTAATTGTTGTTATTGGTTTGACCCTTAAGTTAAGTTATGACCTATTGTGATTATCATTGCAAAAAGGTAAGATCCAGCAACTTCAGTAGACTTCCAATTCTGCTTCAGAAAGAGCTGAGGTGCAACCAAGAGCAGCCAAAGGCACATTGCTTGTATTACTGTGTCACATAAAAAATAAGACTTTCCACAACTGTACAGAAACCTGTGTACTAACTGGTGGTAACTACCGGTAACTATATCGTATCATAGGTTGTTTTTACAAATTGCATGCAACTACCCATGCTACCCAAAGGTCCAAAGTTATGGATATCTTTGGGCCTTAACTAAAAAGAAGAGTATATTACTTTTTTGCACTTTTTATCTAGCATAATAAGCCAGTAACCTCTTCATATCCTTCCTTACTAACTAACCAGTCTCACAATTACAGTGGATAAACATTCCTGTGCTCATTCTCTTATCGCTCCTCATTCATCATGTTCTGGTTTTGACTTGGCCATGACTCGGCTTTTCTCACTGAGTCTTGACAACCACACATATTTGAATGCCTCTCCTTTGTCTTTGTTGACTCTTTGTGCCCTGCAGGATGTCTGATTGGCAGTGGGGAGAATCAGGATATAGAGAAATTGAGCATAGCTTCCAGGAAGACGCAGCTCTCCTATTCATTACTGTTTGACAAGACACAAAAGATGGCACAATAAAGGATTTGATATAAAGTAGCTGGTTCTCATTCTCCCCACAGTTCCAAATAATAACCATAGAAAGACAGAACAAAGCAGTCTTGGCCAACTTTTGAATATATGAAAAGAATTGTTTCCTCTGACTTGGCACTCTATCAAGCTTTTCTTTTAAACACTTGTGACAGTTAGGCAATATATTGCCTGAAAGTGGTAAAATGAAATAAGCAAAACATGATAGATTGTGGGAGTCATAAATGGCAAGTATATTACTCAGTTGTATATTCCAAAAACTTTAATTCAGAAGTTAGGACAGTGCAAAAATGGATGATACCAAATACTTTAATAACATGTTAAAATATGTATATTTGTTTTAGGATTTGTATTAGTATGGGTTAATTTTTTTTGCATACTTGACCACATTTTGTCTATATGCATATCCTTTTTTGTAACTAGTAGATAATGAAAGGTGGAAGTTTTAAGCGGATATCCAATTATCATTTTTAGCTGGCTGCAAATGGAAAAAGACACTACTCTTGTGCTCTTTGTTATTCAATCCACAAAGTATAAGATGCTTACAAAGATCTTGCTAAAGAAAGCTCATATGGGAGGTAGAGGTCAAAGGTCGAGCCAAAGTTCAACTCGCAGATCCACTGGTCACTCTTTGTGCTCTGAGTTGACAAATTTTGACCACATGATGCGATTGTTGCCAGAGCCTTTGTGTAAATTAGATTCCTCCTATTTTTGTGTCTCTCTTTGCAAAAACAGCACCCTTAGTTCAAGCATTTGAAAGCTGACAGTTCTGTTTAAAATGGACTGGCCACACTTAGCACGTCTATGTCACTGCTCTCCTGCACCACAGCCCTAAATCCCGCTCATTCAAATGAATTGTTTTCTCGTTAGCATGATTGCATTAGTGACATTCCTGGCAAAATTCCCTCCTTCTCAGAACTACCAAGGATCACATGGTGTTTTTGTGTGGGGGCAGAGCACTGTTTATCATTACAGTCCACTAGTTTGTCATTTGGACCTGTCTCTTGCTTTACTCTGGTAAGCCAAGAGTTGGTCTTCTGGATTTTTTTGGATTCAAAACAGAGTAACCACTTTAACAGTTCAGCCTCTCTGGTTCTCTATAAACCCTGAACTGTCCGAGATATTGATCAAATTAACCTTTTGTCTTTCCTCTTAGGCTGTGAATGGCCTCTAAAAGCTAAAGCAGTGTACTTTAACACTACTGCATTGATCTGATCTACTGGCTTTAAAGAGAGACAGCGAGACTCAAATTAATGAAAAACATAATTGTTAGTTAGAACCCATTACATATTTTCTAATAATAACATGTTTTGTGTTTTTTGGTTGTGTTTAAGGAATGACGAAAACAGCATTTTCTTCTCAATGTCAACTTTTCTTCATTGTGCCTTTTCCTATTTCTTAAATTGTTTTTAGTTTGTGTCAGTGCCGGTGTTTGTTTATCCCCAGCACACTTACCAACAATACCAAGAGTATGAGGAGGACAGCAGATTTCTAGGGAATATACTCATTTAAAAGTATAAACAAGGTATCTGTGTCACTCATCCCACATTGAAGAAACCACAGTGGGTCCTTGGCTGCCGTAGTTTTGACAGACAAGGTCAGAGCCTGTGTTGCTAGGTTTTCCCACGCATTGATAATTGTCAGAGCAGTCAGCTGAGGCCACCAGTCATCCATGGAGCGAGACAAAGACGAAGGATGGAGAGAATACTGACGGAGGAGGAGCTGACAGGCTACATGCACACATTTCATACATGAGAAGAGCGCACATGAGAGGGGCAGGGCTAGTTTCCATGGCATTCACAAACTCTGTGTTGATTCATGTTTCTGTTCGAGAAAGAAAATCATGCAAATATTTAATCATAAAAGTTCATCTTCATGGGTCACAGCTCTTGTGATGGGGGCAGGGTTCTTAATTAATACAATATATTTTGTTGTGGTTCCCTATGATCAGTGGTGCATTTATTTATTGTTCAAAAAATAATATACCATTGTTAGTATTATTACATAGAGTTAGAAATAACTGGGCAATTAATCGAATATTAATCAAGATTCTGTCTTGTTTAATCATGTCAATGAGTCATTGATCATCTTACAACCAGTCCTATGTCACTAAAAACATGTGGTTTGGCACAACATTCAGTCTTTGAAATTTGACAATTTTTGTGTTAAATGGCACTGAACTAATCTATTGTGTTTAAGATGAAATCAACACTGCGACCCATTTTTAAAGAAAATGTAAAATTGAATCAAAAATCAATATTGATCAATACAAGGGAAAATAAGTCATGATTTATTTTTAATTTTTTGCCAAATGGCCCAGCAGTATTGGGATGATCATGGATCATGATCTTTAATCTTACTGTGAAACATTTCAATAAAACATCTATTATTCACTGTTAATTATTGTAAATTGTACCTTTCTCTGAGTGAACTACACCTTTCTTTGAGTGAACTCAAACTTGCACATGAATTTACACTGCAGTTAAGCTGTCTTTACAATTCCTTAATGGTAAGATATTATTACTTTAGTATATTACTTTATAACTGTTAAAGTGGGTAACTTGTGATTCAAACTGTGCAAAGTTGCAGGGAGAATTCATGCAAAGGCTAACAATACCCTTGTTAGTCATGTGGAGGCGACATTTCCTCTAGTTGACTTCCAGGAGCTGTTTAGTCTTCCACCCTTGTACAAAACTCCCTCAAATAAAACATCAGCTCATCCGTTCTCACAATATTCTATTCCCAACACTGACTGAGCCTAAAAGTAACTCAATTTGGAATGATGGACAGAGAATCAATTTAGTTTTCGATTGGGACTTGTTTTATTCTGGACAAGGAGCAGCGTGGGCCTTCCCCTACACACCCTGCTAATTCATTTGTGCACGTCATCTTGAGAGAAAATCTGCAGAAACATCCCTCATGTCTGGGTTGTAAGAGTTTAGTCATCCTGTCTGCTCCGCTTTAGCCCATGAGACAAACTTGGCCCAAAACAAAGCATTTAGTGTGCAATGTTTTCCCTGTTACTGAATGCCTCTTAAAACTTGACTACTATGCCTTTTCTTTGCAATATCACATTCAATTGTATCTTTATTTTAATCGCGTTTTCTCTGTCATTTAGTGGGTGGTCCTGGTCCAACTTCCTCATCCAGGGAGCAGCTGAGTTCACATGAAATTCATTTTGCTCTGTACAGCGGGCAGCTTTTTGCACTCAAGTGTAAACCATAATCAGGCAAGCTGCAAAGATGTAACAGTCACCTAACCAGCGGCGGCGTTTCAGCTCCTCATGTCCCTCGTAGCTTATTGTCACTGACACGATGACATAGTGCTCAAGGAATTCACTCTCTGTCCAAGTTTGTAAAGCGCTCTTAAGTTTAGAGTTGAGGCACTATGTAAAGTAAGGGTGGATTAGAGGAGGTTAACTTTGAGTCTGTTACTGGCCTGGTTTAATACAGTAATCCTTATTTTATTTTAGAAACAGACTCTAATTTTTAAATGATAATATCCAATATGCATGATGTACAATAGAGCAAGAGCAATTGGCTAAAGAGATGCTCTATGCATCAGTTAGTCAGCTGAAGTATTTCTCTCTCATCTCTGACCATCTGATTCAAACTCCCAAGACCTGATAATAACTGTGTAGAGAGGTAGTACTGGTAGTCCTCATATGTAAAATTTGATTGAACTCATGATTCGCTTCCAGATCTCCAGATAACTCTCTCTGTGCCTTCTCTTTTCTGCTGCGGTCCATATCCTTATAATCCCATAAAGTAAATTGGTTGACTAATAAAGATATTGGACGACTCCACAAACAGATTAATTTGCCTATGAATTAGGACTAAAGTCTTACAGCTCTAATATGCAATGTTTACTATTGAGGAGATTGTGATAGTGCTCCTTAACAATGACTTGGTGAATTTTAACACATAGCTTCTTCTATCATCAAAACATACCAAGGTAACTTATACTCTAGAAGTAATAGTTACCCCCCCGCTTGATCATTGGTTCAAACTTTGCAGAGTGCTGTCCTTGTGTGCGTGGGCAGGACGCTATTTAGGAACTACAAGTTGCTGGTTGCAACAGGAATGGCATTTTCTTTTAAAATTCTGTTGAAACACATGACTGGTTTGCTATGGGATCCTCCTCAGTTATTATAATAGTGTCATAGTTTTTAAATTTTCTTTTGTTTTGTCACTTAGTTACTCAATAAATGTTCCTGATAAAGCCCCTCACAATAATTACTAGATTTATCATTCAATAAATGAAAGTTGGAACTATATTGCTGCGGGCTCAGTTTGTATTGTGTGTATGTTTTCTTTGCACTAATGGGTTCATTTTGGGTTTATAGTATGATAAGATTTAAGATGTTGAAGGTCCACTGATAGCATCTATAATATAATATAAGTCATATATGTTTAACTAGGACTAAAATGCTTTTTATATTTGGAGATTAATTATAGTGTACATTTAGAAAAGTGTTTCCTGAGATTATTATTGTGTCAAGGGCATAAAGTAGTTTCAGTAACATGTTATATCCTGATGTTTTCTGTAGAAATATACAACACTTTCCATATGTTTACTGTGTCATGCCTACTCCTGATAACACAGAGTGGATCAGAGTTTGTTCCTGAGCGCATTCACTGGTTTTGTATTATGTAATCCCTATTTATTTACTGAGTTTATCTTTGAAGTTTTCTGTGCAGTGACCTGGGGCATATGGGCTGTATTGTGAGACTTAGAAAAGAGGATATGTTTTTATGAGGAGAGAGGAGACACAGGGGGTTAAATAGGCTGTATTTTGGGGAGAGATTGGTCCAAAGATGGCTAGACTGAAAATGCAAGCAGCCAGGGAGCTGTGTGAGTGGCCTGGAGGGGCCTTTGAGCACACAGGGTTATTAAAATACAGGTATAGTGCATGATATGAGAAGAATACAAAAGGTGATGTTGAATTTAACTGCAATGCAATTCTCATTCAAGTTTTTACTCAATCCAGTTCAGTGTTTGTTCTCAAGCTGTGGTACACAGACTTGTTCAGGTGGCACAAGTGAAACTTTTGTAGTTTAAATGTCTGATCCTTGCGTACTCTTGTTTTATTCATAGTTTTGGTTAAGTTTAGATTAAATTTATTAGATAATTATTGCATTCATTTTTGAGACTTTACCTGATACTTTACCTGATTTTAAAACTACCAGTAATGGGAAGCATCTATTTAAATCTGTCTTAACTAATTCATATGCATATTACTAATGTCCTTTTTCCATATGTCAAAGTGAAAAAAGGAGAGAGATTAAAAATAACCTGTTTTTACAAAAAGAAAAAAAAATACACAAAATGTTCTCATTTACAATAAAGTTTGGTACCCAACTTAAATTGTGAAACTAATATAAGAATCATATGCATTTCAGATTTCTTACTGGGTCAGTAGGTTTATAGTTGGCGGCACAATATTTAGTTCTGTACAGATTGTATACTTGATCATACTTGTCATTGCCTTAAAATACATTTAAAATACATCTTTAAAATATTTTCAAATTTCAAAAGCTGAAATTATACACATTATAAACCTATAAACATGATGATGATGATGATGATTGCCAACCTTATCCAGCTTTTCACTGCATGCAACAGGTCCCACAGAGCAGGGGAGTGGAGGCTGTGTGAGCGGCCTGCCTGCCTGGGGTGATGTTTGAGCACATAGGGGGTCGTTGTGGTTTGTCCCGCTGTCAATCACCCCATGCTCTGATTTCCTTTGTTGTCTACCAGCTCAATGCCCCTCAGCAACCTGCCTCTGTCCTGTGTCTTTGTGTTACAGTGTGGGAACTTTGCCGTGCTGGTGGATCTCCACGTACTGCCCCAAGGCGACGGGCCGGCGGACCCCAGCTGGTTTACGGCGGGCCAGGTCGAGGTAAAGCCATGGAGAGGAAGGGGCGGGTGTGAAGAAGTGTGACTGAATGTATGGCTTCTGTTTCTGTGGGGGACTTTTCACCACAGAGCTGCAGCGTGGAATCTAAGGCGACTTTGAGCCTCCTGCCTTTTATTCCTCTCGTCTTTTGTATTAAAACTCGGGCCACTTAGCACTCATTGGGTTCGTTTAACGGCCTTCCAAAGACATGGCCTGGTGATAAGGCCTAAATTTTATTCATGATTAAAAAATAGAAAATTTGTGATGAACATATAATTGACAATAGCTGAAAAATACTTAATCGTAGCATTTTAAATATTTTTGCTAAATGTGTCTTAAATGCTCTTTAAGTTTTAGTTGTAAGCTCTGCTTCCACACCTCAAGTCATTTCTCTGCCATTGTTTTTAGCCTCCTCAATCTGTTAGGAATTTGGAGAATTAGTTGCAATCCATGTCTAGTTATATAATGATATTCAAATTTCATATCACTCCCAAACCAAACAATACGTCATCATGAAAAAAATATATGACTCAGCCCTAGTTACTAATTAAAAAAAAAAAATGATGAAAAATTACTAAAATTTGTCCTTGTATCAATTTCTTCAGGAAGTGACAGCTTTAGTCCGTGATGCTGTGGACCAGAGAGTGAAGCAGTACATCGAGTCCCTTCACAACAAAAGAGTTAACAAGCACAGGAAAGAGCTGATGCCAGCATCTGCCGTTTATGCAAAAGGTATCAACACTGAACTAGTCATTTCAGAAAGAACTGATCAAATACATTGTTTGCTTGTCAGAAGTCACAATTATTTTGGCAGTGTTTTGTTTTTAGTTTCACAATCCTGACAGATCGAGTCATCCAGGTCTTCCCTTTCTTTGTCCTAGGTGTGTCTGTTAGCTAATAACAAATGACTGGAAGGTATACTCTGAGAAAACCATTAGATTCACATAGGGCAGATAGAGCACAGTGCGTGCGCAGTAGTTGGGCTGTAGGGTTTGTCGTGCGACAGGAATAAAGGTGCAAAATGAGACTAAAGTGTCTGACGGCTACCTGTTTGAGCTGAGAGTGGGTGGAAAAACAACAGAACTAGTTGGGACATGGTAGCTCTACACCCAAGGGTGTGACCCGTGGAGCAGGAGCTGATACCAGTCTTTATATATTTTGTATTGTGCTGTTGAACTTGGCACGTCCAGGATTCACTTTTACATTTCCCATAAAATACCTAATGGGGCGCTGTGTTTAATGTGGGGTGGACACACCTATATTTGTGTAATGACAGGTAACAGGAGAACATCAAAACCAATGCTGAAACTCCTCTATATATCTATAAATCACCATGGTGTAAATAAGGACATTAAACCTTGTTGATGCCCGATGGAGGTGCATTCCCTCCTATGCCTGTGCCACACCCCCAGCTGTGCGCTCCAGCAGACAGGTTTGTCACAGGTAGCAGTTTAGAGCAGTTAAATTGGGCTTTACTCAGCGGGACAAGGACAACTGAGAGAGTGGGATTACAGGGCAGTTGGCCTCATAAAGTTTCTCTTGTGGCTGCGGCGCTGTCTCTCACGCCAAAGCTGCATCTATATATTGTCCTGCCTCCTGCTCCAGTCTGAGCACATGAAAGCACACGTGCGGGACTTTTTCACACATAAACGCGCCTGTTTATGGCCTCCCCAGCTCTTTGTCTTGTGCGTGTTAGGATGTACTAATGATTATTTTAATAGTTGGCTAGTCACGATTAGTTTTTAGATAAATGATTGTTTTTATTGTAGATTGAGATTTTTTATACATAATTGTATATGATATAATTGATTAAAATCATAGATAATTTAATGATTTAATAATGCTACTGTCTAAAAAGTCTTTTGGCATGTGTTTATTTAGTCCGGTCAGTGACCAACAATTATTGAAATACCGTAGTCACTATCTGAATAATCGTGACTCCAGTAACATTCCAGTATTTTTACAGTGGAATTGTGCAGGTGACATGCTACCTCAAAAAAGTTACACACTGTACCTTTAAAATGATTGCAACTCTTATGTCTATAAAGAGCAGTGCTGGCAGTTGTACGTGCATGTGCGCCTCCTTAGAGCAGAACAGTGAGAATCAGAAGGAGCGACGGTGTTGGAGAGATATATCCTCCCCCTGGGCTAGGTGTGAACAGGCCTGTAGTGTTAAGTTACACTGAAAAGCCTGACTCATATTCCCCATGATAGACTGAGGAGAGACAGACAAGTCTAATGATGGAGATCACAGACTGCGCCTGCACACACACTCCACTATGCGAATACTATCGGCGTCTTACTCAAATATGCATGTTAAAATGATTAAGCAAAGGGAACGTAAGCAGTGGAACATGACTCCATAGCATAACCGACAACTTTCCCATTGCCGAACATGAAACAGTATAGCGCCTCAGCAGGCCTACCCAGTTTGGGTGCTTTCGTCCTATTAAAAATCTTAAGTGAGTGTAATGACATTCTTGGTCTTTTCATTGTCCCATGTGAGGGAGGCAGCAGAGCCACGGAGGTGGAGACCGCGACTGTGAGAAGTGAGCGGGCAGGAGCTATAAAAAGGGGAGGGGCGTGTACATGCTTTAGGGAGGGAAACCCGGCAAACCTCAAGGCGGGTATTAAGCACGGGGGTCGTCTGTTTTGCCAGCAGGTCAAACACTAACCTGCTAATCCTCTGAGGTCTCTTAGTCTGTCTTGTGAGGAAATAAAAGCATCTTTTTGTATGCATCTGCAGCTTTGTGTTATTTGAGAGCAGCTTAAGGCTAGTTTTGTAAGTTTCGTTCAAAGTGCGTGGCAGTAGCATGTAGGACTAGGCAATCAATTACATTTTTATCAAGACTGAGAATCACTCATTATCAATGATATGGTTGGTGGTTTTCCATTCAAGGGGTACACAGCAGATTACAGACTGAAAAGTCAGTATTGTTTATTTCCTGAAAAAAAGACAAAAAATGTGATAAAAATAGTGATTGATCAATATGTGGAAAACATGATATTTTTTGTCATCATATCACTCAGCCCTACTAGGTCTTATAGAAAAGGATGGGCAACGTAGTCTTGATGTCCAGCCAAGAATAGCCAGATGCAGCATGGAGCGATGTGTGCGATGGCATATACGAGGGGTCCTGTGTTGAGTTGGTGCCAGTGTGAAATCACAGGGCTTCCGCCAACAGACTGCAGTGAGAGCAGCAGATCGGCCTCAGCTGTTGGCACTTCAAATGAGCCATCAACAGCTTTTAACATTCCAAGGCCTTTCAGTGCAAGTGTTGCTCGACCTATCTATGTGACGTTATTGTGTTTGAGTGCGTTTCCCTACTGTTTTGTACCACCTCTATGTCACGGAGTGGGGTGCACAATATACCAGAAGTGAATTGAAATAGCATTTTCAGTTAGTGAAATATCAAATTGCAAAGGCTGCAGTTATGTAAAACAAAGTCCTGTACAAACAACCAAATATACTCTTATTATATAGGGGAAACATTCTGCTAACTAGATAAATAGTCAAACATCTGAAATGAATGAGATGCTTGTATTAGGTTAGGAGTTCATATTCATACTCAAATGTATTTGCTCTTAGATAACTGGAATTTATAAAGAGCTCATATTACACTATTTTCTTATTGTTGTTATAATGTTGTTTCCTCATCGAAAACATAGCTGAAGTTGTGCTCTGTTTTGTTCACACGTTTAACTCCAAACGCTGCACATTTAGGCTGAGTTGTTCACTTTAACAGAAAGCATACTGTTCCACCTTGTGATGTCATAAGGTAATACAGGAAGTGTTCCACTGTGTTTTTAGATTCTATGCACCTTCACTTGAATCATTTGGATGATTTCAACCCTAGAATTGCCCATTTCTACTAAACAAAAAATAAAAGGCAGGTGTTAACTTGAAAACTTCCAGATTCATGACATCACAAGGTGGAAGAGAGCGTTTTGAGCTTGTAGACACACTAATAATAAAGGGTGACTCAAACGGGTGTGTTTTTGAGGAAGTAACAACATTATAACATGGCTTAAAGCTCACACGAGTACATTTTGTGTAATATAGGAGCTTTAAGGAGCAGGTCCCATGTCCTCTGTCAAAAATATAGGTGCAAGCAGGTGACATGACAGTTTTGTTGTGTAGGCTTCTGTCATGCTCTAAGAGACAATTGATCAACTATTGGATTTGACCACTAAGAATGTATCATATTTTTTATTGTTTTATAGCCTTTTTGCCATAATTCATTTTTTTCAAAGCCAGATTGTGACTGCCTTTGGATATGTCTTATTGAAAATGATTCATGATTAGCTCATAGTGATGTGATTTATTTATGTTTTTCGGGGGGTGAACAGAAGCATCGTTTCCCACCCAACATTTTGCCTCTGCACAGGCCAAGTGGATACAGCGCTGTGGGGAGAGGCTGCTGCATTCTCCCTGGTAGACCGTGTCCAACCCACCCACATTTCTCAGTGTAATTACAGATAGGGAATAAGTGGATAATGGGGTCCCAGTGTTTACAGAACACATTTTTGTAATTTATGTTTGATATTTGATTAGACAAGCGGTTTTCAAACTGTTCATCTTTATCCCCCTGAAGGTGCTGCTACATTTCTCTTGACTTCTCACCCTTTGCTTTACACATTTGCTTATGTATCTGAGTCTTTGGTTTGCTCTGGTTTAGTTTTACTCTCAGAGGGATATTGATTTTGTAGCTTGTAACAGGAGCATGTATTGGGGTGTATATGTGTAACGTGTAAGCCGAGATGACCCATTTTACACGGATTTAGTCAACATGGCGTTTCAAACTGCCAAAGTACATTACCAGATGTCTCACATCTACTGCTAATATTGATTCAGCTGGATTGATCTGTTAGTGTGCAGCCGTGGTTGAGGAGATTCTGTGGAGCATCAAAGAGACTGGGCCTGTGGCTGTACTGTGTGGTACTATGTTGTACCATGAGGTACCTCAAGGCTAGTCTTTGGGCACAGCTCCTCTCCTCCAGGTGCCAGGGCTTAGACAGGGAGCACCTGCCAGCCTGTTCCCCCATGGCCACGGCAGGCTGCAGAGGCATTTTCCCAGGCTCCCCAGATGAATGGTCACTAATAGCCGTGGGAGAGGGCTTTGCGAGTGCTGCACAGTGTACCACTGACTCCTCTTGGCAGCTCCATGAAGGGGCTTAAGGCCGCCTGGTCATCGCAGAAAACACAAGTGTTGCTGGATAGCTTTACTGTTAGGAAATGTGTTTATGAATGACCATCTCCCTCTGCACATATAAGACAGAGGATGAGTCAGTTCTGCCATGTCACAGATTTGGCCTGGATTTCAGCGGCCTACAAGGCCCCTGGCCCTCTCAGTGGTAGAAGCTGCTTTAAGGTATAAAAAATCTGTTAATTATTGAAAAGTTCCTTTTGTTTTGCCAAATATAAGTTTCGGACAATTGGTTTCACCTTACCTTGTTCTCTGACCTAAGCTATTGCTATTTATAAAGGTGTGTGTTATTTGAGGGGTGCTCTGTAAATAGATAGGCATGCCTGTGGCACAGTTACCTGCTCAGTGTTACAGGGCGTGAGGCAGGCCGGGATTAAGGCGAGAAGGAAATGGAGACCTGTGACAGGAACAAAGGAATTCCAAGGTCCGGGCTGGAAATGTATCCCAATCAGGAGGTGGCTGCAGCCCTCTCCTCCACCCGGCCCCTGCCGGACACCCCCTCTCTGCTGCTCTGTGGAGCTGCTGTGACGCTTTAAATCCTGTGTGTAAGCCTGGGCCTTACCCTGCAGCAGTGCACAGGACAGTCTGACTCCAGTCTAACTCCTCATATCTGTGTCTGTGATACGACTAATGCATCAGCTACTCTCTCTCACCCTTCACACTCATAACTCTTGTGCACTGCTCTCTTTAAGTTGTCTTACTTCTCCACAGGGTCAGCTGCACTAGGACACCACCACAGCCCTGACCATAGCTGTCACATCAACTGTTTCCCATATAATCAAGGCCTAAGCCTCAGCTGGAGCACGGACTGTTCATGTGACTGTGAGGCTTCACCACAAGCTGCTCAGAGAAGGCACTCTCACTCAAACTCTATAAAGTGTTCACCAGAGTGCTTTGTTTAACAAAATCCAGCCCTTTCACAGTGCCCTCTTGGTGCCCTCCCTTCTGTGGCCTGACCTCATGTATTCCTATAGTCATCGTGAGATTTGACCACACAGTCTTTATTTGATGATAAATTTAGCAACCACATTAACTTTTATACTGGAGCTTCTGTCATCAGATTTAGCATTATCTTCTCCATATGGTTACAGCTCACACTCTTATTCAGCCAAAACATGCAAGACATATACTAACTACGCTATCCACATCCCACAAACATTCATTTATTTATGCAGAATATGCTGTTGACGTCATTGTCTGTCTAAACCACCATTAGTTTAAACCGAGGCAGTTTTTGAATTGTGTATGTGTGGTCTTTCTTTCTAATTATTCCACAGTGGAGATTTAAAGCGACATTGCATATTTTGACTGCACTTTTGTCATCCGATTGGGCTCTGAGAAACTGTTTTTCCCCTGAGTAATTCTCCCGTGCTCCGTAAGTGCTCCCCACCACTGCTCCAGAGTCACATGCTGCATTATGGGTTGGCCTGCGCTACCATGCTGCGGCATATTTTGTAACTGCGATGGAGGGGTCACCCAAATGTTAAATTGAACACTCATGTGCAAATATTGTTTCAGGTGGACGTTGCGCGGGGATGATAAGGCACAGTGCCGTAGTTACAGTTACACCACGCAGAGTGATGTCCTTCCAGGAAAGCCCCCACTTAGATATGGTAACTTCCTTCATTCTTTCTCTCTTTCTCCTTCTCTTCCTCTCTCGATCTTGTGTCTCTTCTCTCCCCTCTTTCTTCTTTCCTGCATCTTTCTGTCGCTCCTTATTTCCTTCTCCCTCTATGCCCCCACCCTCTGTGCCCCCCCTACCTCTCTCATTTCTTTCTTTTTTCCTGTCTCTCTCTTTTCCATATCACACTCATCTTTCTCGCTATCTCTGTTTCTCTCCTTTACCCACTCCCTCCTTCTCTCTCTCTCCTCCCTTGCCCCCACTTCCTCTATGGCCCCCCTCTGCCAATGGCCGTCCATGACCCCTCTCTCTCTTGCTCTACATCCCTCCCTTTGGCATTCTTTATCTCTTCCTTTCTTTTCCTTTTTCCTATTCTTCTCTTTACCCCTCTCTCTCTCTCATCCTTTTCCTTCTCTCTCTTCCCCCCTCTCCATCTGCCACCCCTTCTCTCCCTCCTTTCTCTCCCACTTTCTGTCTCTCACTCTCCCATTCTCTTTCTCTCCTTCATTCTCTTTCTCTCTCTCCCTTTGTCTCTCCACCTACATCGCAGTACAAAGGGAGGGGGTCCACTTCAAAGCCAGAAGATGTCAAAAGAGCAGTATTCTTCAGGCCTAGGTCTCTGTCTGTCCTGCTGGTTCTACTCCTGTTGGTTTGCGTGGGAAAAGAGCTCTCCTCACATACAGTCACTACTTTTACAAGCTTTTTTTAAAAGCAGAAATTGGGTTATAGAGGACTGCAATAACCTGGTTACTATAAAAGTTCAGTAATTAGTTTTTCCCATTTATTGTGCCATGTGTGATTCAGCACTGGCATCACTGTAAGCTTGGTCTTTAAATTTTCCTTTCCTTACAACAATAACAATGCACTCTGCTGCATCTCAAGCCTGACCAAACGTGATCGTGCAATCAGATTGTTTTTTTCAGTGACCCATGTGAAACGAAGGAGCTCACTGGTCATCAGTGATTCACAAATACAATCAAATCTTTCTCACCTCAGATTAACAGAATTTAGTGCTTTGCTCATTGGTTTTGCAGCCCACTGTGAAGTTTCTTTCCTTTATTTTTTACCATTGAGTCAAGCATGTTCCCATTGGCTAATCCACCTGTCAATCCCGCTCATTTGAAATCGGGGAGATTCACTGGTGACCAGACTCATATCTTTGTTATGTATTGAAGAAGTGCTTATTCTGGATCCCACACAAGCTAAAATGTACAATAGGACTTGGTGATATGGAATTAAACATTTAATCTCATCCCTGTTACGACTTTGGCCATATTGTCATATTTCTTTTATCTAATGCAGCTCTTCTGCCCATTTCTCCTGTTCATCAGCCTGAGTGAGTGTTAACTGTGTTCAACTAATCACAGTGAAGTGATGTGACCTGTCTGCTTACAGAAAAAGCAGGTGGCTACTTCTGAACTTCATAACAGCAATAGAAATCAAAATGATGATCTGGCTCTAAGAATTATAAGATTTATATTAATGTTTTGCCATGTTACCCACCCTATTGCATGTCCTTATCAAACAGAACTTATACCTTGTTTAAATCTTTTAACTCCACACAATTAATCCTGTTAAAAATAGCATATCCCTTGGGCACTGTTAAAACCACAATACTATAAAAGAACAATTCACCTGACCTGGGACTACTAATTCACTTCTTATATTGCTTCCAAATCTCAAAGTTTATATTTGATTTTTATCACATTTCATTTCAGTGAGGGCTGAGTTTTACTGCATTTTTTAACCACTTCATTAATCATTTTTCCATCCTAAGGCGTAGCTCCAGTAGTGCAGCATTCCCAGGGGCTTCAGCATCATTCCCCGGCACATCTGCACTTGTAAAAACCATACTCTTTAGACACTAGATTTGACTGTACTATATACTGTACAGCAGAGGAGGCGTGCTAAGTGATGACATATACTCATAGCAATTGCATAGTTTGAAAACCTGCAATCAACACCACAGCGCTGAGGAATTCAGAGTCGGAATGACCATGGATTCCGAAATGACTCTCAGTACTCTGCAGATAAAGCAGAGGAGAAAAAGTGGGTTATGTTTTCTATGGACTCTTTTATGATGTCTTTTCAGGATGTGGCTGAAGTTAATCAAGTCCTTTCCAGTGGTGCTTACCTTTGACCTCTCTTCACTTTTGTCTGTTCCATTTTACAGTCCCAAGCTGCTCTAGATGCCTTTGAGTTTGTTGACTTTTCTTTCCTCTCATTGTTTTCGCAGGAAGTGGTGAAAGCTGCAGGGCTATGTGCATGTGTGTGTCTGCTAGATCTGGGCGTACAGTGCCATTCCCTTGGCAGTAAGCCTGAAGGGTTTCTTTTTTTTTTTCTGCAGTTGTTCTGTGGTGGATTATAAGATGGCAGAAGGCCTTCCACACAAGCAGTTACAATATTATCTGCAATATTTTTCAAAACATGGCGTGCGGGCTTGTTTACTGTACGATTTGACTTGTCATAATATTGCCATGCATCAGGTTTCAAACTATTAGACAAGAACATCTTCTCTGTGTGGCCTGTTTTAAGCCTCTACACCGTTGGTTTTCAAATTGTGGTGTGAGCACTTCTGGTGGTATACACTGATACTAACAATTATAGGCTATCAATGTCTGTCTGACGAGATTAATTTAAACCGTTTCATTCATGGTTTGGTCTTGTTTGGTTTTATGCTGGCTCTTAAAGTCTGTCGTATTATAAAAAATAGGCAAGAGTAACTCCTAAAGGAAATTGTACTAATCTGCCCTTATCACTGTTTCTCTAACTGTGGTTCATAGGCTTTGTGTAATGGTCCCTGTAATTGTTTTGTACCTTTTGTTTCCTATGAAAGATGACAAATTAACATTGGGGATATTTTTGGCTCATTTACGGTAGTCTTAAGTTGTCTAGATGATTGATGCAATAATGAAATAGAGTTTATTTAATACCTTTTACGTGAGAACACGTCATTCTCCTTCTCTGTTGTGCTTTTGATCGATTTCAGACCCAATCTTTACAGTTTTGTCTTTTACCCAAAATTGTATTCAAATGTATGAATTACAAATGTCAATATTGGTTTAAGATCTCTGTTTGTGCGTATAAAAATCTGTTTTAGTGAGCTGAGAACAAAGCATTACTCGCAGTGAAAAGTTTGACAACCACTGCTCTATAATGCTCTTTATACTGGGATATTGTATCACTGTGGTCTGATGTTACCACAGAAAAGTGTCCGCTCGGTCCCAGAGGAGGCACCAGCGGACTGTTTGTGAGACAGAAACATGAATATAAGCTTAGCACGAGAGAAACCAGGCACAAAGCCAAGAGCTACTCGCCTCTGCGCAGAACGTTATAAAGTCAGAGCAACAGCTGATGTCTCAGGCCACGTTGTTCGCACCGTTTCCCAACTCCAAGTCCAGACGTCCCCTGTCAGACTTGTCCTGGGAATTGGCAAGCTGCAAGCCACCAGGGAGAGAATGAGGCCTGAGGATAAAGAGCCTATCAAAGCTTCAGAAAACATACAAAAGCCATGAATGTTGCAATGAAAGATGGTTGCTTCCTGGTCAGTTTTGCGCCCAGAAAAGGCAAAGAAAACAATGATACGCATGAACATTCCTCTGTGCAAAGACATCAGGAAAGGGCATGAGATGACCAATGCACAAAGCTATTTCAGGACTATTTTTGCAGGGGAAGAATGACGTTTTATAGACTTGGACTATAGCACACAATCTCATATATGTTGACCAAATACTATTGACCAAGTCTGTTTCCGAAGGGAAAAACAGTGAAGGGAAATGTTGACTGCTGTAACTTTTTACTGCTTGCTTAATTAACTACTGCAATTAGTACATCTGGTACTTGTTTCTTTATAGCTAATGCTATCAATGTCTTAAAAGAAAAATATTTAGACCAATGTAATTTGTTAAATCACTTGAGTTGAGCTATCCATTTCCTACCATTGTGTTTTAGTAACTTATTCTATTACTGTGAAAGGCTCTGCGAGTTGTCCAGCTAATGCACTTCAGCTTATGAGCCCTGGTTTGTTTGTTTTCTTCTAAATCTACTGCAGACTTGAAACCAAACAAAGCCAGTTTGTCAATTTAATTTGAGGCTAATTAGTGGATTGTTTGCACTTAGTCCTGCTGCAGCTGGATGCTGATCTGAAATGCACAGGCAAACAAGCATCCAATTTTTTAGTACTTAAGAGAGGAATGTTTAGAGTGGCTGTGCCAATTACATGGCCTCAGTCCAAGGGTGCATGTGTTTACTTGTGGAAAATTGCATTTAAACCAACAAAACCCCAAAGCAGCACATAATTGTGTTATATACCTGGAGGAACACCACTGTGGCCGATAATAAGTGTCTGCTGATGTCAGAGGCTTTGGCCTGGTTTAATGTAGTACTGTGTGCAAAAGGGGCCTTTTATGTTTTCAATCTAAACTTCATCTAAACTCCAGCACAGGCAGACCACAGTGTGCGCCTGGATGTCATACTTCGCTCTTTTTGTGTGCTTGAATATGACAAGACAAATAATAGTCATCCACAGCAGGATCGGATACATACATTTTGGACAAATTGGACAAATACATTTTTGCATAGTCCACAGTGATACAATGGCATTAAGCCATATTATATCAACCATCCAGATATTGGATGAGTTCTTGTTTATACTAACAGTAAAGTGTTGCCAGCATTGTTGTCATTTGTTTTTGGCAAGAAGATTTGGGTTTTCCATCCATGTACCATGGAAAAATGATTATAAAATTATGAATCCCTGTCTGAATCTGGAAATTGATGCAGATACATTGTCAGATTTTGACCTGGATAAAAGTACTGTCTATATTTGAAATCTATTTGACATCTATTCTGTGACACAGATACATTTCAGTTTACTAGCAGTAGAAAACCAGTGCGTAGCCATTCAGTGACCATTGGACTTCACTGTAACTATGGCAGTTTGCGGCACACTGTCTCAGTAATTGCATGTCATTATGCGAAGAAGTCAAGCCGACTTCTTTTGAAGACAATAATTAGATGCTTTAAAAGTGGAGTCTCGCTGACATTGGCTAAACTGTGGGGAAGTGTTCACACAAGCCTTTTATAATGGTGTGTGGCCCTGTATTTCAGTCTTAATGCATTCAGTGGGACATATTTGCAGTGTTAAGTCAAGCTTTAGAGGTAGACCTGCCTGTATGGAGTGCTTTAATGGGAGGGGACAGTTCATATCGATGCCGGGCCCAGGGGAGAAATCCTGTCATCTTAATGTCAGACTTTTACGATGGGAGCAGCCTAGTTTTAGGTACATGACATCTCTGACACACTTCACGAGGAAGCTTAAGTAAAAATATTTTTAAAAGCAAACTTTAAAAAAAAAAGTTTGATTTAATATGCTTTAATGTTATTGAGTACTGGGATTATTTCTGAACGTGCTATTACAAATTTTGAAGAATATCTCAGGTGGAGAGCTGCTTTAGCATAATCACTGGTAGGACATGATTTGTAACATGCTGAATCAAAATGTATTTATTGACGTTTATATTTTTGTTCTCAAGCTAATTATCCAATCAGAAAGCAGCTTGGGCTCCTCACTTTGGCTGTCCATATCCTATACAACTATTAAACCAGTTCAATATAGACCTAAGGGCCCTCTGTGGGATTACTATGACATAACTGTGTCCTCAGTATTTTTTTATTTGTTTGGAGGCTAAGCCCCTTGAGATGTCTCACCATCTCGTTTTCAAAGGGGTCCCTAAATGCTCAGTATAGAACAGCTAATGGCTTCCCAGATTTTTAATTTTTTTAAAAACTTTTTTTCTATACAGTAAGAGCATACATTACAGCTTTTACCCTCAATGCAATGTGAATATTGCTGATAATAAATTCATAATATTTGGTGTAGACTAAGGTGTGAGGTGTGAGAAATAAAAGAAAGAAGAGACGATAATATTATAATGGTTGCTTTGGAGATATGCACAATTAGATTGTCTAAAATAAAACCCATCCATCCATCTTCTCCCGCTTAATCCGGCTGGGTCGCGGGGGCAGCTTGCTGCCCAATCCTCATAGCACCTGACCCCCCCTATGAACCCCTCTGCAGGTGGTGAGCCCACAGGAGGGTGGACGTCATGGTCCTTGTTAGTTCATAGGGGTATTAAAAAAATAAAACATAAAAACACAAAGTCAAATAATGGTGTAAATAGATATTTCTGCATATTTGTTCATTCATTCATTTTATTGTCCATTCACATTGTGCCATCTGAACCATAACCATGATATTAGTTGCACATACTTGCACATTTCTGTTGAATAATTACCATTATATTGGTTAAATATTGCCATTGGGATAATACAAAAAATATAGAGGTATTCATTTTTGGTCATTTTGGTCATCCTCATAAACTCATTAACCGTTACAACATGCACTGAATGCACACATCCTTGTTACTGTAACAGGTACATAGCAGCATTTTTATGCATTAGCTGATATTGATCTCTTAGCGTTGCTCTGCTAACTTCCCAGGATCGCTGTCTTGTTTACTCAGAACAACTGGATGGCGTGTTAGTCGTAGCCTTGCTTTTAGTCAACAAATTCCTGGTAGATTAGGCAACAGGCCACCGTTTCTGTCCAGTGGATCTGACATACCATGACAAACATTCCATGACAAATAGAGCAGAGACAGCGCTTGGTTCAACAGATGCCAGAGCAGGAGGGCAGTTCAATTAAAAGGGAATAAAGCTTTCTCACTCCATAAATGAGCTCATCGGAGTAAACTTGCCAGGCCCGCACACTGAGAAAACACAGGAGTACGGATAATGTGGAAATATTATCACATCCAAGAGGCAAAAAGTTGTTCTTGTTAGGCTTTTGGCAACAGTGGACAGCACAAGTGTTCGGAAATAGAGTTAAGTACTAGCTCTGTGAACCAAAGGCTGCTGACTGATGCGTTTGTTAATTTTACCGCATTTCCCATTCATAAAATGATCTTTGTTGTAGTATCATTTTCAACAAGTGATTTTTTCCATTCTCCAGATGGTAATTTCAAAGCATTGCTTCATGGTCCTTAGAAAGTTATTGCAGTCAACCACACCACATTTTAAAGTTAAAGGTGCACTATGCAACTTTTCTGTTGGAGGGTTTGTCACCTGCTTGTCTCCATGGAGATGTTATTGCTTTGCTACAAATACTCCACTGCATTTATCTTCACCCTGGCTATATTATAGATCAAGTGTGGAGAAAAAAAGCCTGTTCACAACATGTTTTAAGGTGTTTTGGGGCAATAATAAGAGCTGTAAATAAAGAAATGCTAAAAAGTGGTGCCAAATAAGCAGCTGACCCTTCAAAAGATAAATTACATAGTGCACCTTTTAATTCCATTTCATTTTTTTTAAGAAACAAGAATCTCAAAATGTATATTGTTTTTGCATGCTTCTGCCATTTTCTGAAATCAATTACTGAAATAAATCAGCGTTGATAAAAGTATTGTCATTAAGCAGTTGACAGCATGCCATTTTCTCACCACACTGTACTGTATGTGTATTGTTGCCATTAATCACATCTGTCCACAACAGCCCACTTACAAAGCCTGCCCTAATAATGTAATGTAATGCCATGTGTGGAATTTAAATAACCTCTCATTAGCCAAAGCTATTTGTGCAGGAACCACATTGTGTCATCAGAATAACATTTGTTTTTCTAATGCCATTTTGTGCCTTGATTGTCAGCTGGTTGTATCTAATAAGTTGTATAAAGCTAATCTAAACTATTGGTGGAGGAAATGCTCGTAATTAATTACAAGAGACAAGATAAATTATTTTTGTATTGCATAAACATAGGATGGATAATAAAGATTTTTTTTGTCTATAAGAATACAAGCACACATTTGAAGTTGAAAGATAATTTGAATATGTAAGTCATTCGTTATTTCTAATTAACAATCATAATTTTGTTTTATTGATACAGATTAGTCATATGGGGCTGGTGGCACAGAGGCAGCCTTGTCTCTGTCGGTCTGCCTCAGGGCAGTTGTGGCTACAGTGACTGACTACCAGCGAGTCTTTAGTGAAACAATAATGCACAGAATTGTATTGCAACTTTGAGCAACACACTGGTAGAAAACATACTGCTTCATAACATACACAATATTGAGGAGTCATGAATAACATGGGTAACAGTGCATTATAAAATAAATCTATATTCTTAGTTCAAATTTTTCATATTAATTCATAAAAACTATTCTTATCAGAAGAACACACTAGTCATTAACATGAACCTATAATGTATCATAATTTTTCACAGGAGATGGGTTCAAGTTGGCTGCCAACTTCCTGAAGCGTCATTCCAACCTCAGATGCATCGCTATGCAGCTTTATGGAGGTATGTACAGTACAGTAAAGCCATTCCTGTATTCCAGTGACTGCATTCTCATTTTAATGATTCATAAACGGACGTCTCTGAGGCTCATATCCAGCCACATTTCCCACAGAAAATCCCAGTCAGCTCCTGTGGTCAGTCTGTTGACTTTTCTTCCCCTCACTTGTTTTTATGTCCTGTCCCTACCTGCTTGAGCCCAGCCTGCTATTAAGTGCATCCCATGAGAAGCTACTGGGAGTGTGAGAGAGAGACTGGGTTATGTCTATGGAGGCCAGGAGGAATCTATCTCCACACCTCATCTGGAGCCAATGACCCCCGATGACCTTTTCATGGGACCGACCCGGCTCTCTTCCTGTCTGTACAGTTAATATCTCCTGTACTCCCTCTGGCTTTGTATGGGGAGACAGTAGGGAGGGACATGTTGCAGAATGTAAGCCACTATATTAGTTGCATGGGGCTCTGTAGTTATTTGAATTTCAATCGTGGTCAAGATTCAGTCATATCTAACCTTGAATGATATGCAAGGCTCTTTTATTGAGGCCTCCACAGCCAAATCTTTGTCAGTAAAAATGTGGTTTGGAGCAGAAGTTCAGATTTAGCAGGGGAAAAAAACACTATACTGGCACTGACTGATGTAAAGTTTATATTGTTTATTTTCAGAAAATTCATGTTGAAACAGATTTCTTTTTGTTTTTAATTGTTAATGTAATCAAACAATATGACAATATTATGCATGCATAATATGTATAGGTTCAGATTTAATAATTATTTTGTTTATGGGTGCACTGTGTAACTTTTCTGGTAGTAGCTTTGCCATCTGCTTGTCTTCATGGTAATCTTATTGCTTTGCCTGGGATGGTAGTATGGCATTAAAACAATTATATCCTGTATTTATTCAATTACAAGTGTAATTTCTCAAAACTACCACAATAACATGCATGTATCCGTCAGCTGGTCCACTTCTGCACAGCTCTGACCTGCAACTTGGTCTGCTTGTTTCCTGGACAAAGTTAAATTAAATGCCATACTGTAGAACATTTCAGGAAAAAAACATGGAGTCAATCAGGTGGTTGACCATCTACCATAAAAGTTATACAGTGCACCCTGAAAGCAAGAGCATTCATATAAAAAGATGTTAATGAATTGTTAAAAAATAATCAGTCAAAGCAGTTTCATCAGTGCAAGCAGAGACTAGGGTACAAACTGTAATGTTAATAAAATCTAATTAAATTTTACAATGCCAAAATAGATTTGCCTATTGAGAGTTTAATTGTTATCAACTGTCATTATGTTCTCATGTCATGAAACTTTGATGAAAGGTTGTTTTCTCTATGTCATTAAAAGGTTTGATTTTAATGAAGGACTTAAGTAGCTAAAGCGTGTTAATCCAAAATTCAAATTAAATACAATTATAGGCTACAGAGTTAAAGTAATAATCGTCAACACTGTGAATCATGGGTCTCCACCTAAACATCACACTGCTGTACAACCTTTCACAAACACTGACTCAATAATTGGGTTGATATGAAATAAGCTTCTGCAGGCAACTGCACAAATGAAGTAAAACCTTGAAATTACGTTACCATAATTACAAGAGCACCAAATATGCTACTATTCTGGTGCTAAAAAATACCTTTAGATACCTTCTCTCTTCTCACCCCTATGAACTAACATCAAGGACCATGTTGTTCACCCTCCTGTGGGCTCACCACCTGCAGAGGGGTTCATAGGGGGGGTCAGGTGCTATGAGTATTGGGCAGCACGCTGCCCCCGCGACCCAGCCGGATTAAGCGGGAGAAGATGGATGGATGGATGGACCGTCTCTCTTATATAGGCTTTTGTTTCATATGGCATTATTGGGCAGGACAATAAACAGCATTAAATGAAGGTTGGAGTGTCAGAGCTGCCTGACCAGCCAGTCCCTTCTACATTCTGTTCGAATCCAGAAGGGTCTGGAACCGGACCACAGAGCATGAAAAAAAGTCCAAACTTAAGACGATCCAACCGCAGCTGCTAATTTTGTATCATGTATCTCTCATATGCGGAAGACTCCATAATTCTTGTAACATTCAGAAAAAATATATGACTTCTTTTACTTGAGATAAATAGTAGTTTACTCTGTGCTGTTTTTTAGTCCTTTATGTTTTTTTTTCCCTTCTATTTGTATGTGTAAGCAACCATGTTTGTTCTCTCTGATTGGTTAATCCACCTGTCAGTCACACCCTGTCAAAACAGGGAGACAGAATATGACTCTAGATCCACTCGTCTTTGTTTTGTCAAATGTGCTGTGCTCTAACCCCATCCAAGCCATTCTGCAGCACCCCACATAATAGTGTACATGTGAAACCCATACATTTTATTGTTTGTGGTTTAATTCCAACAAATGTATCTTTTAAATTACCCCATTTTATTGTGTTTTTATAGCAAATTTCATATACAGTAGCAGTCCTGTGATCCAACAGTGGGCTGTGCATCCAAACCCTCTCATATGTCACGCAGCTTATGGGGCTTATAAAAGTCCACTAAACTGTCATTATATTTTCTGGTTGCAGAGACAGTGGATGTGTGGTGTTTGTTGATGCCCTCACAATATTTGACCACATTTCCCTGCTTCTGACTCCATGTTGTAATTAGAGGTGAGGCCGCATTATTAACAGCCGCGCTCTGCTCTGTCTCTGTCTGCTCCTCAGATCTACGCATGTTTCCGGAGCGGTTTGTTGTGTGTGTGAGCTGTCCGGAGGATGCCTCAGCGCTCCAGGGAAACCTGAGCCGAACCGCGGTGAGTGCTGTTTATACTCCCCTGTTTCCTCTCTCCTCGTCGCCTGGCAGAAGGGCCGGCAGCACGGGTTGGGTCTGTCTTTGTGTTATTACAGGGACACGTTGCCAGATACTGCTCTCACTTTATCTGTTATGGGATTGTAAAGGGGGGCTGTGAACCTGACAGGGCAATTGGAGGGGAGAGGCAGGGGGTGGAGTTTAGTGCAGCAGTGTCATGCCTCTAGAATAAGCCTTTTAAAATGTTGACTTTTTTATTTCAGTATAACAGCTGAAAGATAGGAATTTCAGTGTCAATCTTAGCACCATACATACTGTGAGAGGCACAATTTTCAGTTTTTTGAGTACCTAAAATGAAACACTTTCACCTAATATCAAACTTTATAATGAGTTCTTCTGTCTTATGCAGCCCTTTATCCCGTTTTCATTTGATTTGAATTGTGAAAAGGACCTCCAACATGCTGATACAAGTTTATAGTAAAATACTCTTGCATTAACAATTATCACCATGACATCACACAGCCAATGATTCCCTTGTCAAAATGATTTGGTCAAAAGTCATTGCAATTAGATTAATTGAAAGTGACTGCAATGAAAACACATTATACAACCCACAAAGTGACTTTTACAAATGCTGCTCAGGTTTGAACAGGTCTTAGCTAAACAATTGTTCCGTTTTTAAGACATGTTAAAAGACATGAGCAGTGGACCTTATCCTGACCCTCAGTAATGTCTGGTTGCACAAATGTTGAACATGTCTACTCCTCCTCAGGATTTGGCTTGGTCTTGTGCTTTATGCCTTCTCCCTGCATTTTCACCAAACCATAGTTCAAAAGTTTATGGAGTTAGACAGCACTTTTTTCAACCACAGACTGGGTTTACAGGCAATTTAACATAATCATCTATATTTTCATGTCATGCAACTTGATTGATAGGACTCAGACATATCCGGAGAATAATTTCCAGTTTGTGTTTGTGTATCATCTAACCCTGCTGTTCATAGGTCATACGAAACACAACAGTAGTCCCCCTTTGTCCACACACCGCTCATTTGATCCCCATCTCCCCAGTGCATTCTGGGAAAACATGGTTCAGCCTTTCACCTTGGCACTCACATCAAGGCCTTGCATCCCTTTCTGCACAACCCTGATCAGCGTCCTTCTGTTTGTCTATGGGCTTTCTGCTATTGTTTCCCCTTTGAATGTCTCTGCACTCTTTACACTTGGCTTCCAATGAAAGCAGTGATTGTAATATTTTTAGTGGAGCTATAGTCGTCAGTGAAAAGTTCAAATTGTGTAACCAATTTTCCAGTTGAAGGAGGCATTGCTGTCGATCGCATTCCCCGCGCCAGGATGTGGTTCTCTGGGCTCCTGCGCTACAAGCACAGGGAATTGGAGGGTGGGAGTCTTGTGGGCAGGCTTTTTCGATCCCAAACTCGATTGTGGTTTTGTTGAGGAAAGATACCAGACAGAGAGGCTGAAGTTTTCACATGACAAAAACAATAATTTGTTTACATCCTCAACTCGCTTTAATATGACGGAAAAGTAAGAGAGCAATTTAATGTTACTAAGGAAAACAGAAGATCTCAAAAACAAAGGTTAAACTGTGAGTCAAAACTAGCGCAAAGCTGTCATTTAAAAAGAATAATGTGATAGTTACATGTCAGAAGTATTCATATGTCAAAGTGGGTTACTTTTACACAACAACTCCTGACAGCAAAAAGGTTTAGTCCCAGAACTGCTTCATGTTTTGGGTGAAAGAGTTCAGTTTTGTTGCTAGTGCTCAATTTGTTTGAGTATTCGGACTAAAATCTTCAACCGCAGTGGAAATGTGGACTCATCGAATTAGCACTTTTCCTCAGGTCATGGGGTGATGCTCCGAAGGATGTGAGGTGACATCATGCTTGGCCCTGTCCACATACACACAGTTTCTATGTGTCATTTATACTGTGGTTGAGTTTGGTGTGTGGCTTTGGTCGCCGCTAATCACAACTAAGATCCAAGTTGTTCGGAGCTGGGTGAACATAAATGCTTGCTGGCATCTGTGATTTACTAATTTTAGAACCTACATAACAACTTTAGGCAATGTAGGTTAAAAATTGACCATCACATTCAAAGTTTACTGGTATTATTATGGAAATCAGATGCTTACAAGAATAATCCTGACCTCTAATATGGTATTAATGTACACACTAGTTGTTGTCACCACACTGTACTAAGTTACAGGCAAACCGGAGCAAGGTATAGTCTCTTGCTATAAAGCAGATTTAGTGGCAGTGATTTACAGGTTATAGCCTTCTCGCACCCAGTCAGTGATCAGCGGTTCTATCCCAGTTTTGAGCAATTCACGCTGTCATTGTGTACTTGGGCAAGACACTGACTCTGCCTGTGTGTGAATGAGTAGTTTTGGTCTGGTGAGAAGGCCTGAAGGTGTCAGTCTACCCCAGGGCAGCTGTGGTTACAATCAGATGTGGAGTGATGAATCTTGAGCAGTCTTGAGCAGCTCAAAAAACACTTCAAATGCACTTCAAGAAATAAAATCCTTCATTAATCTTTATAGGGCAAACAAACATTCATTCAGCTTAACTGTTCTTGTTTGATTGCTAGTTTATCTAAGAATGTCTACCAAGCATTTGGTTCACACGCTTTCCTAAATTCAGATTCCACTGTCACTTCACGTTAGCAAACAAGTAATAACACAACTGTCACGTTACAAGATTACATAATGAGGCCGCTCCCTCACACATTGTATTCTCTGATACGTTGTTGTTATTCATATGTTAACAGCTTCTCTCTTTTTAAAAAATCTTGTTGCACCAGGTTTATAATCTCTCCGTAACTTGCTCTGCCTAGCCACAGGTCACCACACTTTTTCCATAATATGGCTTGTTGTTTTTAGAGGAACCACAACAGATCACAGCGCAAACTTCATTATGCATTTAATTTGGTATACAGTACATTTTGTTCTGGATGCCCTTTCCAGCACAGTTGGTTTTAACTTACTACAATTGGCCTGTGACAATTTTGTGACCGGATTTATATAAAATGTATTCTTTTTTCAGTTATATTTCCAATGTTCTTTGTTACTTGAATACTGAATGCTCTTGTTCTCACAGCTGCCTTCACATCTGCTCCTCTCACATCACCAGACTTCTCTCTGATCCAACAAGAGAACCATATCGACCTGACCCAGAAACCCAGAATAACAGCACATCGAAACATGCTTCCTTTCTATAAAACTGAACAAACAAACTCCCATTTATTGCCTTTTCTAATTTGCTGAACTTAAGTCGCATCTAAAACGCCAAGTATTGACCAAGTGAGTGCGGAGGGAGGGCGGCCTGGGAAAAATCAGAGCTCCGTAGCGTTGTAGGCCATTGTTTTGCAGTGTGGGCAGCTGAGGTGAGTGGCGTGCTGGGCTGCAGAAGTTGGGATCAAAGGCAGTGCAGATGTGTTCCCCCCAACGCCCCCCTCTCTCTCTCCGAAGCCTCTTTCTGTGTTTACTCATGACCTCAGCACGCCTGGGTTCTTCACAGCTCGCTACAGCCATACTTTCCCAAGCGTTCAGTTTGTCTGCTAATGACTTTAGTTTAGTTCTTCATTCAAAATACCAAACAAACCACCAAAAGGTCCCTCGAGGAAGCATTTTATCTGAATGAGGAGGAAGAATAGACTTTTCAGTTATGTTTTCTAATTCATGTTTTAAGCCACCATTTTGTTTTCATTGGAGCAGTATTTGTAAATTGCAATTAAAAGGTGATACATTGCATATTTTTCTTTCTTTCGTGGGGCAAAGTGATGTAAACGCGGCTGCCAGTCTTTGCTAATCTTCAACCACTAATAAAAAGCTTACAAGGCAACATTGGCCAATTCTGTGACATGGCTTTTCTAGGAACATGATATGTATTTCCATTTTGATTTATGAGCAAATTTCTTATTGAGCTTTTACACTCTTATCTGATTAAAAGCCACTTTGTAGGGTGTATCTCTTAATGGTGGATCCAAAACCTTTGTCATGGAGTTTACTGTAAGAAATGTTCTATTTTAAACAAGCATGTGCCTGTGCATGTTTGTTGACTTTGTTGCAAGGACAGTGTGGTGAGCTGAGCTAAGCCAAACCGGGCATGAGTGGTGGGTGGAAGTGAGCAGAAATGTTACTGTACAGTGGAAGTGATAGACTAAAGAACATATCCTCTAAATACAGATAAAAGACACACACAGGACGCTTGAAGAACAATGCTGTAATAGTGATAGTGCCAAGAAGTCCTATAGTTCAAGAACTGATGCTTCCAAAAACACAGAAATGCTTTTTGGATGTGATTGTCCTGTGTTATGACAGGACAGTCAGCACTTTGAAATGTTGGTGAAGAGTGGGGAGAGACAATCAACAAATAGCTTGAGCAAATGCTGGTGGTGGCATAGCATCTCGCATGTGTTCTGCAACCAATCTGTTTAGACTTTTAGTATTTTTGATATAGTGGATAAAGAAATGCCTTATAAAGCTATAGTCGACTAAAGGGGAGGCAAAAGTATCAAAATGATTAGGATTTTGTGCAAAAAGGTTCTTGTAAACAGTATCTTGAAGTGTAAAGTCAGATTAAACTGTCCAGTCATTCCAAAATCTGCAGCCAACTCACTCCATGCTTTTCCCCTTTCTGTTATGGTCTAATTCAAATAAAATAATTTGTCAACTAAGGCAGCATCTATCAATTAATCGCCTAAACGATAAACTACAACCCTTTGCTTAGTATTTCAAAACTGAATGAATCCCCAGTACGTTGCTAGATTAAGTTAGACATTGGTTGATGCTCATGATTGACTTTTTGGTCAATTTATTTAAAAGCTTTTTATTTTATGTGTAAACTTGATACTGGAGTTCTTGTCCCCAAAATATAGTTGTTATTGTTTGCTGGTGCCAGTTGGAGGGCTCAGCTGCAGCTTCAATGCTCTCTTCAAAGTCATTCTGTGGAAAGCATGATTTCATTTTAATTTTATTACAGCAAAAGAACCATTGAGCATCAAGCGTGTGGTGTCTTCTATAGACAAAGACATTATTCAAAGGAACAAAATGATATCTGCTCAGTTTTCTTCTTTTTATGAGCTTCAGTGACATTTCAAGTCAGTTTGACCTGCAGTAACCCATAGCCGAGCTTGTTTGCACTTAAATTAAAGAATAGACTGACTGAATACAACTACATCTGTACAGCATATTTGCTATAGGCATTTTTAGCTACATCATTTTGATATTGTGGTTAATGACATATACATCAAACAAGCACATGTATCTATTTGGCCCTAAGTAATGAATAAAAATAAGTTTGATTTCACTTCATCATATTTTCACCTTACTTGTTTGAAGACAGGAGAGCCCAGAACCAGACCACAAAGTCTGTCCAACTTAAGCCAACTTATTTGGGACATACCATCACAATTTGTAGCACGTGTCTCTTAAATACGAAAGTCACCTCCTTTTGAATATTCTCGTATAATCTAAAATTTCTGTTTTCCCATAGATACATAAGAGTTTAGTCTGTGCTTTCTCTGCCCTCTGTGCTATTTTCTTCCTTTATTTTTCTGTCGTAAGCCGCCATGTTTGTTTTGACACGAATGGACTGTGTGTTTCTCTGATGGTTAGTCTGCTTGCCATCACACCCTTTGAAAATCATGGCGAAAGGATACGGTTCCAGACCATAATGCCTTTGTAAAGTATTGTACTGGCCAGGCCAATTTTCACCCATATTTATTCAAACAGAACACTGAACAATTAAACCTATTATGTTTTCTTCACCTTCACAGTTTCCACACCATGCATTTGTAACTGAAGTCCACATTTTCAGTGGTGGATGACCTTGAATGTTTCTGCTCTTTGCATGTACCCTAACATTATCACAGCATAATATTCTTCCAGCTATCCAGTTTTAGAGTCACGTCTGATCCAACTTCCTATACTCCCAGTAAAGCCTGCGAAAGCTTGTAAAAACATCCCACCTAGTGATTTTGAGGCACCTTGAAAACAAAAGAAGTTCTGGGGCCCCCGTTGTCTTAAATTGTAATAACTTAATATTGCACATAAGCCAGCGCCAGTATCAACATTCTTGTTAGACTCCAAACAGATCTGTTAGATATAGACCAGATCTTGATTCTTTTTGCCCTTTCAATTTTACGGAACAATTTACGAAGTGAAGAAGCATATCATTTTAGCAAATGCTTTTTTGTTACTTTTTCTTTTTTTTTTTAGATGACTCAATCTTAAAATTTGAAGAAGTAGAAAGTTTTGGCAAGGACGATCCTACATTCCTTCCAACTTTCAACTGTGGCTTCCATTTCAGGCAACATCTTGTTATTATTTTGGTATAACCCCTAGTGTCAGCACACAGGGCATGAAGAAAACAGTTTATTTTCCTAGTACGGTGGGTGGAGCTAAACCCATCTGACCCCAGTGACCTCTTGTGCTAGATAATCTTCTAGAAATATCTCTAACTCAACTGAGAATCACATGGTGAAGCTCATATAAGTCTGTTACATTGTCCATCAAAAGAAGGTATTTAAATTCAGTAGGTTTGGTCATCTCCATCGCTGCATTACCTTCAATTGTAGCCGCATGCGATGATAACACAGGTAATCTTGCTCTCTGTGCTCTTGCCCTTATCAGAGAAGGCCGACTGAAAACTCTCATTCCCGGTTTTATGGAGCATGTAGCGAACTAGCGAAGTATCTTTTTGAAGTCTTTTGCAGCCACCTTTCCCAAACATGAGAATCGGTACCTCTATCTTCTTTAAACCCAGTGATTCATTTGGTTTACTCTCACTGCCCTTTTTGCCGGGCTTATCATAATCTTATGTCCAGATGTGGCGACTTGTGTAGAGTTGCTGGATGGCCAGAGATGGCGCTGTAATGCTTTAGTGGCATTGCATTTTAATATAGCATTGTATATGTTATTGTTTTTAAGATATGACTTTGGTTATGTATTTACTGAATAAAATAAATTACATAAACGCTGGCTAGTTATATACTAGCAGCCGTAGCAGTAGCAGTAGTCTTTATTGCTATCAACCATGCTCATTTTTCATCATTATGAAACCCATAGATATCCTTCATAAATGTGTGAATGGAAGAATCACACTCATATTTGTATGTGGAAAACGTAGTTAATTTTTTGACCATGTGCAATGCACTTATGTTACAAGTTGGCATTAACAAAAAGTACAAGTATCCTCTGGGTCAAATTTAGCTTTTCCATGAAGCAAGTATTAGTTATTGTGCCTGTAACATTATCCTGCAGTGTAGCTAGTGGTTATATTCTAACTAAGATAACTGCACAGGGATGGGTGCAGGCCATGTTCTCTCTCTAAACGTCTAACTACCTTTTGAAATGTATGACTAGATAAAAGATCAAATATGCAATATAACAAACTTCCAACTAGGGCTGCAACTACCAATTATTTTAATAGCCAACTAGTGAGCCATTATTTTTTGGATTAGCAGACTAGTCAAATGATTATTTCTATTGTACATTGACTTTTTAAATATATTATCAACCAAATAAAGGTGGAAAAGGTGAAGATATGGTGGCTGAAATAGAATATTTAGAAGTAATGTGTATTATTGACGAAAACCAGGAATTGTTTATACTTTTGTATGTGTTTTGGAGTCTGTATAGTTCAGATAATGATAATGACTCAAAATGCAACTACAGGGAATTTTAATTAGTTTCCTAAATATATATGCTCCTCCTGGTTCAGACTGGACCTTCTACAGACAGCTTTTTGACTTGATAACTTCTGAAGGAGAGGGGGTATTGGTGGCTGCAGGCGACTTAAATCAAAGGCTAAATTATCAGCTTGACACATCAACAGGAACACCCTCAAAAATGGGAACTGCCAAAAAAATTAAGGACATGATGGTGGAAATAGGAATGATGGATGTTTGGAGAGAACTGCATCCAACAACCAAAGACTTTACATTTTACTCCTGTCCACATAATAACTACTCAAGAATAGATTACATTTTGATGTATAAAAATGATAGATACAGAGTGGAAAATTGTGAAATAGGGATGATGGATTTATCTGATCATTGTCCTGTATATGTGACTCTACATTTGACTCCAGAGAAAAAGAAAACACTGTGGAGACTCAACTCAAGTCTACTGAAAGGACATACAAAAGAGGAGATTAAAGCGGATATTCAGAATTATCTTAATGAGAATGATAATGGGGAAGTGACACCGCTGGTTCTCTGGGATGCATGCAAAGCTGTGCTAAGGGGTCAAATTATTGCCAAGTCAGCATTCCTAAAAAAGCAAAGGCAAAGAAGACTGGAGGAGTTGAAGTTAGAATTAAAAAAACTAGAACAAGAACATAAACAAAATCCAGTAAGTGACTTATACCAAAATATGCAGAAGAAAAAAGCAGAGATAGATGAACTGTACTCCATAGAAATTCAACAAAAAATTCTGTACACAAAACAAAATTATTATGAAGTAGGAGGTAAATCAACAAAATTATACGTAGAGTGTTGAAGAAATTCAACTTCCATGAAAAAATAATTAGAACTATACAAGCACTATACACGGAGCCAACAGCTAGGGTGAGGGTTAATGGGAGTCTATCTAATGAGATTGTACTAAACCGTGGATGTATGCAGGGCTGTTCAGCTTCGCAATATTTCTTGAGCCCCTCAGTCAATCAATAAAACAAAATGAGAAAATACAGGGTATAAATATGATGGGCAAGGTACAAAAGCTTGCATTGTTTGCAGATGATGTTTTGATATATTTATCTAATCCTAATACATCATTACCAGCAATTATGTCAGAATTTGAGAAATTTGGACAATTATCGGGCTACAAAATAAATGTACAAAAAACACAGGTTCTTACTTTTAATTACAACCTAGAGGATGATATAAAAACTACGCATGAAATTGATTGGAATTTAAAATCAATAAAATATCTAGGGGTAAATCTGACAAAAGATTTGAATCAATGGAAAGAAGCCAATTATGAACCATTACTATCCAAAATAAAACAAGATGTAGAGAGGTGGAATTTAATACCATTTACGACAGTCGCTTCAAGAGTTGAAGTGATAAAAATAAATATTCTTCCCAGATTATTGTACCCTTTTCAGACCTTGCCAGTGGAGATTACACACAAAGAATTTATTGAATGGGATAAATTTATCTCAAGGTATATCTGGCAAGGGAAAATACCAAGAATAAAATACAGAACACTTCAGTTGTCTAAAGGGAAAGGTGGATTAGCTTTACCCTGTTTAAAAAGTTATTACCAGGCGGCTCAAATAAAAATTCTGCTAAATTTGTGTAACCCATCATATTATGCAAGATGGAAAGAAATTGAAAGCAAGAACATACAGGGAATACCGGTTCAAGCACTAATAGGGGATAACAAGCTATACAATCAAATTAGTGGCAAAATGAATCAATTTGTTCAAATATCATTGAAAGTATGGTATGAGATAGCTACAAAGAATAACTTGATCCAGTCAAGTAAGTTGTTAAGATGGGTGGGATATGATTCAGATTTTATCCCAAATAGGAATGATCTGCGATTTAAAACATGGGAACAGGGTCCATGTATGTGGTGGGAATTATTGAAGAATAACAAATGCAAAAGTTTTCAAGAGATCAAAGAACAATTTGTGCTAACAAATCAAGATTTCTACAGATTCTTACAATTAAGGCATTATTTGGAGCACGACATAATACGGGAGAAATTTGAAGGTGAATCAGAAATTATTAATTTGATTATATTGGCTCACAAATCTAAACTAAACAAAAAATTGATTTCAAAGATATATATTGGATTGGAAAATTTAAAAATGGATGATACACAATACATAAGAAGGAAATGGAATGTGGAAGCTAATATAAGCTTAACAGAAGAGGATTGGGAAGAGATTACTCAAAACAACTGGAAAACAACATCATCTTTAAAGTGGAGGGAATATGGATGGAAAAATTTGGTGAGATTTTTTAGAGCACCAGCACAGCGGAGACAGTGTGGGGAAATGTTGGCAAGTCATGTACATATTTTTTGGACCTGCCCCTTAGTGCAATGTTATTGGAATGAATTGAAGAATGTTATGGACGGGGTCCTGCATGCTGACCTCCCTTTTACCTGTGAAGTCTTCTATTTCGGCAAATTAGATGCAAATTGTAAAAACAGAATTAATTTTAAGATATTTAAAATCATGTTGGTAGCAGCAAAAAAAGGAATTACAAGGAAATGGCTTAAAGCAGAAGCACCAACAAAAGACGATTGGGTTGACGTGATTCACAATATTTACATTATGGAAAAATTAACTTATACTCTAAGATTAGAAACAGAAAAATTTGAAAAGTTATGGAAGGGTTGGCTGAACTTTATCAAAACGACACGTTTGCATTTTATTTGAGTACTTATTCCCCAAGGTTTTGTTCGCTACTATATTTAGTTTTTTCCTTTTTTTTTGTTTTTGTTCTTTGTTTTCTCTAAATGTTTCTTTCAAACATAAAAGTAAAAATGTGTACTTCATTTTGAAGTTTAAATATTAGAAAATGAAGGTGTCTTGTACAATATTTGCTTTTATGTAAGTGTAATTATTGTCTTGAAAAACCAATAAACAAATAATTGAAAAAACAAACAAAATGCAACTACAATTATTTTAGAGCCAACTAGTCACAATTGTTTGCTTAGTCATTGCAGCTCTACTTCCAATAAATATATTTTTCTGTATCCTGTTACATTTTCCTTGAATTATCTAAACTCCTTCCTTTTTTCAGGACAAGCTCCAACTTTTTTGTAGTCATTCCTTTCCAGATTAGACTGCCTGCTTTCCCACACAATCCTCAGGTCTTTATCTCTACAATTTGTGATAATTACAAGGTGCTTTCATTGGTCCACACCCTCCTACTTGAGTTTTTAATCCCTCCACCATCTCCTACGCAGCATATCAAACTCTTCTGATTATTATTCATGTTTTGGGGTCTGTCTGCCCCATGCGCCTCCATAAAAGTTCCTCCTGTTTGAAGTTATGCCGACAGGAACTGAAAGACACTAAAAGTTTCCCATCGGCCGCTTGTTGGTTTTTCTTTCATGTTTGGATTTTCAAACAGCATTTATTCATATTGAGCAGATGAGCAGACGCATCAAGGCCTGGTGATGCAAATGCGAGCACCCACGTCTTTCTCAGGACTTATACAGAGTGATGTGACCACAGTACATGTGAATGTCTTTATTATATGGAGATAATGAGATTTTTAAACCTAGTATCATTTGCAACATGAGTGCACACACCTCAACCAATTGCGGCTGCTGTTTCCTATGATATAACAAACTTTCGAGTCAAGGGGATAAAGGACATATTTTTATAGAGTCCAGCAAAGTCTTCAATAATTACCGTAATAATAGTTGTTTGTTCCAGTAACAGTTTTGGTCTGATACCCCAATCCTTTTAAAGCAGACCTCTAACACAAAATCAGTGTTTCAGAGCTTTTAACCATGTTTAACTATAGTTGTTTCCCCTTCTCATTTTCCCTTTTGAAGTTGTATTTGGATCGATTCGTGCATGTTTGAGCAATCTTTAATCACTCATTTTCAAGACGCTATACTCATTCTCCAGTTTTATTTTCTTTATCGGTGGTACTCGTAGTATACGGCAGCACAAAAATCCACTACTCGATAATGTGATATGCAACAAACCATCCGAGTTGCCAGTTCTCTGTTGTGATGACGTTTACTGTGACGTCTGATTCCACTGGGCACTGCGGTTTTCTAACGTAATGCAAGTCAGCAGACTTTTTTCTTTTATTAAGTTATTGGAGATGAATATTGGGATTAAAATGTGACAATAACGGGTCACAATCAACGGGTTTCGTAGTTTATAACTGTATAGCAGGCTCAAGCATTATACTGTGTGCTCCTGTAAGTTCTGAATTACAGAGTGCTGCCTGCTCCTCTTGGAGATGGTATTGCTTGCATAGAATGTTCCACAGTATGGCATTTAACAGCTTTTTTGTAATTATATATAATTATCTGAAAAAAATCCTTGAAAACACATTACTTGCTGTCAGTGGGCTTGACTCTTCCCAGATCTGATCTGTAACATAGTCTGTGCAGTGAAAATGGATAACTTTAATGCCATACTATGGAACATTCCATACATGGTGTACCCTCCTCCAGAGCTGCCTAGTGTAGTTTTAACCACTTTACTTTTACACATCCATACTTATAGATGCACAATTATAAACACTGCACTTTAGAACTGTGCAATACACATTGCACTTTAGAACTTGTGCAATACACTGCACTTTAGGATAAATGTATCAATATGTGCATTTTATTCATTGCACTTTATATAAAATCTCCTATAATATTGTTGAAACCCTTCTGAGTTTATGTTTTTGACTTGGCTTGGCTTTGCTCTGTGTGTATTTATTTGTATTTAGTTTGTTTTTTATTGTACGGTACTTTATGTTATGTTACGTGTGGCCTTAAAGGTACGAACAACCTGTCCAGGGAGTACAGATGGAAACTAGCCTGTGGCTAAAATCTGGCATATTTACATATGTCTCATGTGTTCATTAATATGCACTGTCCCTTCTAAATAAATAAATAAACAATCAACACTAATTTCATTCCACCTTTTTGAATGCAAATGATTCATAATTTGGAGATACAATTGAAATGTTCCAAATATATGCATAATTAGCAGTAAACTGAGATTTTACTTAGTTTATTCTTGTATTTTGTTCTGTATGAATCCAGACTCCAGCTGCGGTCCAGACTTGGTTGTGAAGCGCCTGACCCTCTGCCCACTCTCTACTAGGACGGGACAAAGCTGTGCCTGTCCCTGGTTTCCTGTGTGGGACTCTTACATTTGTGTTACATTTCTGAGCCTCTGGAGGTCCAGTGCTCTTTGTTACATTGTCGTTTTTCTGTCTCCTATTCACGTCAGTATCTTGTCCCTTGTTCCTTGACATTAGCTGCCGCCCACTTCCCTGTTGGACGGCCTCTCTCTCTGCCCCCTTTTCTTCGCTTTGGCCTCTTTTACAACGCATAGACCAGTGAGCAGTTGCTAGGGTCACACACACAACACCAGCCACAATGCCCTAGTAGTACTCGCTATTTGGGATCATTACACTCCTCTGTGTTCATGGGGATACGCCAACTACTATTTCAACAATTGCGAAATATTAAAAAGGGTCAACAAGGACTTTCCCTGAATCCATTGTAACTACTAATTTTCCAAGCCAAGTGTTGGGCAAGAATTGTACCAGCGCAATGTAGTTTTGAAACTTAAGCACAAAAATTGACTTGTGTTAATTTACGGTTTATGGTCCAGATACAGCTATTTTCTTGTACTTATGTGACCTTCTGTATAAATCGATTTCATGCCACCCACATTTTCATGTAACATAATAATAGTCTTCTACTGTTTTTATCCAAAGTGATTTGCAGAATATAGTTCTCCAAAGATTTGAAGTCAGATGTCCTTAAGGAGGCAAGTCTTTTCAATTAATCAACATTTTAATTTGAGCTTTTTATCTGGTCATAGTGTAAGGCGGTGTTTCTCAGTGTTGCTTTGCCTTCTGTATTTTTTAGATTTATTTAGAGTCAAAAGTATGCTTGTTTTGTATTTCTTTTGTTTAATCACTATCTTATCTTATGGCTTAGTCTTGTTTTAGCCTTAATTTAGGCCTAAGTTAGGGTTTTGATCTGATGGCATTATCTTTATTTTGGTACAAGAAGTTTGAAATCCACTGGCATAAGGAACATACTGTTATATGGCTTGAGATAACCAAGCTAATATTTATTTTTCCCATGTATCAGTTTATATTTATTACACTGAACATTTGCTTAGAGGAAAGAGTGCATATCCCGTAAGACATCTACTGCAAATGTGCCTAAATGACCCTTAAACTGGTATATTATTTAAACATTACAGTATATTTGTGGGTTCGACTAGGTCACTTGACAGACTCTTGGTTCTGCTTGGTTTCCGTCAGTGTCTGTCCACTCATAAATCCACAGCCTACTGTGGCTCAGTCACTCCAGAGATGTGTAATTAAGTTCCATTAGAGGCCTGGTGAGGGCATTTGTTGGTGAGATCCAAAATTTGGGCCAGTCCTGGTTCTGCCTCAAAGCATTTGACATTTTTCATCTACATAGTTAATCTCAGAGAGTGGAAAATCAAATATAACTTCTAGATTCAAATACACTTGCAGCAAGTATGCATTTAATACATTTCATATTTATTTACTATATGTTTTAAAATTACTACATATTTGCATGGTAGAAAGAAGACTGAGAGAAACTCATTACAGACAGAGGCATCTTATTGTGAGACAAAGTGCTAACCACTCCACTCCGTCACTGCATTATGATATCTGTAATAATATCTGGTGTATAAACAGAGCTTTGTTTAAAAAGGGACAGAAATAATATATATTTTTGAAAAAATCTCTAATATACTTTTGAAATAATTATCTAAAAGTCATATTTAGCCCAATGATACATTTAGTATCTGTGTACTATATAAATTGAATGTTAAATTCAAGCTCTGCAAATCTCTGTTACAAGAAGGCATGTGGTTTGTTGTTGTGTCATTGGGCAAGGCACTTTACATTTGTTATCTGTATGAATGTGCTGATGTTATTGCATATGGTTACTGGGGGGTTGGGTAGTTAGTAAAGACTGTTGTACTAACCTCAAAGCAACTGATGTGCAGCTTTCAACCAAATACACAATAATGTATTTGTGTGCGATGGCGCTAAATGATCGTGGACTGTCCCTGTTTGTGCTCTCGTCCTTCCAGAAAGAGCTGAGTGAACAAAGTCGATCTGAATATTTTTCCAAAGCGGCCGAAACCCATGAGCCTCCTCACATCCCCACAAAAACAAAGAAAACTGGGCTTCAAAAGATGTAAGTTTGAGCAAATAACACTGAAGTTTCCAGCCCTGTGCTCGGACAGGACACTCGTGGAACTGTCCATATCCTGTTTATCAGAGAGGGGAATGGGTTCTTTAAACTGGAGAAATACTGCTACATGGCTAATACTCAAATACTCAATTACAACTAAAAGTACTTCAGGAAACTTTTGCTGAAGTAGTTTTACTTGTAAAACCCTTACCTGTGGGTGCATATAACAACCTTTTAACCATTTAAAGATTTGCTTCTGCATGTTTCCATTGAGATATTATTGCTTTGCCTGTAATATTCCACCGTATGGCTTTATTGTTACATAACTCCACCTTGTGATGTCATGAAGTGGTAGTTTCAAGTTAACAGTTACCATTTTATTCAGCAAATTCCAGGGCTGAAATTAACAGAAATATTGTCGTGTATCATTTCCCTGAATTAGCGGAAATGAGGTAATACAGGATGTGGAGCACTTCCTGTATTGCCACATGACACATACATTTGTGAATGAAACAAAACACAACTCTATGTATGTTTATGATGAATGTTAATGTGGGCCCTTTAATGGCTGTATTCCATGCATCTCCTGTTTCCTACTCTGGGCTTGATGTCCATCCACTTTTATTTAAGTCAAACAAATAATACACCATTTCTTATAAATGTAGAACAAATAAATGATTTTATATTCTGTCCAAAAAAAATGGCAGATATGTACAAAACCCAAAAATAATAAAATATTGTGTTACAGTAAAACGAGTGCTTGTTGTTTTATATTTATATCTGCTCTTTATCTACTTCTCAGAGCCAAGCAGGCCAGTGCCCAGAACAAGGAACAGAAAGACCCCCAAGACTTTGAAGGCCACATTGAAGTAGAGGGTGCTCACTCAAAGCAGTCTCCTGATCCAGTGGTTCAGATTGGGAATAATTTGGAGCAAAGCCCAACTCGTGAGCAGAATAATAGGAACACTGACAAACAAACTGCTCCCTGCCAACAAGAAGCTGGTCCAAAAGCTAGCAAGACCACAAGGGACGAGGGGGAAGACCCTATCCCGCAACGGGCCAAGAGGGTGTGTCTCGAAAGCTCCACTCAAACTTCCAGGCACAACCTCGAACCCAAGACAGAATTCAAGGCTTTCCCGGTGTCTGAACGCATTGAAACCACAGTGGAAGTAGAGCTGCTTACTCCAGGGAAAAGGGCCCCGCGGCAGCTCCTCACAAGCAGCAATAACACGGCACAGACAAACCAAACCAGGCCGGCCGCAAGTCTGAGGGGCCTATCTGACAAGCATGCATCCTCCAGCTCCTCTATTACTTCCAGATCCACGCAGAAACGGGAAGAAGAGGAGGGGAGTGGGAACGTGCCCCGAGCATCGCGTTTACGGAGGATGAAGAGGTCCTGAGAGAGAGAGAGAGGATGGAGGATGGATAGTGAGAAGAGGAGGGTGCATATTGTCAATTTAGGGTTATTGCAAGATCAGTAAATGCAATATCTCCATCACTAGCGTCTTAAAATGATGTGTCCAAATGTTTTTATTGATCTTTTGGACTGACTTCAACTTTAAAACTTTAGAAAATGGCTATACTCACAGTAATATTACAAGTCCTAAATTTGTACAGATTACAATTTGTTTTAATTAGATTTTGACCCCTTTTCATGAATACAGACTCGTAACTTTGTCTATGAACACAGTTGAAGCAATTTACCTATTACACTGTGCTTATCTCCATAAAGATATCATTGTGTTGCCAGGAATGTTCCACAATATGGTATTAAACTGATCTTTCACTCTTTAAATTAAAGTTGTTTTATTCATTTAAACGTACCAATAACCATCTTTGACAACTTATTTTTTAGAAGTCTGATTAAAAACTATTATTTACAATGTTGTGAGTGAGTGGGTGAAAACTCTTGTGATTGTTATGTTTGATTTAATAAAACCCTCCAAGTTGTATAGTAAAAATTCATATCATAACTTACTGTTCACATATTATGCAAAACAGAGAAGCTACTGACATGTTTACCGCACACAGACTGGACTGGTGTCTCCCCTCTGGAAACAAAACAGCACTTCATCGTTTACTCTGTCTACTCTCCTCGCTGCTGCCGGCACAAACACATTACAACAATTGATACATGAGCCCTCCAGTTACGCTTTGTCAAATACTTGAAACACTCGGCCTCCACCCTTAAGTACTGCAGTGGTGGTCAAGAAAAGCTCGCAAATGAAAGTCAAAAACCTTAATTTGAGTTTAGATTTGGTTTTGTGTTAAAGATTGGGGATTTCAGACAGCCAGGAGCCATGCAGTACGTCATGGATTTTGCTCAAAAAAGCTGGCTCCTACATGTCTGAAAAGTGTCCAGTTCCCCCTACTCGAGCTCCAACTTTGATTGATTGCTGTTTCCAGTTTTTTTCATCACCCTGTTTGCAAAAATGTATTGTTGCAGTTAAGATTTCATTCATGCATTAGCTGCATAGTTCTTAGTTGCCTAGCACCTGAAATGTAGCTTTAAATTTGGGTGGATTTTACAACTTTGCTTTAAACAATATTCATGGGTTTCAATGTGGCTATTGAAGTTGGTCCAGGGCTTTCCCCTGAACAAAAGGAAAGGGCAACCAAGGGACAAATAGTTCAAGCCCCACCAAAACAATACACATTATTCATTTTTATTGTATTTGAATAAGGAGCAAATTATTTTCCCATTGGATTATGCACTGTTTGTGAGAATATGCAGATAAACTGGAAGCAAGTGTGATTAAAATACCACGTATCGCTTTCTATTGGCAGCATTACAGTGGCATTCTGTCAATTTTTGAGATGTTTGTAATTAAACTGGTGCTGTTCCCATCTCTATCTCGAGTGGGTGTAATTTGACATCAGATACAGGTCGATGGTGTTATGGAGGCGGAGGCAGTATTGTTTTAAGTCTTGATATGTTTAAGGTCATTCCTGCGTGTTGATAATCTCTTGCTTTGGCTTTAATCCTTTTAACTGATTCTGCATTGGATTGCAGCTTCTCAGGCTCAACGCAGATAAGTGTCCTACTCAAACCACATCAACAAGGACGACATTGTTTGTGGATCATGAGGAACGAGGATATTTTAGTCTTTAGCATTGACTAAACATAAGGAGAGCTTGCTTACAGCGTAATTAGCTATAAACACATTTGGACAGAGACCTTGTAGAGTATATGATGTGTCTCGAGCAACAGTTCCCACGACTGCTTCATGAGAATCCTCTCCTTTTATTTCAACATGTTTGGTTCTAAACACCACACACAAACGGCACTCTCCGTCAGAACAAAGACAACTTTAATTCTCTTTTCATACAAAATATTTAATAAATATGACTTTCAAAAATATATTGCCAGATCAACACATAATTCTCAAGTTCATAACACAAGTCAAAAAGTAGGACAAAATGTTGCCATGATCTCAAAGGGTTAACAAATGAGATAAAACATGTTTGTCTTTAAGAGCCTCATTTTAAAAAGAAACAAATGTGCACAGAAACAAAAGACTCTTGCAGAGCAAGGCAGTGTATTTATCCGATTCTACAGTGTTCCCATTGCCCCCTACTGTTCAAGTACTCATGGTCTAGCTTATGATATTACGCTGACTAAAGCAGATGGGAAATCTGGCGTGCCTTTGTGACTTGTTGTGCAAGTTGGTGAAATTGACAGCCTTTCTAATGTATCGGAGGGTTAAACTGGAGCTGCTGAGGGCTTTTGTTCCCTTAAGTATTTTTTCATTAGAGGCAAGCAATATGTCTGCCACCATGTCCATCCCTCAGAGCAGCTGTTGTCGCTTGTTGTCCTAACCTCACTTGCCTTCTATCAAGGTCTTGGCAACAAATTATGATGAAATGTCAAACGAGAAAAATAAAAGTCTCTTTCAGGCCCAAAGGGCCTGTCCATTGTCTTTGAAATTCTTTGAAATTTGGCTTTTAACAAATGCAACGGAAAGATTTAGAAATGGTTGGCTTCCGCAGCTATCAAAACCTTCAAACTACACAGAACATATAAATAAAAAGGAATGATATCTTAAGGCTCTTGATTATTAAGTTAATAAATCAAATATACACAATGATTAATAAAAAATGTACATATCTACAAGTTTCTAAATCGACATAAATTCTTCATATTGGCAGCAACTGCTGACATCAAATCCGTCCCTCAACCCCCAGAAATAAAAATAAATAATAAAGTTGATCTTTTTTGACAGTTGCTGTAGTCTAAAGCTGAAAAGGCACTTTCTCCAAATTGAACTAAAGGAATTCAAACAATACTAGCTCTAGCATGGAACACGTCGGGTCATTTAGTCATTGTACAACAATTACACCAGGAGCCCCTCCATGTGTCCCAACTTAAAACCACAGGAACTGAAATGCATAGAGGACACTTGTGCCACTAGCTCTACATGAAATGTATACCAGTGCCTTGTGTTTCCAGCTCACCAAAGCAACTGTCATTGCCAGTGTAAGCCAGCTTGTCAAAACTTAAATTAACATGGGGAATATCTGAAAATACTGTGGGGTCACTGACATGACAGTCCACTAACGACACATGCCAGAGCTCCCCGCTCACCCACCACCGGGGTGTGAATGCATTAGGCTTGGTTGCACAGCAACACAGCTGTCTGCTATACAATGTAGTCCATCCTGTTAATGCTGTTTGCTGTCTCCAAGTCTCTGTTGTCCTGTTTATTAGTCCAGTTTGGATGTTTGGATGTGGAGTTGGGGTTGGAGATGGGTGTCTTTTCGTCCCGCTCCACTAGTGTGTATGCTGGCTGTTTGGCAAAGCGGCCCTTCTGTAAGTGCCTCTCCTTGTCGTCTTCATCCCCCTCGGGGTGATTTGTCCTTATTTTGGCTATGAGTGAGTTCTTGTTTTCGTAGTCTTTGATGGCCACCGTGAGGCCTACATGCTTCTCTATAGGGTTTTTGATTTGGTTGAGTTGCTCCCGCACATTGTTGGTCGTGTTGTCCTCTGCGCCTGTAGTGGACGTCCCGTTGTGGTTGCTTTGTTTCCGCCGGTGTCTCATGCACCATAGAAATATGGAGACCAACACCAGGACCCAGATCACAATGAAGACGGAGCTGAGGAGGGGCACTAGGTAGTCTGTGAGACAAAACAAGCAGAGAGGTCACGAGATGATACACACATAAAAGAATTCACCCTGTTTAAACAATACACAAAAGCATTTATTATATAGCTGCGTCAGGCTAGCTAAATCATTAGCATGCTTTTCCAATGCAACCTGACCTCTGAGCCCTAACAGGGAGGAGGCGGCTTTTATTTGGCTGTGGCGGCAGTCTGCTGTCACTGTGTTGATGAATGGTGGACACATGCAGGAGTCTAACTACTACTAGGTCCAGCCAGTCACAGTGTGAGCCAGTCTGAGGCCTTGTAGCAGGCACCTCTAGTCTTTCCATTGAAACCCTGCCTGCATTCTTTTCAATTACAACTGCCATGAGACCAGATCTGTGCGGCACTATTTACTGTAGATTGCACCACCCAGGTCTGCAGCTCGGGGCCTGTGTGGGTGGAATGGGAATTTGTTTTCATACACATATTTTCCCAATGTTTCCAAAGGGCTTTTTATGTTGAATGCCTGCCACTATCATAGCCTTCAAAATATCAAAAAACAACATCAAATCCACCTACATTATTCAGGTGTATGCAAGTAAACAAAGGAGTGTTAAGTGGCACGTACCAGTCTTGACTGGGCTTGGCACACGAACTTCTGCAATGAAGGCTGTGATGGTGTTGTTTCCGTTGCGTTTGCTAACCAGGTCCAGTATCCTGTCTATGATCTCTTTGACCGGGCTACGGTCCAAGCGATGGTCATCAGTCGACTACAAAAAGAAAATGTAAAAACTGGTTAAAATTATGTTTTATCAATGTTTTATCTTTTCTTACTGATTGTGTTTACATTGTGAATCATCGTAGCTAATCTTAAGTGACCACAAATGAGATGTTGGGGTAAAGATGCATGCAAATGATTATAATTGTGGTGATAAGCCTGGTGAAAGTTTGTTTGAGAATTGAAGAGTTACTTACAATGCAAACATGGATTTCATTGCTGGCTGAGAATGATGGCTCACAAGTTATCGACACTGAATGCTCCAAGGAGAAGTTTTTCACAACATACAATCTTCTTAGCTGCTTGCAGACGCCTTCAACTGTTAAGCCCTGCGGAAAGAGGAATAAAATGCTTAGTGGAAAATACAGGGCAAACAATGACAAAAGAAAACAATCTTTTGGTTGAGATTTTGGCTGTGTTTTCAATGTACTATCTGGTTGCGATCCACCTCATTTAGATTAAAGACCACAGACTCGTATGCCTGTCGCTATCGACTGTTACGCTTGTTAGACAGCTGGCGAGTGATGGCCCAATGTGGTGACAGAGTCGCCAGTGAACCCATTTAGCTGAAATCCATATGATCCTCAAGTTAATCTTTCATTGTGGTTCAGTTTAGAGAGTTTGAGAACACCAAAACATGGACTGAATGTAAATGAATTTTTCTTGAAAGTCAAGGAGGAGATATAATGATTTTGTTTCCTGAAGGACATTGACAATAAAAGCCTGAGACCAGATAGAAAAACACTTATGTAAACCTGATCTTTTTGACTTGTGTAGGAAGCATGAAAAATGACCTGAAAAACCTCTTAATTTCACATCTCTCCACGGTGAAAGGGGGTACTCACTTGAGGCATGTTCTCCTTGTTGAACGTGAAGGTGATGTTGGCGCAGCTGTCGTCGTGGAAACTGGAGCTCAGGTGGCATTTGTGAGGCGCGGTGGCTGGATTACTGCACCAGCACTCGCCCTCCTCCACACACGGCTTCACAAAACAATGGCTCTCCCTCACTTGCATACAGCTCTGCCCCGATGGACAGCCCCCACGACCCTTTGCTCCGAGTTTGCATGACTTGGGACCGCACCACATCTGGAAAAACGGTAACAAGTATTGAAATCAGTCATACATTGCTCATATCTGATTACCATAGACAGGGGTCGGTAGTACTCAGTTACTCAGTTTAACATTTAACGTTTAACATTTTAAGGAAATTATGTTTAGTAGTTTGCTGTTAACAAACGTAATTCACCTACTTGAGTACTTTTTTTTTACTTTTACATTAGACATTTTGAAGTAGCATTAGCTTTCTTGAGTACATATTTTGGTTGCCATAGATCTGCAGTGGATTATCCTGGATTATGATTCATTTATTTGTAAGAAAAAAATGTTGCTGAATTGCTGCTGCAGACACTTCTGGAAGGTGTGAAATCACATACGGTTAATCCTATGAGTTACTCCTCCCGAGACAAGCTGTATCAGTGAGGCACCATTGTTCGTTTAGATGTGAAGTTTTCATGATAAATGAAAAATCTGCTCTCCCTGTAGATGGCCTCGTCTTACCCAGTGACTTCCTAGTAAATGGCATTTGGCAGCCATTTCCAACTGCACCATTGTGTTTCTTTTCAAAACAAAATGCATCATCTCTATATTGAATGTGACACTCCTGAGCCAACTCCACCCTTTGCCAGTGCTGTTACAAGCTGCTGTACCTGGGAACATACTGAGGACATTTTCTCACACTAAATAAACATATGATTTATAGCAGAGCTAATTGAACAAAAATCAGGACTAAACCATGCATGAACCAGGTCTGAGACAAAACAAATCTGTTTGACTTAATAATTTAATAAGGACTAAAACATCAGAACAAACTGAAACTCAAGTTCCAGTTTAACTGACTCCAGTTAAACTGATTTCAAAAGACTTGCTCTTGTTGACAGAAACATGCTCACACACCTCTTAAGTATTTTCTTACACAAGACATTTTCACTCATTGACCTTTGCCCTTTAACCACAATCAACTGACAATCATGTTATCAAATATTGTAGCATAAATTACATTTCTGTCTTGCTACAAAAATAGGTTAAAATTGCATTAAGGATACTCTTTAATGCAGCCATGTTATAGATGTACTATATACATTACAGTAGCTTCACTCTACTGTCTTTTCTATCTGTGTTAGCTGGACTAGAGCAAATTGGATTAGGAGCCTTATCTGTGAAATTTCAGGTAAAACATGCAGCCCAACATGAGTCTACAGCTAAACTACATGCTCCCATCTGTGTCCCACAGTGGTTTATTGCTCTGTAGTTATCCCCGGCTCGGTTCCCATTAGTAAACGATGACATCATGTGACACACAGCTGTACTCAGGCGTCATAAATTCTTCACACTCAGATAATGGTTAGCAGTTTAAAGGCATACCTTTGTACACACCACTTTCCCGTTGGAACAGTGGCAAGTGTTGCAGTCTTCATCCCATTTCATTCCGTCCGGGGTTATGTGGCCATTAACGGTGCATGGTTTTCTTGTTTCTAAGAAAATAAATAAAGTTCAATCAGCCCGTTGTGTGTAAGAGGTTTATATATTTCAATTACAATTTTGTGTTATGTTTCAATATAATCACACAAAATTAAAATTGAGCCAAGGATATTTTTCTCATTTTGCTTAGCCCTAGTTCCAATACAAGTTTAAGGCATATATGTATTTAGAGCATATCATTTTAAGGCAATATAAAAATCTATACTGGCTTCCTGTGGGTACTGACATACTAACTGTGTGCATACCTTCGTGACAGTGGGGTCCCGTCCTGTCAGGAGGACACAAGCAGCGGTATCCATTGATTTCATCGACACAGGTGGAGCCAGAGGCGCAGAGAGACGACTGACACTCATTAATATCTGCCACAGAGCGCAAGGTAATGGGTTAGAAACTGCTCCCGTATGGGCTCCAGACAGCACAAATATTGGGTTAAGCAATCGGCACACAAATCTAATTCCTCCTCGGCTTAATTTCCAGAGGTCATGTGTAATTTGCACAGTACATACACAAATACACCAGTTAATAAAAACAAGCAAACATGTTTTAAGTCAGGCCTGGATATCTGTGCCCCATGCGGCTTTATTAAAGGCAGCATCATTAGCAGGTATGCAGGAGCTGAAGGCTGGACTTAGCAGAACAAAGGGTTTGCAATGGGAAAGAATGTGGCCATCTGAAAGCCTTTAAGAGGGAAAACAATCTGTGTAATCAGTGTCAGGGAGCATGGCTGATTAGCTGTTGGCCTGCTAAGCCTGTTTCCCCTAAGGACAGCACCAGGGCCCGGCGGAGTGACACCGAAATGGTTGAACCTGGCCAAGAGCCTGCTACAGATAATTGGCCGACTAGACATTTGGTGTGGGACTATGACTAGGCCTGTCAAAAAACTAGACATATTGTTCCATATAGACAGATGGAACAATCATTTTGGGGGGTAAATATTTATCATGGGTACTTCTTTGTACTTGAGGGGAATTTTGTTATTTTTCTGTACTTTGATAAGATCTGAGCTGTAGCGGGTTCTATGACTCATTATATAAACTGCCATTTATCTACTGCGGCTCATGTTTTTAACGATATTCTACGTTTAGAATAGTTTTTGGGGATTATCATGCTTCAGGGTTATTGTGTTATCATCCGTATTTCCTTCTGCGATATATCACACTTCAAATTTTCATCCTGACAGGCTTAACCATCTCAAACCAGGAGGTGGGACATCAGGGATTATAATACTCACTGATTCGACAGTCTGGACCAGCAAATCCAGGCGCACACTCGCAGCGGTACCAGTTATCCCCATCCACACAGGTCCCACTGTTGTAGCTGTGAAGAGAGAGAGAGAAGGGGGGGCATTTTAGATTAGTCTTAAATACCCCTGGGCATGTTTGACAAAGTGCTTTATCAGATCTGCCTTCATGCTGGGACTTTCTCAGCAGTCAGCATACAGTGCAATTACAAGCTCTCAAGACTATTATGGCAATCAGACTTGTTTCTTTTTATTGCAGAGATAGGCCAGTGCAGCTGAAATGGGGAGCAGGCAAAATGTCTATCTTTGTGTTGCGGTTGGGCAAATAGCAGATTAAAGACCAAGACGACCAGCTTCAATTTGCATTTTGGATAATTCTTATAAAAATATCATACATTATAACCATTACAGGGATACCACCATCATTATTGTAGGATCTAGAATTAGAGCTTTGTGTTGTCCCACTGCAATAAATTTTCCAGTTGGCATAATATTAACCCCGCAGCGATTTCAACATGCTAACTGTTCAATTTAGGTATGTCATAACTACAGATTGAATGAATGGTCTAGTTGTCAAAGGAGTTCCACCGTTATTTATTTGAATTATTTATGGATATTTGCCAGTGGATAACCAACATGCATTTTTTTTCTGATCTATGACGTATTATCCTGATCTCTATAACCGATTTGGCAGTTCTCGGGCAGTTTGTGGTTAAACGAAGCCGTGCCTAATAGTTCACAAAGGGTTGAGAGACTGATTGCAGTTTAGGAATGACAGGGATGGGTGTATGCTTGGCTCCCAGCAGGTGAGACTCCACTTTGCGGGAGGAGTAGCCTGTTTACATCTGTCTAAAGCTACAGGAAATGTTTGGCTTCTACTTACCAAGGGTGGGGACTGCAGTCGTTGGTATCTGAAAAAGAGAGGGAGGAGAGAGATACAATTTAGTGTTTCGCCTTGTTTTAAATGTTTGTCTTGTGTATAGCTGTTAAGTGCACATGACAACAAGGAGCACGTCTGAGCTTGAGTCTGCAAAGGCGTGTGTTGCGCTAACCAGGGCTGGGCTGCACGGTAACTATGTCTTATTAAAAACAAAGGTGGAACTGAAAGTTGCTAAATATATACAAGATAATCTCAGCAGTCGTTTTAAAGCTCTATAATAACAAAAAGTTGCAAACAATATCAGTTTTAAAAAGCATATTTGGAGCATATTTCAGTTTAAATGCATGTCCTTTCACATTTGTTCAATACTTGCATCAAAACAAAGGCACTTATAGGCAGGCGTATTTTTCTCCTAGATTGCAAGGATATCATATGATTATTGTGATCCAGATAATATAAAATAGATATAGATATTGGAATCCGACTCAAGGCAAAACCAGACAATACAAAAGTAATTTCTTCAGTTGTACAGCCCAACTCCCCACCCGCATACTCCTTTTCTAACTTCTCAAACGCATGGAAAAAGTTGGGGAATTTCTGTTTTGAAGAAATTTGTGCATAGTTAGTTGAGGGATCCCAGAGAAGCCAGGGAAATGAAGGAGTGCTGTAGTACAATCCGACATGTCAGTGTTTGGACAGGATTGCAGAGGGGAAAGGGGGAGAGAGAGAGCTAGTGTTGTGTTGTACAAGTCTTTAAGAGGAGGAGTGGAGAGCAACATCTGTCTCCACTTTCCCGGACGCTTTTGTGTCTACCTCCTCCTCCTCTTTTGCTGATAGCCGGCAGCAGTGAGGGAAAGCAAAGGATTTTTAATGTTTTAGATCAAGATGAGAGAAAGTAAGATATAATCAGATACAGGAGTGGGCTTGGTATGAGGTAGCAGGCAGGAGGTTTATCATGATTTACTTGTAATAACTGTTCAGCTTTATCTTTCCCACTGAAGCAGCTCTTACTTTGAGTGCATGTGGGACCCTCCCAGCCTTCCTTGCAGACACAGGTAAAGGACTCGCCCGTCACTACGCAGGTACCACCATTCTCACAGGGGTTTGGGAGACAACTTGAGTTCTTGGCTGCAACACAAAGATAAATAAAGTTTGTTTTTTTACTAGGTACAGTATGTCACAATATTCACATTTTTGTGTTGACAGACTCTGAGAAAAAACATCACCATTTTATGTTTACTCACGGTTACTGACACCAGGTACAAAGAACTGTGAAATCCTTTAATCCTACTTATATCAACATTGACTAATGTGCTACCATTAGTCAATGTTGAAGTGTTTGAATGATAAAGTAACATTACTGTGACATAACAGCCAAATGAAAAACTTATTTTTTTTATAGCATAGATTGAATTTAGTAATTTATTTTTGCTTCTAAAATAACATTATATTAGTATTATTATTACATTGTTGTTACTTTTTACATAACTTTTACATAATAATCTGTGGGGCATATGATCAGTCAGAGGAAACTAATGCTGCTTTAGGTTTGGTTTTCTCTGAGGGAATCTAAATGCCTTGACTTTGAAGTGTGTTGTCAAGGCAATCAGAGATTTAAAGCGGATATCTGTCAGCGCTCGGAGCAGAGATGGAGACGGAGCACCGACAGAGGGATCAAAAACATTTGTGGGCTTAATTTAACATTAATACACAACAGATATGACATAACTTACACTATGTGGACTTTAACTACAAAGGCATTTTATTTGATAGCCAACAAAACCACAAAGAGTGACAAGCTTGGATAAATGCATGGTGTTATGTACTTGACAGGAGGGCAGCAACCAACTAACCAACCAGCATCAAAACCTTATAAAGGTGAACTATAACTATTCTGGTTAAGGATTAGAAATGTTATTGCATTGCCTAGAATGTTCTAAAATGTAGCATTTAACTTATCAATAGCGATGGAGACAAGCAAGTTACAGGTCAACTCTGTAGCGATCCTGCTTTTAAAGGTATTTTAGTAGTGAATTAATATATTTTAATGTTAATTTCTGCCCAGAAAGTGTACGTATTGCACCTTTATTAAATGATGGTTAATAGCACTGTGATGCTTGACTTTCCAAAAATGAGAAACCAATTATGTTAAGGGCTCTTAGGAATTCCCCATCCAAGTTGACAAATGTCAATACTTACCAATGTTACAGGTAGTGCCCTCCCATCCTGGCGCACACTTGCACTGAAACGTATCACCTTCGTCATGGCAGGTGCCTCCGTTATTACATGTGGCTTCATCACACTGACTTTCACCTGAGGGCACCATTAAGAATGCGGGGTTACTTTTGACAACAATGAAAGGCAAGTGGAGGATAAACATACAATATATTGAATAATTATAAACAGCCCTAAGCACATACCAAGAGCATGCACAGGCAGACAACACAGATGATTTTAAAAGTAGAGAAAAAGTCTTACGGGAGTGGCAAGTCTTTCCCTTCCAGCCATTTTTACACTCGCAGAAGAAATCAGTCACCAGGTCCCGACATGTCCCTCCATTATGACAGGGATTGGTGCTGCAGTCATCAATATCTAGTGGGGGAGATGTCAAACAAGCAATGAGATTTACGACTTCACCACAACAAAAACATCAAAAGGGTTACCGCTGTCGACATGGATTAAGTGTTGTTCATGTGATGAGGCAAATTCACGTCACATTTTAATAAGAAAAAGAGAACATGAAGCCCTACTTACTGATCTCACAGTTGGTGCCCTCCCATCCGTCTCCACAGATGCACTGGTACACACTGACTTTGTCTATGCATGTGCCACCGTTATGACAGGGGTTGCTCTCACAGTCGTTGATATCTAAGTAAGAAAGATCAAAACTTGATTAATTGTGTTTTTGGGAAATTAGTGTAATTGATCTACATTGTTTTCCATTGTTATTGGCAACCTTGACAATCTAAGGCAATGTAGAGTCCAGGAGAGGCAAATGAAAGAAATAAAAAATAATAAATAATATTTGATAATCTAAAATTAAAAATCCTAAATATTCTCATTATTTTAAACTTTTTTGTTCATGTGGATCAAAAGAATGCCTATATATCTACTTTTTAAGTGTTTTTTGTGTGCTAAGATGCACATTTTAAAACACTGAGAAACATTTGATCTATATTCCTCTAGTTTCTAAGGGTGCCAATATTAGTAGATGTCATTGTATTGTGAGAGACATACTTTCATGACAGTATGTCCCTCTGAATCCTTCTTGGCATTCACAGCTGAACTGTCCTCCCCCTTGGCTCCGGCAGCGTCCGTGAGGTCCACAAACGTTTGACGAAATGTACCGTTCCCCACCAGGAGTACTGTTGGACGCCACGGCAACAGTGCAGCTGTCAATCACTGCAACGACAGTTAATAGAGTTACACAACTGACTACACGGAGTTTGCACACTCATAAAAGAGTTTATCACTTCATTTCACGTGACAATTTACACCTTTCACAGGCCGTTGTGCAGAGGAAATGTGAGAAAAAAACATTAATGGCTTCAATTATTTTTCTGACATGAAACACCCTGACCTCAAAAGGTGTTTCATCAATGAATTCACACTGCAGGCAACTACATGCAACTACATTCTTGTCTAGATTAGGTGATCATACACAAAAGAATACATTTATATACATGGTTTTTATAGCCCCAAATCAAAGGTTACAGCATTCCCATCTCTAGTCTCGATTTATTGTGTTATTGGACCAAAATTCACAAGAATATATAGTTTTAATTAAGGAATATATTAATTGCATTAGAATTATTAATTATGAATTGACATTAAATCATCTTGCGATCCCAGTTCAGTGCCCCTTTACTCCCCCACTTTGGGAACTGCTGGTTTAGAGTAAAGTGCATTTTACTATTCAAATAAATCTACTCTGGCATGAAATGGCTCAAAACAGTCAAATAGATCATGGTAAATATACTATATGGAAGATAAGTTGAGCTTAACTGTATTTTTGAAAAGCAGGAAACCATTTCTTCTACTTAGCGATGCAATCATACACATTCAGCTCAGGAGGTTTAAGAAAATTATGTAATTTTGTGACATCCACCGACAAGTATCACATGACATGGGATGGAAACATGACTAGTGATTGATAGATGTAACAGCGATAAGCCTTTATGCTTTCTTAGTCGAGTCACAGAGATCTCCTTCACTTCATGCACAAATCCTTTCCTTTCCCCCTGTCTGATCGGGTTAGGGCGGCTGCACAACGACGCTTCGCAATAATCGCCTGAATCTTGCCAAAAGCAGCGCGAATCTCACCGTCTGGTATCTAGCTCAGTGGTTGGTCCACTCACTCAATTACACACACACACACACACACATTGGCACAGCTAAATGTGCACATTCAGTGAGGGGGAAAAGAAGACGGAGCCCACCAAGTCATTACACAGAACACACACAGAGTATCAACCTATGCCAGATCTTTAGGAAAGCATCATTCAAACAGCTTTACCCAGGAATTCAACAGGGATACACAAAACTGCACACCTAGGCCAAGAAACTTTAGAGCAAACCTAATATAATTTGAGCACTATTATCCCTTTAGGAATCAGACAAACACATCCCACATTTTCTCCTCTTGACTGCCAATCTCCCATAAACGCAAATGCTTGTTTATTTCCCCATGAGTATAGCTTGCACAAAAATAGCCACTTTTACCAGAAACCATTCTATGCCTCTTCAAGATATATTAACAAAAAGAGATAAACTGCCAATAGAAATATCTGTTATTCTGGCACCCATATAATTGGACATAGCTTCAGTATGATCCAAAAATTCAGCAAGTTGAGATAACATTAGGAAACAAGACATACCTTTACAAGTGGTGGTCCTACAATGGTCTTTGAGATGAGAACAGTTTTTGCCCTCGTAGTCTTCAGGACAGGAGCAGTAGTAGTCTGTGGCCCGGTTGAAGCAGCGAGCCCCATTCTGACAGGGGTTGGGTGAGCAGTAATCGATATCCAGCTAAAAAGGGGAGAGAAATGGATGTAAATTTTGGCAATAGCTCTAAAACTGAGCTACAGATAACACAGATAACTTTTATATATTTTGGTTCCAAGTTTTTCAAATGTTAAAACTGTTTAGACCCAGTTTAGTTCACAAAAGACAAGAAGGTGACTCCACCAAACCAAGTTTTTGGAAGGTAATAGAAATGCTTCCTTGCATAAATGATAAGTAGCATTCTTGCTTGTCATGAGACAAGCAGGTGGAAATATTCCACCTGAAAAGTTACATAAAGCAACTTTAAATCAGTCTGTGTAGTTTTTTTTTTCTTTGTTTAGACTGGGTTAATACTGTCTTTCCTAATTGCATCATATTTTAATCCTGTTTTAGACCTGTGTCTTGATATACACAAGTCTTGTATAGCATTAACCTTGTTTAAGGTATTAGGTATTCCTCCATGTGAAAAGTCTGGGAATCTTTCAATGAGATAAAGCGGTGAACCTGATAGCTGACATAGTTTCTGCTACACTAAACAGAGCAGAACCCACAGCATCCTCCCTACAGGCCGTGCCAGGAAAGAGCACACGCACAACAGTCGGAGGAAGAAGGAAAAATAAGGCAAAGACACAAGAGCCGTCTTCAACCTCGAGGCTTCAGTGTGGAAGAATGTATCCCGCTGTAGAGCCAGGAGCAGATTCAACAAAGCACTCCCTTTTTAAAACCAGGACTGGGAACAACAGACATTTACAGGGTGGGGCAGGAAAACTTTACAAGGGATCCAAAGATACAGGACAAAGAGATCTAATGGATGGATGAAAACAGCCTGCTCCAAGTCAGGGTGTCCCAGTATAATGCATTTTATATTAATTAAATTTTGCTCTAAAGACATGAGACAAAAGACAATAAAACTGAGCCACAGGGATTAGTATAAAGGTCAAAGTAAGTATAAGACTGCAAGATTTTAAAGGTGTACTATGTAACATTTCTGGTCGAGAACATACCACCTGTTTGTCTCTATAGAGATGTTGCTTTGTACAGAATATTGCACAGTACAGCATTAAACATATGTGTTTTAGTGCTCAAAAATTTATTGAAAAGCACATTTTACTATGAGTGAGGTTGTCTAACCATGGATCTGACTTGGAGATGGAGACTACATGGAGATGGATAAGTTCAGATCCTTCACCAGAAAAGTTACATAGTGCATCTTTAAAGTCCAACAAGTTAACTGAAAACGAACATGAATTATATATTAAATAGACGGCCAAGAAGAAAGGAATTTTATACAGTACTTGGACACACAAAAACCCTAGCAAATTGCCTGTATGATTGTGTGCTAAAGCGTTATATTGGTTTCATTTACCTGGCAGAGATTCCCTGAGAAGCCAGCCAAACAAAGGCACTGGAATCCGTTGACTTCATCTTGACATCGTCCACCGTTCAAACATGGAGAACTCGAACACTCATCGATGTCCCTCTCACAGTGTTCACCAGCAAAACCAGGGGGGCACACACAGCGATAGCCATTAACCAAGTCCTGAGGGGTAAAGACCAAATAGTAAAAATTAAAACAATTAATTCTGATTCAAATGACTGACTGGTCACCACAGCTTTGTCTGAATCCTTGTATGAAATCATTTGCACATTTAGTTTTTACATTCCATTCAATTTATGCTGGATGCCATTTCTGATGCAACCACCCACCCACAAAATGAATGAACATAAAACTCATTCTAACATGAACCTACTGCTTCAATCAATCAAACTTTTTAATGAACCTACTGCTCAAACATCTGTGAATTAAACAAAACACAGCTCCAGGTATTTGATGAGACAGTTCAAAAGGCACTTCAAAAAGCCTGATACAGACTGATTTATGTAATATGGGGCTGCTAAGCTTGTCTCAAACTGTATAGGCAATCGTGTGATCCAAACAATACATGTAAAACCAGTGAAGCAAAACTGACATGTATGCTGTAAGTGAGTTAGTGTTGAGCAATATTATCAGAGTTGTACAATTATTTCAACACATTTTCCTGGCACAGAGTCAAGACAATAATGTTTATGGTAATTCAATCTTGTGTGGTCAAGGAACTTGTGTGTCCCTCCCTTCGAAAGCCGTCTGAACCCACTCCCCCCAGATTTGATTTCAGTGAGGAATTCCACAACAATTCCTCTGTCAGTTTCAGAAACTACAATTTACAATGTCTATTTATACAACCGCTGTAAATATCCCATGCTAAGACAAAAAGAACATTTAGACAAACAAGACAACTGGTAAACATGCAATGAAATATGAAAGATATGGGTGTTTATGACAACGACCTACCTTGCAAGTTCCCCCATTCTGGCACTGGTCTTTGCAGTCATTTATATCTGGAAAAGCACACGCAAATAGGAGGATTAACTGAATGGCGTGAATACAGAGCCTTTTAACAAACACACTTTTATGTGTCCCATGCTTGTTAATGCTACCTTGGAGGCTATGGTGTACTAAGTAACAGTTGAATAACACAGGGTAAAAGTGAGTACAACACAGTATTGCACAATCCCGTCTGCTGCCAAGTGAAACTAGTCGTGGGATTGTTTTAAACCACCTCTAATCTCCGCAGCCTTGGCCCATGCACTAGTTTATAATGATACACCGTTTACACTGTAAGAAAGGCAGCACTTGTTCAAATGTTTGAACTATGCATTTGGAGTAAGTTTTAGATAAGCTTTATAACAATGTTTATCCAATCAACATACTAAAACATATTACTGTTTTACTAACTATAAATCTAGAGGTATCTGCAGAGCACATCTGTACTCAAAACGGCACCAATAAACATGATGCTGATACCTATGAACAACATCTTAACTCCATAGAGAAAAAAGTAAAAATGTCAACTCTGCACTCACTGATATCGCAGTTTTGTCCTGTCCAACCGAGCATGCAGTCACAGAAGTATCCACCAATCAGGTTACGACACATGTTAGCATTGACACACGGTTTGCTGTCACATTCATTTGCATCTAAAAAAAAAATAAAAAATGCGATTAAATAAATAAAAGAGATGTATGCATATGATTGAAGTAGACAATAGGAAAGATAGTCTCACCAATCAGACATGTCTTCCCGGACCACTGGGGAGGACAGTGGCACTTAAAACCATTCACTAAATCCTGGCAGGTCCCTCCGTGGCCGCAGGGGTTGGGAGAGCACTCATCCACATCTGCACAGAATTCAAAGTTCATAATTAAGTTTGTTGATTACCAAAAGTGTGTAAAATTTTAGTAACTTCAAAATGACCAATATTTCTATCAACTATAAAAATATCTGTATAAAGATCATTATATAATGTCTAATTCAAATCTGTTGTAAAAATTAAACAATTAATACATAAATAAATAAGGCACAAAATACTTATTATCAAATCTTACTTTTTCACAAGATCAGAATTTTGAAAATATAAGTAAACAAAAGTGGGAGTATACCTCAAGATAACACTAACACTGATAAAGCTACAACTAGTCTGTAATATATTATAAAAGTAACTGAGGCGAGTCTAACAGAGTAATTATTGTGTGGTTTGTGTTGAGTTAATGGTTGAAGTCTTACTGATAGAGCAGGATGCCCCGCTCCAGCCCGCCGCACACTGGCACTCGTAGCCCTGATTGGTCTCAGAGCAGCTCCCTCCATTTGAACACGGGTTGGACAGACAGGCATGTTCAGCTACAATCAGAAAGACAGTTTAGACAGCAGGACAAAATAACACACCCATCTGACTCATCCAACAGTGGGAAAAATACTCCCATTTCGACTATTTATGATTAATCCTCAATTCTGACATAATTAGAATGAATTATGTTGGATTGAAATTGGCGCTGTGCAGTCTGTATTTAAAGTTGTAAAATCATTAACATAATACACCCCGATTTTGATGTTGAGACATGAACCAGGCTGAGTAATGACTAACTCTGCTCTAAAAGCAAGTGGGCGCATAAAATTTTTCAAACAAGTCCTTAGTGTTTTATGCACATGTACTTATCACAGAGAGAGCACATCAAGTCCCAAGACAATATGAATGCCAATGTCATCTATAATGGCAGATGATAAGGATAATAACCCAGATCAACTTTAGGATGGCATAATTTGTCTTCTGTCCTTAAAACATGGAGCAAACATATTTGTCTAATCTACAGTGGCTAAATCACAAAATACTTGGTATAAATGATACGATTAATTCTTCCTTAATAATAATAATTCTTCCTTAATAATAATAAATAATTCTTACTTAATTTGAAAACAATCTATCTTGTGGTCTACTAAACTCCTAAAAATACTTCTTCTCTCCAGGTTCCATCTCAGGAACCTCATCCTCCTTCTAGTGAATCTAACTCAGAGGGCATCTCCCATCTCCTCACAGCCCTCCTCCCTCAACCCTAAAACGCGCTCAAATTCCCCCTATCTCACTCCGATGACCCACGTGACAGACCACACCACCAGGAAATCATCTTTCATGCTAAGTTGACCCGACCAACGCACCGTGACTTCCCTCTTCACTTGCCGCTGTTCTTGAGCCCTAGTTGAGAGTGTGGCGGGAGGATTTAAGGATGAGCGGGTCCTACATTAATCAAAAATGAATGATCTACTAAAGGAATGCCTAAAAGTCTGAGGTGTGCAGCAGGGAAAGTGGTTACTAAGATACAGACTCTTAAGTGATTGTAATCAAAACTACCGCGCTCCGAAGAATGGCACCAAAAAACACCCGTGCAAAGATGAATGCTTTTTCTGAATTTAACATTGGCCCAAAAATGGCAAATGAAAAACTATATAAGCCACATTCAATTGCTGAACAAGTAACATCAGAAAAAGATTATATCTTTTGAATGGTAAAAGTCCTCAAAATGTCAACTATAAACAGGAAGCTGAACTTCAGAGATATAGGTGCTATACATTTACAATAAGAGTACCCATTAGTTTCTGGCATATAAAACCTCAAATAAAAACATCTTGTGCAACTTGTAACATGCAATTCCTAAAGGGTTCTACACAGAGGAGGTAGAGGATGCAGAGCTGGGGCCCCTTACTCCACAATAGTCTGACGCACTCCTCCTCTCAGACCTCCTGTTACTAAGTTCACCATTTCCTGACATCTCCGCAGTTAAGCTGTCAGCACCCAGCCAGTCTGAGATTTAATGAGGAAAAGTCCATCATCTCCTCAGCACCGCACCCATCTGTCTGTGAAATACCTAAGACGTGAACAGATGACCGGAGCCCCAAGATCAAAACGGTGGATTACCTGATTTGGAGGCACTCAGGCCGCAGTAAAAATAGATTATGGACGAGTTATCGCCTCTCTCATTACACACTCTCACCTCTGACCTTTAGGCTGTGCGCACAACGGAACACAACTGGATAATTTAATATGACCCCCAAGATGTCTGACACACATTGTCCCAAACTGGTCTCCTAAGGTGACAAGACAACAACCTAGTTCTTTGCTCATTACAGCAAGTGTAACTGTCCTCTGCTTTGTGATTATAATCAGCAGGTTCTGTTAAGCTACGTACATATATATATGTGTGTGCGTGTGTGTGTGTGTGTGTGTGTGTGTGTGTGTGGAGCTGATGTTATCTGGTGTCACGCCTCTTACCCCTCTCACAGTTGGCTCCAGAGTAGCCCTCAGCACAGGTACACTGGTACTTGTCTGGTCCTGTGTTGATGCAAGTCCCTCCATTCAGACAGGGCTGGTGAGTGCCACAGTAGTTCAGATCTGGGAAAGTTTCAAACATGTTTAGTTTGTTTTAACACAACACAGACCACTCCTTTTAAAAGTACAACTGAAATAAGAGAAGATTAACCTTTATCACAAAGATGGCCGCCCCAGTTGGTGTCACAGAGGCACTGCCAGGGCTCCACACAGGTGCCATGGACACAGCCGGGGTGAGGGATGCACTTGTCACAGTACTGGCCTTGCCATCCGTACAAACACCTGCAACACAAGCACCATATAGCTTACAGAGGAGGAGGCATGACCGTCTGCTACTGCTGCTATGGGGAACATTAGAGCAAACATAAAATTATCAGGCCACGTTCACAAGATCCCAGGGAAGCTGAAACACTCTAATCTGCTGTTTACTCCAAAATCCTTCTAAATAATGCAGCAATAATCTGAACATAATTAACCACCATTACCATACAGTATGCGGCACTGAGCTGTGCTGATGAAAGAACAGGCTGTTTGCAACAGGGCTGAGACTAAAGGGACCACAAATGAAACTTAAGTAGCAGTGCTTTTATGCAACAGCTTTAAAACAATGGTTTGGAACAGAGAATAGGAATATTATTTACCATTTTAAACAAAGCATTAAAAACTAAATATTACTGCTCTAAGGGGACATATAGCACAGCATTAGCATGCAGCAAGACACTCTCTTTAACAAGGCCATGCCTGTGGCTTGGCAGTTGCACCATCAGAGTGGTTGAGCTAGAGTCTCTGCAGCTCATCCTTGTTCCCATGAGTCAGGAGTCAGGCTGTGCCTGGAGGTCGAGGAGGGAGCTTTCTGGCTCTAAAATGTCCAGAGCCATAATTACACTGATAGTGCTGCCCTTCTCTTCCAGACCTCCATAATTAAGACAGCAATGCAGTCTGCTGATAAGTCTGCTGTTAAAAGGTGGTGAAGTGGCGCTACAGTAGAGCAGAGCTGAGTGCAGGAAACCCTGTGTCCCTCTGGGGAAGCGGTACACTGATTAGCCCCGAGAAACGGACGCACTGTAAAAATAAACGCATGGTTAAGTAAACCTCAGTCTGTGATTAAAGCAGCTATTCTTAAAAGTGCGCTAATCCTCTCATGAGAAGCACATCTCTCAGCAACAGCATCCTAAATCATCTACAATCATTACAAAGCCAAATTAAAACAGCACATTAGATTATGCAGCACACAAAACTCTCAGCTCAAGTATGAGAGATATTCTGCTTGACCACAGTGAGATGTGGATCACACCACTCTAATGTGTGTCTTTAGGGCACTCAACAATAAACTTTGTTAGCAGAAGTTTATGTTTAGAATAACATTACAGGTTCTTATCTCTATCATGGGAAAGTGCTCACTGCAGCAGCAGTAGGAGAGCTTGCTTGAGGAGTTTTCTGGCACGGTGCATATAAACAAAGCTAAACCAAAAGCTACAAATGTAACCACACCTGTGCACAGACTACAGAAATTCTAACTCTGTGTTCTGCCAGTGGCCACACAAGCACTTACAAGAAACCTGATGATGTCAAAGACTTGGGAAAAACAACACAGTCGCAGCAGAAACGAATAAACCCAATCAACCCTGCAATTTATTCACAATCAGATCAGACAATTAACAAAGTGACAACGCTCATTTCAAGGCACACAACTGGACCAGCTAACAATACACGATCCTGGATCCCCATCTGCTCCAACCTTTCCTCTGGCTGTGTGTGAAAACAGAATTAGGAAGCCATTAGCTACACAAACAATACACTCAGAGGCTCATCCGAATGTTGTGCATGATTGAACTGATAACATTTGAACGTATGTGTTTAGCATTGGGACCAAGCAACAAAGTCAGTCTATGATAAAGGATATACAAACTAAAAAGGTTGAACTTCTAATTGTGGCTGGGCATGTCTTGCAATCTGTTCAAATAAGCTCCATACAATTACATAGATATTTGAACACAACTATTACAAAGTAAATACATCTGAAAACTACCATTTCCAGATCAAAACATGAAGAAGGTACTCAAGGTATCGCTTACCTGCAGCCGCCTGGCTCTTTACAGGACCCATGCTCAGTGCTGCAGCCTTGTCGACAGATAGCTACAAATGAAAATAAATAAAAATTGATTTTACAGCTGAGACTGACTCAGTTTTAAGTATTTCTTGATTGCAGCAGTAAATGAAAATAACTCCCAACTTTTTTTCAACCATAGGAAATAAACACTGTTGTCAACAAGTCCTTACTATATGCCATGATTCATAGCTCAATGTCTAATAAAAGTCTAATTCCTGTGGAGTGGAAAAAAAGGAAAATTTATGAACAAAGTGGCTATTGAGAAGCAGGAAGCAGCGGACAGTGTATCAGTCTGAAAATCTGGCTCTTCATAAGGTCGACTTCAAAATACTGGGAACTAGAAGTAGCCAGTAATGAGCAATTTACTGTCTAACATTTACTTGAGTAATGTTACTTACAAGTACTTGAGAAAATTGTACTTCTAAGAGTTCTACAAAACTCTTGGCATATGTTGCAGTACTTGACAAGACTTTCTGTTTGATGTTTATGTGGCACATCACAAAAAATGATATCAGGGTGAAATGAATACTTAATAAGTGATTGGATTTCATGAGTTATTTTAGTCTAAGCCTTGAGAAAATAGTTCTTTCATAATTGTACTACATAAATGTATCACCACCTACAGTATTTGTTACCTGTATTGGTTTCAGTATTTTTAAACATAAAATAAAGATATGATTTCATTGCGCTTTTGTGCCTTTTATGTTTGGAAATGTCAATTTTTTGCCCCAATTATTATATTTTTATTTTTATTTTTTTATATTATTTATTTTGAATATATGTCTAATTCTAAGGTAACAATTAACTTATTGTAACATCTACAATAAAAAGGAAGACAATTATTGTTACTGAGGAATAAAGATAATCACTACATTTGTTTAAACACAGAACCTATTCATGCCAGCGTCACCCTTTAAAAAGAGATTACGATCTCAGTGGGGTTCTTCGCCTGGTTAAATAAAGTTTAAGCAATAAATACAAATTATTCATAATTAGAAATTGTAAATGTCACTTCAAATATCCTTGATAATCCATGATAATTGTGACAAAACCAATCAATATTGTCCCGTACCTAATACCCAGCTTGTTTAACCAGTAAGATGAGAGCTCACCTGTGGTACAGTCAGGTCCAGACCAGCCTTCGAGACACGTCTTGTTCCCGTTGATGTCACATGTGTAATGTCCAAAAAACTCATCCCTCGGACGACAAAATTTATTACAACCAAATCCATAATAGTGTTCATCGCAGCTGACGCGAATCTGGTACTCGAACTGAGCTGGGGGTCCGGGGTGAGTGAGCTTCTGCCACTGAGGGCTTGGGTTTATCATTCCAGAGAGAGACGCCTTTGCTATCAACCTCCCATCAGTACCTAAAACACACAATTTAACATCATCATTACATGTTTGGAAGACAAGAGGAATGAATATGGTGAATATCAAGAGTTTTAAAGGAGGGAAACCAAAATATGCTTACACAAATTGCAGAAGATCACCAAGATACTAGATTATATATAATTAAGGCAAGTGTGTGTTGGATGAGAGGTAGAAGGAAGAAATGGAGAAAAAGAGATACACTGGCTGTAATGAGTACTTCAACTGTGTTTTTTTCTCACGCTCTTTTTTTTCAAATCTATTCCATTTCTGATTCTCATGTTCTTGGCTTAGGGTTATTGCTGCTTTTTACACTGATACTACCATATGTTTCTTTGTAAAGGTGACACCAAAGTAGCCATGTTTTTTAACTTGCAATTTAACTTTGTGGAACTTCTGAATCATTTGTCATTGTGTACCTTGTTTCTATACAAGATTTAGGACAAATTTACACTGTTCAACTACAAGTTATTGGATTAATGTTTTACCAACAATGGACAGACCAGTTTTAGTGACAATGCTGCTCACAATTAATTCATTTAGCCTTTCTTAGTTTGGCTATTATAGAAACAGTTAAATGACCTCCCAGGCAATCATTAATAATAAAAAAAAAAAAAAAAAAAAAAGTTAAATATAAACAGCCATGAACAAGCATTTAAAGGATACTGATTCACTTTCAATGAAAGAAACCAACTGCATTATCTGCTCTGCCTCATGTCATCTTGTAAACTCATATTGTTTTCATTTATCTTAAATCAGCCAAGAAATTCACACAATGTAATATAAAAATCAGGCTTCATCCAAGTTTGTTCTGTTTTCTCATTCTCAGGTTTACCGCTCAGGGATATTGCAGCTCTTGCATTGACACTGCCCCCTGCATTTGCACAGGCACGGACACAACCACAGCCGCCATAAATTACAGTCTGTGGACATCAGTGCTGGGACGTCCGCCACAGGACCATCAGCACTTTCACCCCAGAGCCTCAGTTCTCACATGCATTCTTGTCCCCAGTCAAAATACCCTGGGCCTTTTCACACCAGTTACACTTTACAGGGACAGTGCAGCTCCATAATGCATGATTTAGCACAGATGGGGCTGGGGAAAGGTTTCTTTAGTTGGGCAAACACGGACGAGGTCATGGCTCTGGTGAATGGGCAAAGGCTGAGCAGGAGCAGAGATGTGTAATGAGCTCAACTAACAGCAAACACACTTAAACTGAGCAAACATGGCTGTCACAGGCCCAGACACTGTATTCACTACAACTGCACAATACAGGGAAAGCAGACTATTGAATACTGCAATAACAAAGTGTCAGTATCGACAGATGTGATTCTACTGGTTATAATCTAGGTCAATAGTGAAGCTTAACAAAGGCTAAATCAGAATTAAAACATGCCAAATCTGAGAGAATGTCAAATATTCTTAGATATCTTGAGATACAGTTCAAGGTCTTCATATTTACTGTGCTAACTATACTTTTTGCATATAATGTGCAGTCTAGTTGGTGGTAGTACTCACACAAGCCCCACACATTAACACAGCTCATTCACTCACACTCCAGCACTTGCTACTTGCTTTCTAAATCTTCCACCTGGGAGCGAATGAAAAATGTGTCACACCAGTTATTTACCAAGCACGGCCAAGCAGAGGTAACTGACCGCTAGGTGAATCACCCCACAGTGTAGTATGATGCAATGCCCCATAGAGAGAGAGAAAGAGAAAAAGAGAGTAAGAGAGATAGAAGAATGAAGCAAAAGAGAGGAAAAGTAAGGGAGGCAGTGAGAGAGTATGTAAGGGAGGGAGTAAAAGACCAAGAGAGAGAGAATGGTGAGGAGGAAGAGAGACAGAAAGCCAGAGTAAGCATAAGAGAGTGTCAAAGAGTGGGAGTGATTGTGAGAGAAAAGGGCTAGCAAGTGACGGAAAGAGAGAGGGAGAGCGAGACAGAAAGGGGGAGAAATGGATGAAGGTGGAGAGGGACAGAGGTAATGTGTAAAGGAGAAGAGAGAGAAGAGTTAAAGGAAGAGAGAGATGGGGGCTACATAAGTCTTATATTTGCTGTTCTGAGGCCCATACACTGTAGTAAAGAGAGCGAGGAGAAATCACAGTGCCCGGCCACATTTCACATTGATCTGGAGGCCAACGCTAGGGTGTGAGGCATTTCTCTACCGACTGCTGGCCCGCGGCGCCGGGAGTAGCATGTCCTTACTACCTGCTGCCTGACCCAGGATAAACAGAAACGCAGACTCAGACAAGCTTCATAAAGTCATTAAGATCCCACTTTGGCAGTAAAACTATCAATAAGCAGAGCACAGGGCGGTTATGTCTTAATACAAACATGTAGGGTTTTAAATGTATTCCTCAGTGGATTACAAATGGGGAACACAACTCAATTTATGTCAGATTAATGTATGAAATGTTTCAATGTTTATCTAATCAACAGAAGAGAAAAAAATTACATATGAGGCTAACAGTGCTGAGAGCTAGCCTGTGCTGCTCATGGGGGCTTAACCAGCAGTGAGTGTGTACATTCAGGGGCTTTTCACACCAATGCCCTAATAGCTCTCTGGGGAGCGGCAAATACAGCAGAAAAGACCGAAACCTTGATGACCTCGAACAAACCTGCATAAACAAGCAGGATAGAGCCCTCCCTGAGCTGGGATCACTGCTCCACAACCACTCCGCCGCACCAAATAAAATAAAAGTCAGATTCAAATTCAGGCTGCAGTGCTATTCCCACATACATGAGAGGTACAACCACAGCTTTCACAGATAAACTCAGAGTGTAGCATTCGTGTGAAGCAGAGGTCCACCTATGTCAGAGGTAACTTTAACCTAAAGACAGTGCCCCCCCATCGGCCTGTGGCAGCGCCCGGCGAGCTCTGCTTCACGCCTCAGTGACAGTGAGACAGTGTGACCCTGACCCCAGCTGGCAGCACCTGCCATCAGTCATCAGCCCAATGAAAACATTTTCATAGTGAACAGCGGGCCCTGATACACCCTCCTACCCCCCACATCCAGACTTCCTCCTCTCTGTCTGAAGCCCTGTCCCACCTCAGAGCGCTCTGCTCGGGTACCTGTCAGCACACACTCCCCTCACGGATGCACTCACACCCAGAGGACCTGGGTCTGCAGGAACAATAAATTTCCTCCTCTGACCTTCAATACACGACTCCTCCAAGACTTCAGTGAGAGCAAAAGGAAGAACAGAGCACAGGAAGAGGAGATGGAGAAGGCAGATGAGGACAATACTCACCACTGGTCTCATTGCTGAAGTCCAAGGCTTCCACTATCAAAGTGTAGGACCTCTGCAAGAGAAGACACAATGTGGGTTAGCTGCAAGACAAAACCTCTTTCCCTTGTTAGTAGAATAGTAACCATGCAAATGAGTGCCTACAAAGGTCTCACCACATTTAACTATGCAAAATGGACAAGGTAACTAAGGTCTCATGGCATCAGGAGCCCAATCTGGTTTGGACGAATCAGATGAACCAAAACACTGTAGTAAAGCTGCTCAACAATCCCTGGAGTAATGGGCCGTCAAAATAAAAACATAGTGAACAAAAAAAGGACCTCAAGTGCCAAAACCATGTCTTCGTCTCCACCACGGTAACACTTTCCCCCAAATACAGTTTTTCCACATGTTTATGAAATGTGGTGAGACTAGGCAGTGTGGAAGATAGCCATTTCTCTCAGACACCGCTGTTTTACAATGTGTATGGATTTTCTAATTTCATGCTCATTTGCAGGCCTCTAAAAGGAAGGCAAAAGCTAGTTTTGAGGTAGAAAAATAAAGCTACAATAAACAGGTTTATATGACATGAATGAGACAAAAGACAAGGGGGACATGGCAGGGCTGACGGGGCAGAGAGCTGGGCTGAACAAACCACACTCGGGAGGGCCTGTCTTGATTTCAGCACTCCCAAAACGCTTTGTCTGATTCAGGGTCGGTAGCGCTCACACCAGTATCGTCTTACACATTCACTCCTCAGTCACGGGGAAGTGAACAATGTGTCTGTGGAATTAGGGAGAAAGTATGCGCTGGTAGGCCTGTCATGACAATTACAATATCGACTTATTGTTCAATATATGATAGACAGACCAATACTTTTTCAGGATTAATACCTACTCCGTAATGAGTATTAAGCCTATATAATAGCATTTGGGTTGTAGTTGGTCACATAAGTAACATCTAAGACACTTTATAAATGCTAGAAATACTATAAATACTAGAATGAAGTGTTTAATTGTGCTATTCATGTTTTGCTGGCCACATTTTACATTATGGTTCATTTCAAATAAGGTTTACAAGATTAGGGTTATTGTGTAGTTGCCATATCATCATTTATCAGATAATATATTGTACATTAAAATATGTTATAGTGACAGACCTATGTGTTGGTGACAAGTCTCTCGCATCCAAAAGAAAACAACTCTTTTAATATCCCAGTTCCCTATTCTTGCTCAGAGGCACGACAGAAATCTGACATAGCAACCGACAATGACTTCACTGTAAACAGACCTGCTCAAGGAAAACCCCTGTGCAACGCTTCTCAGGGAAAGGGCATGACGCACTCCACAACATTTTTTACCTTATTTTGTCAGGCGTTCAACTTTCCAACCTTTTTAATAAAGCAAAGGTCTTATCCATTGCCAGTTTTCCACTGCAATCAAGCTAATATGACTAATATGAAAAATATCACTCAAAGATGTTTTAGCATTGTAGTTAATATAATGTTTTGTGAACTCAAGATTCAGTGCACATTTTTAGCATGTAGATACAAGAGTCACATTTCAGAACGTGTTTGTAGAGATATAAATTAGTTAGAAAGATTTGTTCTGATTAGACGCTATTTACGCATATTTAATTTGTTTACAGAGAACATGAAATCCTCTAAATAATTGCAATTAATCCTCAAATTTAACTTTCCACCAATAACAAAGCAACCATCTGTAAGTTTGCCCATTTTCCATTCAAATCACAAGCTATCATTTAATATAAGACTCTCCTAACTATGGCGTTTTTGGACTCATAATTGGCTGCAATGACTTGAGGCAGAGCTTGAGAAAAGCAGTCATGTGGTAACGTGATACCTCATCAATGCACAACACTACAACCTACAGCCAGCTATATTAACACCACTAACACGAGGCCTCCGCTTCCCCTCCGAGCGCTTAACAGTATCAAGTTCAGGCCTGGCGCTTAATGCTTAGCCAGCAAAAGCCTCTGCTGTGAAGACAAATACATGTGGCCTAGAGAATTTGGGGGATTTCACCATTTGTTCCTTCTTGGGTCCATACAAGATTATTTGGAAGCATCATCTTATAAAATCCCACATATGTGACAAAGGTTTCAAAACAGGAAGTCAACTGGAAAACCACAATATTGTAAGTATTATGAAATTTAGCAATGAATAATGGTTTCACGGTAAAAATACCAAATGTCTTATGATATAAATCATCGATTAGTAAGCTTCCAGTGATCTAAAAATGGCTTGATTTTTTTATATTCGCTTAGGCAATGACTTTAATTCAACGTTTGCAAGAAGAATCCAAATACTGGGTATGTCTGCCTCGCATATCAAATCTTCTCACCAGGAGAGAGTGAAAAATAATCATGTCAGTCTGGATGGAATGCTATCATAACACATAATGTTTAATAGATCACTGGCTCAGAGAATAAAGCAACACACCCTGAGCTGGAAACATTTAAAACTTGTTTCAACTTGGGAGTGATTACACAGTTGTGATCACCACCTCTGACAAATAGTTATTATTATAAAGTCAATCCTGCAATATCATAATTACAACACATTCCTCAATCCAGACAATTCTATATATACAAATGGTTTGAGGGTGTTTTAAGATGCCGCAATCAAACTTATTTCTTATTAATCATTTCTAAGAAAAAGTACAACCATTTCTGCCATGTGATAGCAATGACAACAGCTGCACTTTAAGTTATTAATAAAGTCAGTATGTTGTAGTTCCTATTTCTACACAACAGAAAAAAAAACATTTTGAATAAGGGCAATGGTATTAGAAACTTTGTGTTAACATAATGGACAACGATGCCTTTTTAAAAAAAAAAACAAAAAAACAACTTATATCTATTTATTATTAACATATGAGACATTGGGAGTATTGATGTATTGGTCACAACTACTTAACAAGAATTTATATTCCAGATTATGTTATCAAAGCCAGTCTCAAGGGGCTGTAAGTTTTCTCTATCTAACAAGAAGCCTCTGTTATGGGTATGTTTTGGACAAAATAAGTGCTTCCAGAGATAAAGAGGGAGAGAGATACAGAGGTTAGACAGGGGGGAGAAACAGAAAGAAAAAGGGAAAGAGAGTAAGAGATGAGGGAGTGACATAGAAATAGAGGGGGGAGAGAGGGAGAGAGGAGAGAGAGTGAGCATGCCTCCCCATTCACTCACACTCCATAACTTCTCAGTGTTATCAGTCTGCCAGTGCCAGGTTCACTTTTCCCAGGCTCCAGCTGACTCACAACTTCTCTTTGAACTTAGAGGAGAGCAACGCACACACTTAGAGACACACAATGACACAGAAGCGCACACCAATGCACAAGTCCAAGTGCAATAAGTGTGCGGCCATACATCTTCTTTCTTATCTGCACTGGCCAAACAGACAGTGTCCAACAACAGACATGTAACATCAGCGATAAGAATCAGTCGAAGCGCTCTGTCCTGCCAAAGAACACTACTGAATCCTCTTACTAGGGGAATTTTCCCAATACACACACAGAGTCAGGAGAGAGAGGTTCAGCCCTGCTCTGGAACAGGACTGCATAATAAAAGATGTTTCAATAACTAAAAGGCAAAGGGCTAATACAGTGGACCTCAAACATTTGGGACAATTTAATTCAGTAATCAAAACAATGAAGAATGAGTAAGACTAACTAAAAAAGATATTTTATGATTATTAACCACTGTATAATGCGTAAAATATGAACTATCAAGGCAACACTAAAAATTAAAGGTACTATGTAACTTTTCTGGTGGAGGGTACACTGCTTTCTTGTTCCCTGGGGATGCCATCATTTTGCCAAGAATCTAACATAAAAATATAGATATGATGAGGCCTGATGGCATCTCCTGCTTTTCTCTATGTAGATCGATAAGTTGCTGTGGAACATTCTGGGCAAAACTAAAAACATAGAAAAAACAAGGTGGTGTATCTTCCACCAGAAAAGTTATTTAGTGTACCTTTAAGACTAAGGTTAAATCAGGACTAAACTGTGGTTTATATTTCACTGCTGAATGCTCAGATTCTATGTAAGTAGTACTGACTTACATTTGTTAAATATATCCCGGGTACCACAATGGAAACGAATGGGTCCCACACCACAATTTGAGAAGCATCAAATTGCGTTTCACTGCTCTGTTGTAGGAACTGACCAAAGAACAGCGCTTAATAAAAGCAAATGGAAATCAGATTAGACTAGTCCTGGTACAGATGAAATGTAAACAAAGCCATATTGACTCTTACTCTTGCTATCAGCTTTCCTGAGTCAATCAATTCAACACTATCAACTGGAAATCAAGACGGTGATTAATATGGCTGTAACACACCCATCAGACCTCAAACTACCAGCCACTGATGACAAACTGTACAGAAACAATGCATTGTTTGTTGAAGGATTTTCATAAAAACAAGAACAACTTCAATAAATAATAGTATATCTATTCAGTATTCTGTGCATATTCATTAACTGGAATAACCTCCTACACACCTTCCCAATAGAGGAATCTAAACGTTTGCCAATGAAAACAAAGACAAAGCACAAACTGACTTTGGATCAGCCACAAGTCAAACAAAATCAAGTCAAGGTAAAAAACTAAAACATAACCAACCCTGTTTTAGCATCTGTCCCTAGGGGTCACTAAGCATTTAGCAAAACAAAAACACACACAATTATCCCAATTATAGGCGATTCAATGCATGCCACAGCTCCATAGAGGCAGTGACACAACACATTATGTAACAACAAGCTTGCTTTCTACCACAAGATGCTGTTGGCGATGTGAGAAAAAAAAAACACGTCAAATACTTTTCCCCTTCTTGCTGTTGAGTAATTTGCACTTAACTGCCACATCAGAGCAGACAATATAAAAGAAACCGTGTTATTACTTTCACAGCTGCCAGCAGTGCTTACCCTCAAGGTTAAGCGACTGCGGCAGAACTCACCTGATAGTGGTGCTCAGAAGGCTATGACCTGTCAAAAGGTCTATCATCGTCATGTCAGGGCTGTCATGTCCCACATCTAAATGTAGACGCCGCCATTGTAAATTATTACGACTAGATGCTGCGCTTGCAGAACTGAGGCGCCAACTTTAAGGTGAAAGATTGCTTAATAAAAACACAATGGTTGTTTTGGACCTAATGCAGTGGTTCTCAGAGAATAAGCATGTAACTTAAGTACTATCTCAGGGTAACGGACAAAAATGAGCTCGATTCTGCATTAAATCAGGCCCAAACCAACTCAAAACACAAATTCTATGGCTATGAAAGTACCTTAAGCTTACCAACAATAAGTGTGGTTTGAATGAATAATGCAATGTTCAACACTTTGAGTAAAGGAAAGGCGCTTGAAAGGCGCTAAATAAATACCAGGCATTATTATGTAATAAAGCAAATATTAAGAACTAAATCATGCCTAAACCAGGACTGCCCAAGTACTGAACAAACTAGAGCTTTCACTGAATCAAACAGTAAAAAACTTAACAGTATGCATACTGCCAACAAAATGTAAAGTTCAGTTATCTCAGAAGAGATATGGTCCATCACTAAGGTAACTTTATCAATGCTGAGCCTACTACTGCTGCTTCCGGCTGCTTGCCCTGCACTGGTAATACAGCTGCACTGGCTCCATTATGTTTGGTAATCCTCACTGTAGTCACTGAGGGCAGCCCATTGTCCTGGCTTGATACACTTGTGTGAATGGCTAGAGCCACACTTCTATGTAATATAAAAATAACGTACAGATGAAGTTGCAAAGTTGTATGAGAATGCTAACAGGCTAAAGATGTCCCGGCAACAGTGTCCAGCTGGTGGTCTGCCTGTCACCCCTTATACCTGAAGAGGGACATGTGTGTAGCCTCATTAAGTGCAGCGGTTACTGTGGGTGGCAAGGTTAAAGCGATGAAATGCCTGAGGTCCAACCAAGCGTGACTTAAACAAAGCCCTTGGCCCGGGACAAGAGGCCAACTTTATGCAGAGACCAAAAAGAGGAGAGGAGGGGGACATCAGCAGCCTCATGAACTCCAACAACCCAACAACCCAACATGCACCACACCGCCATCTGTCCGCAACAGCCAATCAAGTGATGAAAAGGACAAAGAGTGATATCATACCTAACCTGACGATTGTAAATGTGCACTCAAGTAGAGCTCTTGGATAAAAGGACTAAAGGGGAATGCAACAACCGCCTTCTCCACTTTCAATGGAAAAAACACAACTGGACAGTGTCATTGTGTAAAAGACTATTCTGGGGCCCACCTATTACACATCATGTCACCAGATAATGACTTGATTCAGCAAGGATGTAGTCATAAACTGTAAGACAGCTGTGGCAGTAAAGAAAATATGGTTTCATACTGAGCCAAACTGAAATGATAAGAAACTACTATAAAAGCTTTAATTGCATGTTTCACCATTGATCTTAGAGGTGGTTACTTAAGATATATAACTTTATGATATCTGTATTCTCTGAGGTCATTTTGTTTTTTCAAGCATGCTTCTGTTACAAATGTGCTTACTTTTGGACTGTTTTTTTCAATGGTGTCATTTTTTCATTGTCTGACGTAAATTTTTTCAAATAATGAGTTCCTGTAAATCAAAAGTATGCTCACTGCTAACACACAATTATTATTACAGTCCACATTTAGCCTAGGGCCATATGTTTTACAGTCTGGTAATGTGTAAGACTATGTAGAGATTGTATACATGTAAGCAAGGTGTCATGATTTTGTTAATGAAAGCCATTTGTTTTTAATGAAATGAAAATCATTATAGTGACTTACAATGCTGTAAGTGCAGCTACAACAGTCCTGAAGGCTGGGATACTTCCATAGTGTCATATTTCAATGTCAACAAGTGTTATTTTCCACTAGAAGCAATTTTCACCACATAACATGAAACTAATCTGGTATTAAGCATTTATGCCAAGTCAAAGTTACCATAGAGCGTACATAAACAGAAACTTTTGTCTTTTAAAAAGGTGTGAGGCGCCAGTGTCTAAGTCGAGGGCAAATAAAAAAATACAGCCCCTATCAGATTGCATGCTACCCTGCCGTGAACATTGTTCTACTGCCTGATCAGATCAGGGGGAAAAACCAGCCTGAATGATCTGCTCTGCCCCTCTGCTGCATGAGAACTACTGAGAGAACTGCTCCATACTAGGCATTAAAGGTGCACTGGTGAAAGGTTTGCCATTTACTTGTCTCTATGGATATGTTGTTGCTTTTCTTGGAATGTCACAGAATGGCATTACACTGATTTGTCTTGCAGTCATTGAATTACAGCTGTTTTATTGTTCAAAAACAAAACAAAAATGTTTCTAAATTTTAAACGGTTGTCGCTCCACAGATACTACTTGTAACTTGGTCTCCTTGTCTCAGTGAAGATACCTAAGTTTAATGCCATACTATGAAACATTCCAGCAACACCAACATCTCCATGTAGACAAGGTGATAGACCCTCCACCAAGAAAGTCACATAGTGCATCTTTAAAGCCTGCTATGACCTGGCTATAACCCACTGCAAGTGTGCATTATATAAAATAATTTCATCTAAAAGTAATAAAAGTAAAGCTTAAATGTAACATGCCCATACTAGCACACTGTTTCTCAGTCAGAACTACAGAATCAGACACTAGTGGTGGGGGCATTGGGCCAAGTGTGGGGTTAGCGAGTCTATGTGGAGTGAGCGCACTTTTCATTATATCGAAATGTGCTCCATGGCAAATCTTCTCTCACAGACCTACAACCATGCTCCCACAACCAGCCACGACCATTTATTTACTCTCACACCAAGAAGAGCTGACACGAAGGAAAGGAGAAGTTCTTACTTTTAAAGTACTTTCTACTCTACGCAGGATTATGAGCCAAAAGAGGAGAAGAGAGAAGTAGAGGGATCTACTCACTCAACTCCCAAACACAAGAGCTGCTGGCCTAAAGAGGGAGGCAACATTTTTTACTGTGTTATAGGGCACTTATAACAGATAACTAGTATTTAGAGGAATGGCTTGTTCAAGGGCTGTCAGCAATTTCACCCAGGTCTAGCTTTCATCCCAATTGCTTAGTTGTGCAAAGCCTTGTCAAATATGCAAACTAGTTAAAAAGCAGACAGAAAAAGACAGGTCTAGGCCTGAAAAAGAGAAATACCAACAGCACCTGGTAAATGCACAGAAATTATGGTAAATCAGGGGGTCCTTGTTCAAAAGGATAATTCACAAAGAGCCTAACTACCACAAGAGAAGTGCACTCTGCCTAGTTTGTTGTGATTTCTGTCGTGGTGAGTTTGGGGTCGAGGTGGGTGACTGACACATGGTAATTGCTCTGAACTGAACTGCAAACAGACATTTTTTTTCTCTCATATTTTGTTTGAAGAAGCCCGTCGACGCACAAAATGAAGTAGTCTCCAAAATAAGGACTCACCGGCCAGGCAAAACTGAAGGGCAAAACTATCCTGGATTTGTCATTCCTGTTTGCGCTCTTGAAAGAAAACGTATTCCCCCCCAGGACAGGCGTAGATCCCATTCCGAAGCTGCAAGGGCCCGCAGCCGAGACCCGAGATTGGTATTCCTTCAGGCAAACTTTAAAAAACGTATCGCACTCGCTCCTGGAGCATTTTCGATCCGCCGTGCTCCGTGCGCCATCACAACAAGCGCCGCTGTGCAACTCTCCATTCGCGTTGTGCATCGATAAAATCTGCAGCTCGAATTGTCCAGACCCCACTGACACCTGTTGAAGACGCAAGAGTGAGTTAAACTTGCAAAATTACACATATTTCTGCATTTAAAGCATCTTACAAGCATATGTTATTGCGTAAAACATGCACGTAAACAATGCTCATGTGAAATATGACTTTACGCAAGCTAGCGCATGGATAATACACGAGGTATGACCATGTAATGTTAGCATAGCCGCGTTTTATTAATTGACACTTGCCGTGAAAGAAAAATCAAAACAAGACATCGAAAACTACCCACTGTTTTAGGAAGTAAAAGCAAGTACCTTGGTAAAAAAGCAGAGTAAAAAGGCAGCCACGACCGAGCCTCGTCTCCAAAACATGCCTGCTCCAGTCTGCTGTCGCCTCACGGTTGTTGGTTATTAGTTTTCTGGCCGACACACGGCTCCTCTGCTCTCCTCTGATTTAAACATGCACGACAGGGAAAGAGCACTTGAGCAAGCAGAGCACACGTCCCCGGGTCATAAGACAGCCACCTATTCCACGTTATGTCCCCGTAAAAGTCTCCTCACGCAAACTACCACTGCTGTTAACTCTCCTTCCTCTCGTCTTCCACTTGTTGAGGGAGGAAAAGTTTATTCAGTAGCCATGCGCCAGCCTAGTCCACTGCCTGCTCGCTGACTGACTGACTGCTGGTCCGAAGAGGCGCTCACTGCACAAGTTCAACAAGGAGGGAGTGTCCATGCTGCCTGCAAGCTTCATATTCATGAGAGGGGAGAGGCCAGTCCGCCCCTAAACAACTCAAGGTAATGATATACACTTCTGCAGCTTCTTAGAGATGTTTGTGGTGGAAAATATAACTGTGCATAAACCGTGACCTGCCTACATATCGATAACCACAGTTTCAACATGGATGAGTTATTGAGAGGCAAGAATCAATTTGCACACAGTTTAAGTCTATTGCGTTTCATTGCATGCCCCAGTGACCACACATTTCTTTACCTCAGTTAAGATTTATGCCATCTTAAAAATGTTAATAGGTAGTTTTACTGTCCTCTAAATATGTGCAGGTGCTATAAATCATTTGAATCGCAAAATGGACTTAATTTAACAAGGCCAGTTTCTAACTCAAGGGCATTAGAGAAAAAAATAAATACTTGTGATGAGACATCTTGCAATGTGAGCCTTGGAAAAAGCATTTGGATTCCACCAAGTATCTGCATGTTTTTGCAATGATGTGAAATCCATGCATTCACCAATAAAAGTGTCATAGCCTACCGCAGGATCTGACATGTATTGCGTTTCTTGTTTTGCACAGAAGCAAAAAACCACTGTAAAACTTAACAGCTTGAAACCACAAATTATGATTAGTTATATTTCCTGCCTAAATCATTATAGAATTATGGCATTCATTTGCTGTACATTATAGTGGGCATTTAAGAGTTTATGCACTCCAGTTCTGAGCAAAAGGTTTCAAGCAGGTTTTTAAGAGGGGCATAAGGAAAGAAAGGTGAAGATACACATTTGTGCTAGAATAACTTTTTGTTTAATTTGTATTTTTATAAGTTCATTATAGCGTATTTTGTGTTATTTATCTTGTGTTATTCTATCTGCCTTCTCTGTTTACATAGTATTCATGTTTATTTTTGCTTTCTAAAGCAAAGGTGTGAACATTTACCAATTTCTGTTTCCAATTTGTGTATAGATTTATTTTTCTGATTTTTGGATTAAAACTATTTAATACAAACATTTTCTGCAAATACTTACGTACGCTACACAATGTTGAAGTAACTATACTCCTCTACCACCTCTCCTCAAATATGCATCAGCATAATGTTGGCTTGAATTGACCATTTCCCTACGTTACTGCTTAAATATTTCATGCTATGTATTTAGTAATGAAAGGGCTGACAAATTGCTAAATTGTATTATTGCCCAAGTATCCTCTTTGGCTGCCTCCGGTGTCGAAGGCCAAATTGTGGCCAGGTGTATCAGTGGAGGAAGGTAATCTGTTTGGAGATCAGCAGCAGTCCATAGACATCCATCAGACACGGGACGGGAACCCAGCGCCCTGTGGTTAGTGATTTGTGTGCACCAATTACACAGGTCACTCAGTGGGTCAATCAAGGAACACAGTTGGAGCTCCAACACAACCAGAGCAGCCACATCAATGAGTAACCATCTAATGTTTCACCATCTCGCTTTATAGCAGTTTATGGCAGTACCACATGACAATGCAGTCATGGTGATAAGACAAACATTGGTTTACAAAGAAATCTCCTCTTTTTCATTAAAAGAACTGGTTGTTCTAAAGACAGATGTGACTTGTAACTTCTGCAAACCTACTTTTAATGGCTATCGGCAAAAGTGGTATAGATTTATTTAGTGTATTTTAGATATGCAAGAATATTCTACAAATGTTTATTTCTTGGATAATAATCTGGTACAAGGATGTAAGAAGCTCTTTGAATCCATGCCATGTTATAAAACCATAATCCTTTCTGTATTACCAATGTAAAGGTAAATAATCCAATTGACAAAACCACCGATGTGATGGAGTGGAAGTTAGTGTGAAAGTTACAGAGCCAATAACATTTTCTCTGGTATAGTTAACTTTTATTTAATAGTTTACATCAGGATAAACAAAAATGACAAATGATAAAATAATTAACAGAGAGTTATGAATAGTGCTCATTTTAAAATACTAACTAGGTACACACACTTTTAACCAGGACAGGTGTAATGACCAAGACAAAACCAGGGTTAACTCGATTCACCTCCCTTTACATAGTATTTTGCATAGTGCACATTTTACTTAGCCCTCGATCACAAGTCTTGTTTCTCTATCTTCAATCACTGTCAGAGCTCAGATGGTGGGTTTCCTGTGGTTGAACTTCAAAATGAAAGCTGCAGTCTGTGCCCAGCGCTGCCAGACTGATAGACATCTCAGGTTACAAGCCTCATTCAAATGGTCTTTCTGGGTAATTAGGGTTAATTGGAGAAGTTTTTAACCCTAGGGAACATTTTCTCTCCCCTAGTAGGAACTAAATTTGGTTCCAGCTATCGTAAGGTTTGGACAACGGGCCCAACACGGCCCTTTGACCTGCCTAGAAGTATGAAGTATTGAAGAGGGGAGGTAGTTTCAGTGATAACAAAACATACTTCAAGTATACTTCAAATAATAGACTATAGCGAAGATGTAAATTCTTCTTAAGCAGGCTGTCTCTTGTTAAGGAGGGAAGCAGGCCAAAACACCAGCAATTAGCTGCCCCAAGCTATAGGGCAGTTTAAGGGCACTAGCAGCATGTTTTGGCTTGCTCTGAGTATGGTTAAAGTTCATATCAAATTGCCTACATGTTCCTTGCATAAAAACCTTGCAATAAGTTACATATGTGTATTAATAACTAAGTAATACAAATGTCTTGATTTCTGATCTGACTGATCTAAAAATGGTAATGCACTTCAACTTTTTTAACTACTGCATCTATAATCTGGACTGTTTATGGTGATTTTGAACCTTCGTAGTAGCACCGTAAGGTTTTACTGATATAATTTGCCACAATGAGCAAACTACAGTAAAAAATGTGTCATAAAATCACACTTTCTGCATGATAATATTACATGTGACATAAATAGCCAGACAAAAAAGCTCTTCTTATTCACTATGATGAAATTATTTTGACATCACTACTTGCCTGTCTAAACTAATGACTTCAGAACATGCATGACACATTTTTAAGGTGAACTGTGATACTGACGCAGAAACCCCACTGGTTGATCCACTTCCTCGTAACACTGCTGTCATGTGACTAATAGGTGTCTACAGCGCAGCGTGGTGTGCAGTCGTCATGGAGCAGAGACAGGATTTCTCCTCTGAGGCCGCGGTGCTAATCTCCTGCAGACTTAATGTGATTATGGTAATGATCACACAAATGACCCCTGGGCTTTGGGGGGATACACGGTTCACACATAGAGCTGCACATAAGGGGCTGCACTAGCTCGCTGTGGATCAGTATTAGACCTCATGATTTGGATAGTCCTGAACTGCAAACGCAAATGTAATGAACTAATTTATTACAATTATTACGGATGGGACAAGATATTGTGCCACAAGATCTTCCAGAGTAAAATCGGCACTTAAAACTTTACAATTGTGAAAAACGTGAGTGAGCGAGTTAGACCTCTTGCTGTTACCCTAACCCAAAAAGCAACGTTACAATGACAGCACAAAGATTTAATAAAACAAAAAAGATATATTTAGTGAGGCCAGGTATCAACTGTGTTTATTTATTTATTCTATCTCAAAATCTCATCTTGTCCTGTTCTCAGGGACCCAATCTTGTGTTCTGTTTCATCTTGTGAGAACTATTTCTTGTCCCACCCCATGTTTAACAACAAAAGCAGTCATTAAACAAGATACTTCCTTGGTTAAACTGCAGATAAACCAGATGCTAAACCAGGACTAAACAAAGATTAAGTCCAGATGAGTCTAGAACAGATTCACTGTAATCCCATAAAGTTCAGCCTGCAGGGGTATGTGTTAACCAGGGATATAGCACCACCCTAGTTATGTTCATACTACAATTCTTCTATAATCAAACTGTACTCTGTTTTTGATTTCAGATTTATTTGACCCTGTTACAGAAATAAAACTTGTGGAGGGTCTGCCACTTGGTTGTCTTCTTGAAGTTGTTATTACTTTGCCTAGAATGTTCCACTGTATGGCATTAACTCGTTTATCTGCACAGTCCGATATGTTGAGAGGTGACCCTGCTCACAATAAGAATTCTTGTTTTCACTACAATGGTGAACATTCTGGCAAAGCACAACATCATGGACACAAACAGGTGATGGACCTTCCACCTAAAAGTTACAAAGGGCAGCTTTAAATCATTATTTCAGATCTGAAGACCCCAAGGAGAAATGTATGTACCCCATGTGAACTGCCCCCAGTCTATAGGAGCCCTGTGTCCCGACTGAGGATGGGGTGAATGACCAAATGAATTCCACAGCAGCAACAAAAGAGCCATGAGAGAGGTGGGTATCTTTTGTTGTCTGACACTCAATGCCGTATTCCAATCCAATTACCTCAGGCCACCGCCAGCCCTCCTATCAGCTCTGCATGGCATTGTAGCTCCCATGAATTCAGCCAGGACCCCTAACAAGAGTGGATTAGGTGCTTAGTGAGTGCTCCCGTCCCGCCCATCTTGACTAAAATATGTGGTATGCTCCTCCTAAAAAGTTTGTGAGAGGCCAGCCATAACTTTTTATCAAATTATTTTCTGTATCTCAAAGTCAGAGAGCTGAGTAATTTCCCCTTGCATTCTTGAATGTCTCAATGTGATGACACTGTTGATTCAATAAAAAACTCCCTTGTGGACAGTCAACATAAAAAGACCGAAACTCTTCATGAGTTGTGGGGAGAGAAGGGTGAATGGAAAATGGGAAATAATGTTAGCAAAATGACAGACATTTGTCCTGCTGGGAGGCAAACAAATCAAATGAAATACATTTATTATTTTATAGCTCAAATGGTTGCTTTGTTTTATCTCTTAGTGTGCGTCACTTTATGGAAGATTTATATTACCAAGGTCATTCTATGGTTTTCCGAAACAGGTTCTACTCTTGAACCAGTATTGTTAGCAGCCGGTATAGGTATGTTTCCTGTACGAAATGCTTTATCTCAGCAGCATGGAGCCAGTAGGGGGCAGTAAACAAAAAATATACCATTTAATGCCTTGGTGGAAGTCTGTGCTTTCCTGAATGTGAGATATAGGGAGGACTGGCATCTGTGTAAACTAGCATCCTTATATGTCAAACACTGGGATTTGCGCAATAGTGGTATGAGTGCTTAATAGAATACAGTCACTTAATGATATAAAATGTAGCTGTACAAAGCCCATACTTGGACAGTGGGACTGTGCTGTACTTACAAGAGAATTTACAGATTTCCCTCATTTCCCAATGAAAGTCAAGAAGGTGTCAGCTGAAGAGGCACATCTGAGTGGGTCTGCTGCAGAGAGGTCGATGTCTTTGTAGTTTAAAGTTTGGACTGTTTGGATATATCACTGTGTTTATGGGAGCTGCTTTTAGAAACGTGTTACAGATGGTATCAGCCAATGGGACGGGATAAATATTATTTCCCTCTGCTAAAGTAACCTAGTTTCTTAGTTTCAACATTTATCTCAAAGAGCGTCCTGTGAGGTGATGGTATTTGGATGTGGGAGTGAGTACCTCAGTGTGGTCTGTGCATAAGGCATCCAGCTATGTGAGGTTAAGTATAAAGTGGATTATAAGGGGAAGGTTAGGAGCAGAGGTTTTCATTTTCATCGGTTCAAAGTGGGCCTAATTGCTGCGGTGATGTTTTGGCTGGCTCATTTATGTCAAGTTTGTTTAAGCTTGTCTCTAAATGTTTCGACCTCCCGAGGGGTTGTAGGGCATAAAAAATTATATTTGTTCTAGATTGGATAAATAAGGGACCTCAGGAATGTGTCACTGATTTAAAAAAAGAAAAAAAAGAAAAAAAGAAGAAAAACACCCAAATGTGCAAATTCCCAATGCCATATTTGGAAAATAGTTTGGGAACTTAAAACAGAATTGTTGGCATTGGCATCTTGAGATGGTAACAGCATTCCCAAGTTATTGGTCACTATTGTGATTTACTGTGTGAATTTGCCTATTTGGCTATATAGTGGGTATATAGTGCCTTTTATGATAACTCACCTTATCTACAAAAACATATATAATAATGTAACAGTAACTACATTCACAATAAAGAAACAAGATGAAGTAGAGGGTGATTACATTGATCTTCGTTAGATTCATAGTGTCCTGCAGATATTATCCACCAAGGTGCTCCAGATGAAGTGCATTTGACATTACTCTCCTATTTGTCTTCTATTATATAACAGAATGGCACTAAATTACCTGAGTCAAACCCAGGCTTGAATCTGGAATGCACATAATCAGGTTAGCCACAACCGCAGGTCCTTCCACAATTCATTTTGTGCCACTTTAAGTAATGTGGAGAAGTGAAGTCCATGGTAACAACGCAAGGTGTCAGAGGCAGGACACACCATCACCTCTCTAATATATCCACTTAGGGCAATTAAGAGTGTCCATGTGTGTGGATGTTAAACAGGTCAGACGCACTTCCCATTAGATATACTTACAATCTAGGGCCTATCTGCGCACTATTTCTGTAATCTCTCTTTTGAAATGCAGCTCATCTTCAGAGTGTTGAGTGGATGAGACACGGGTCAGGTGGAGGAGTGGGTCTGTGTGTGTCCTGGGCTTAAGGTCTGAGGAGCTGTTTGATCCTCTGCAGGAGAGAGGCCGTGGAGGGCTGCAGTCACTGAAACAAATGAGATTATCCCTGATTATGGCCACCGCCCTCACCAGCACAGCAGCTCTACCTGCATAATACAATTCCAGATCTGATCTCCAAATCACATGCCTCAAACCTGGTTTAGTTCTGTTTTAGTCCTGGGGATGTCCTGGTTTCCTCCTATAGTGTTTCGGTTTAATCCTGGTTTAGTCCTGGTTTAGAACCGGTTTTGTCCTGGGATTTATGGGTTTCAGTTTCTTGTTTATAGTTGCCTTTTTGAGTTCTTTTCACCATTCAGAAGATATTGTATTTTGTTTTGAATTAATTGCAATTGTAATAAAAATGTGGGAATATTTAATTATATTCAGCTATGTTTTTTCTGTTTTAATTAGTCTTGCATTTGTGGAGTTGTGTTGATTATATTCACTGCTATACTTACAACATAACAAAAGTCATTATAGTGATTGATTAAGACTTCATTTTGGCTGTATGATGTAAATGAGTACAATAAATTAGTATATTGCATTGCATATTTGCATAACCTAAAACAGAATTAATTGAAAAGATGTACACTGAAGCTACAGCTTATTATGCCTTTACTTTTTACATCCTCACATCTGCCTTCCAATACTATACAATATATACTTTACAATGCTATTACATTTACAATCTGTCCACATGTCTGCATCTCCTATTCAAACAGTTTTCAATTGATTCTTGGTCTTTATTTCTCTTATTCTGTAAGAAGTTCAGCTGTGTATCTCTTGTGTATTGTCAGATAACTATTTCAGATTTTATTTTATTTTATTTTTCGGGTGTGATACTCAAAATGCATTTCATTGTGTGAAAGGATGAGTAATCCGTGGCTTAAATCATTAACTAATTAGTCCATGTTTCCAGGAGGATCCAGGTCTGCCTGAGGTGTAGCCCCAACGGTGTGACCCCAGGAGCAGTGACTCAGAACAGGGCAGAGGAGCAGGATATTGGAGCTCGCTGGAGGTGAGAGTGCTTAATTACCTGGACTTCCTATCTGAAGGAGGAAACGCAGATAAAACTCTTCCTCTCTTTTGTTCCTCAATCACATCCACGTGTGGATTAGATAAAGGGAAACAGGGATGTCTATTTCAGCTAAAGAACTCTATGTAAAACAGTAGCAGTCATTATCACCTTTTATAGGCCATAGCAAAATGTTATCAGCTCTACAGTGGCAAGCCCCAAGGTGTTAATATCAGGTTTTCCATACTAACATCATTTACTATTTATAGTAAAACAAACAGATTAGAGTATCCCGATATTGATACTCGGAAGACATTTTGTCAATCCAACAGAAAAGTGCTATAACTGGTCTTTCACTGTATTTTCTAGTGGTTTTGAGCAGACATACATGAAAGAATTGTAAATTTACACATGAATAATGTAGCTTACTGTATCTATAGTGCACAATACCTCAAACCTCAAACAAAGTTATCTTTTTAGCTATAAAGATAGAGATATGATGGGCCTAGACATGAATGCATGTAAATAAATACATATTTGAATTCATGGGATTTAAAGGTCACAGTTTCCATAACATAATACCCCATTGGCAGAATGGTAACATTTTAGATAAATGCCATTGCCAGTGTGGACAGTGCACGAGGTCAATCAGGGCTGAATAATGAGACTTATCTTATGAAAAGCTTTTGAGATCCTCATATTTGATTTTATGTAGAGATGCCCTTTAAATGCAGCTCATTATATTCGTGTCTCTGGAGTGTGAATGGAAATACAAAAAATACCTTTGAACATGGTCTGTTTAAGCCTCATTTGTGGAGGCAGCATGCTGTCATACTAGAGTTAATTGCATTTGTGTTTGTTTATTATTAATACCAATGTGCCAATAGAGAGACTTTGTTGATCCCTATTATTAGCACAATATATCAGATAAGAGACAACAACAAACAAGCAGGTGGAAATGGCAAATGTGTTGTTGAACATGGTCTAAGTTAAATATTTTATACTGGAAGTGATTTTTCTTAAATGAGTGGATGAGAGGGAATATGAAAATCTGGAAACTCAAACTTTGTGGATTTTTTAGAGCTTTTAAACATGTTATAGTTGTTAACCCTTCTCATTTACACACTCAAAGTTGCATTGGGAGTGATTAGTGCATATTCCTATACTCCTGTATTCAAGACATTGCTCTGATACCCATTTTCACTGCCACCTGTACATGACCTCTTCTCTTTACTCACTTTGTTCTCCAGTTTAATCTTCTAATAGTCGTAATCACGTGGGATTTGGCAGCGTCACACAGCCATTTTGGGATAAATGAAGAATAATCGGCTGCTTACTAGCAGCATGGTGCAGCAGAGTGGTGCTGTGTAGCAGTGATGTTTACGGCGACATCGGCTTCCTTCTGGAGTCTCTATTGGTCTATCCCATAAAATCTATGGGTCTTAAATATGTTGAGAGACATGGGTGCTAACCAATATGACTCCTCACACCCACCTGGTAACATTTGAAATACCATCGAGGAGAGATTCCATCTTATGTGGGCTGAAATACCAGGTGTCCACAAAATCATTCAAATTGTCCCTTTTAAGTTCAAATGTCCAGGGAAATGTGATGTCTGAGCTGCCCTGGGACAGCCCTGCCAGCCTTGAAGGAAAATATTGACACTGGCAGAGTCCTGACGTCCCTCGCACCATGACGTAGCGCTTTTTCCATGACACATTTGATGATTGCTTCCAAATGGACCTGTCAGTTTTAATAAGGACAACCCAAGCATTTCACTTTCCTTTAAAGTAAACAAAATTGGGTTGTCTTTCCCAGTCCCACACACACATACAGTCTATATAAGTTTAAATATGTGTGATCATGCTCCAGGAATGAACCATTTGAGATAAAACAGGCATTTGCGAGCTGATGTATGTTTTCATGGTCAATCCTTCTCACTCCAGAACAAGGCAGTTTGGAACTGATGTTGTTTTTGCAAGTTTGCAGACAGACAGCCATAATGTTATTTCAGGAAACCATGTGTAAGGTTTAAATATGACAGTAGAGATGAATAAGTGGTGTTAGGAAGTGTAAAATTAAACAAAACTTAGCAGTACTTAAATGTGTTTTAGCTCACGTTCCTCCCAAAGCACTGGTTCAAAGCTGTTTTGGTAACGAATTTACAACAATAAACCCATTTCTGTTGATGTTTATTTAATCCATTAGATTACAATGTGTCAACAAACAAGGGAGGAAGGATCTAGAATAGTGGTTTGTTATATAGGGTTGGTTAATTATAAGAGTTTTTGTTTTGTTTTTATGGATAGTGAAAACTTTAGTTAAGGGGATTCGTGTTTTATGCCTTCAATAGTGTGTTTACAGAACAAGAGCCATTGTTTTTTTCCCCTAATATAATCTTTGTTCATACATAGAAAAATAACTGTGATCACAATTACTATACAATTAATGAAATAAATTGGGGAATTGATTGTGCAATGTTAAACAGAAGGAAAACAACGAGATTTGCTCTTTAAAAGGGGAACTCAGCTGAATGTCCCAGAATGGTCTTTTTCACTGAACCATGTCAACTACCTGTTAATGTTAAACTAATGAGGCTATTTTCAGTCTAAATAGTGCTGTTTAAAGCCAGAGCTCAGTCTCTACACGACTATAGCGTGTTTTGGATTAAAAGGAAGGATAAAAATGCACTTGAGCATTAAGAAAACAGAGACACTTTGGTGTGTTTATTTTAGACAAATGTGTTACAAAAGAAGTGACACATCATCATCTTTTGTAAGTTCAAGTCTTTTTAACTGGTTGTCTCTGTAGATATTTTTGTGTTGCCTGGAATCTTCCACAGTATGGCATTAAACTATCTAGGTGGAGACAAACAGATGATGCCACCAGGCCAGGTTCCAGGTTGGATGTAACCTGTAATCTGTAACCTGGTCACGAGCACACCCTAAGAATGCATTTTGAAGGTACTTTTTAGCAGTAAAACTTGTAGTGGAACAAATGTCGTGCAGTTAAGTTTAATGCCAAACTGTGAAACATTCCAGGCAAAGAAATATCATCTCCATGGAGACAAGCAGATGGCTGATCGTCTTCCACAGTAGTTTCATTCTGTACATTTTGAAACACTTCTTTAGATGTACACATATTTGATCCTGTGTATTCCATGTAATTATGCACTTCATTGTGTGTGAAGAGCTGCTTTTACGAGATAATTTCCTCTATTCTGTAAGTTCTGTCTTACAGGATAAACGATTGTCAAAATAATATTATACCATATATCTGCATGCATGTTTGGAGCTAGTGACGGATAGTAAAATGGGTTTAATAAAATGATATTTATGGCTTTACTCTGGCAAGAACCACTCATATAGTATAGTTTATGAATGATAATGGAGCTGCCAAGAATCACTTCACCACTAGACTAATATAAACTAAATTAAAGCTTAATATTATGGGCAATACTTGGGCAATAGTGGTATTTTGTGGTAGGATATGTACAGTTCAAACTGTGTTTTGATTTAGTTTTATATTCAAATAATAATTTTCTGTTTATTTATTTGTATTTTTTGTATAAGCATTAAGCAATATATGGAAAAAATATATGGAAAAAATGTTGTATTGGCAAACTGATTGAATTATATAGTTTTACTATATAATTATTATTATAAATATATACTATATACTATATATTTATATAGTTATACTTTTCCATTGTTATCTTTCTTGACTGCATTTTATAATACTGTCAAATACTAGACTGTATCTTGTCCTCCTCTCGTCCATAGAACCAAGTTATGTAACATGGTCCGTTATGCAAACAGTAGCAGACTATAGGTTTCCACACATAATAAATCATGTGTAATCTGTTTTATCGGTGTGCCCATGCTTGATAATAACATGATAACATATGGGAAAACCTGACATGTGACCCAGCAATCCTGATCAACCCGACTGACCCCAAAGTGAATATTCAGTCTAAAAACTTACAAATGAACAGAATCAAACTTTTGAAAGAAAGACTAGAAATCTATTTGCTCTTAGATGACAGATTTCATATTTCTGTTACATTTTTGCGAAGAATAAGAAGCTAAGCCATGTCAGTCTTCTATCATTAGCTGCAGTGTGCACTGGAGCAGTAGTAAACCTCAGTATGGACAACTTCACTGAGGCTTAATATGCAACAGGAGTATTTTATTGCCACATATTTTCTTGCTGGCCGTGACTCCTAAAATGCTATGTGAAGTCGTCATAAAGCTGTCAGAGAAGCAATACTTTCCACAGGGCATGATGAGAAATAGCATGTAGGCATTGCATGTGTTAGTATCATACAAACATCACATAATTTCTGTAACTGTGAGAATGTTTCTTGTTTTTTAGCGGGGTCGAAAATATTTTGTCTTTTGTGGTGTTTTTTGTATCTACAGCTGAATATACTTGGGATCCAGTTGTGGGGACTTAAATCAAAGCAAATGTCAGTCATATTCAGTGTTGAATTAGTTGTTCTTTCTTGGAAATAGGAGTAAATGTTAAAATACTCCCGTTTCAAGTGAAAATGTCTCTTCATAGGTCAAATTGGTGTCATTAGGTGACGCACTGAAAGGTCAGACTCTAAAATAAAAAATTACAATACAATATTTGTCATTATTACACATTCTAGTTTCCAGTTCAGACTTAAAGCTGTTTTTCCCATGTATCTCTGCATCTCTAAAGGTCAGAGTCCAATGTCTGCTATGTGCATCTAATTATCTTCTAATCGTGTTTTTCACGTTTTTAAATCAGGTGCAGCACCTTAAACTATGGTTTAACTAATATCACTGGGAAAAAACTCAAATCATGTTCAGCAACCAATCATTTCTTATAAATATACATGTCATAATAGTGTACAAGTGTTCACCCGTTCTTTCTATAGAACTGCCTTTGTTTTTATTTTCATTTCTCACACTCCAAATAAATAATAAATAAATAAATTATGTCATGTTTCCATTGAAAAATTTACATCTTAAATATAATTTTGCTTTGTAACATAATATAATTGAATGGGAAAAGGGTAATATATTTATTTGGAGTCAGTATTGAATTATTTTAGTCCATAAATCTGAAGAACCATACTGAGAAACTGGTAGCAACAAATAACACTAAGAGATGAAGCTAACTTTCTCCCCTCAGTGCATCATGTGAACTGACTTACATGGCAGAATAGTGTAGCAGGATACAGGGTATTTTTAGCTGTAGTCGCTGCAGGTTACATACACCAAATGATATAGGTGTGACTGCATTACTGTAACTGACCCTAACAGTATGCCACGCTAAAACAAGCCTCCAGTCTCTCCTCTATCTGTCTCCTCTCTCTCTTCCCCTCTTGTGTTCTTCTCACTCTCTCCCACTATCTTCCTGTCTCTGTGCTTTCTCTTTCTCTCCTCCTCCCTTCTTCCCTGGCTCTGCCTCTCTCTCTCCTCCAGTGTTTCTGTCCTCCTACACTGCTCTCACTGCTTTCTTTCTTTCTTTCTTTCTGTCTTTCTCTCTCACTTTCTCTCTCTTCCTCTCTCTTTCTGCTTCCCCCTATCTATTTATCTCTCTATGTCACCCCCTCTCATCCTTCTCTTCCCTCTCTCTTTCTGTCTCTCTGTCTCTTTCTCTCTCCCTACTACCCCATCTCTCCCACTCTTTCACTCTGTCTGTCTCATTTTCCCTCCCGTCTCTCCCTCTCTTCTCTCCCTCCTTCTCTTTCTCTCTCTCCCATAGAGTTCAGGTCAGGGGGATGATAGCGCTGCATGGTTGGCGCAGACACAAGCCTTTGAAGAAGTGTCCGATTGCACCAAATTGGCATCTGTGCCCAGTTCTGTCCTGTTGTGGTTGCTTCATGCTAAACGATCCACAACACCAAAGCAAAGTGTTACCATTAAACGCAAACAAGACAAGAAAATGGGCAAGAATCACACGCACAGCCCGATAAATTGAGATAAAACATGATGCTGGTATGTGTGTTGTTTCTAACTTTCTCAAATTAAAGGAGGCAGTTGGACTGAACAGTGTTTGGTTGAAGAGTGGAGCTAGGGGCTTTGTGAATGTTTGACTGAGGAGCAGCCTGAACTGTTCTGTGGCTCTACAACTGAATTAATGTGTTTTTAATGAACTGCAGGTGCCTGTCTTTGAATATGGAAGTGATGCTGAGTGGCACTGTGAGAGCGCTGTAAGCTGCACTGGAAAAAAAGCCTAGGATAGGTAAAAGTAAAGATGTATCATGTCACTTTCCTGGTAGTGGCTCTGCCATCTGCTTGTCTCTTATTTCTGCTTGCCTGGTTTATTCCACAGTATGGCTTTTTATACTTTTCTGCCTCCATGGATACAGGCAGGTGAGAGATGCCCCCATGCTAAGTTACCGATCTGTGAGGAGGCAATGTTGGCATCTATAAAAAGTATAAAAAGTATAAGAGTTACTAGTACATACGATATTCATCTTACACAATACATTTTTAAAACTTCAGCCTACTCCTTTTTATTACCGGAAATGTTCCCATCATATGTACATGTACATATCCTTGTGTTTGGAATGTACCTTATACCGATATGTTGCTTGAACAAATAAAATAAAGAAATAAAATAAATCTTCCAAAATATAATTACATGAACTAATTCAAGTAAGGTTTGCCTGGGGAGAAACCTTTATTATATTATTCTATTTTTAAATTAATTATTCTACCCCTCTTTTCCCAATTTATACAAACTCATTTAATAATCATCCTGTGATTTCTATGACTATCATATTTATATATCAAATCTTTTTTTCTTTTTTTTTTTTTTTACAGTGTGGCAGTGGGGTGTTTTGACACGACACGGCTTGTCTGTCACTGGAGCGGTCCACTCGTGCTGAAAGAGAGTGGTCCGCTGGCAGGTCTCTGAGGGGCTCTGTGTCCCAAAACAGGTCCAGTGTTTCCATAGTGCACTGACAGACTCACTAAACTTTGTTTATGATGGCAGATAAACAAATACAATCTGCTAACCAAAGAATCCCAGGCTTGTTTTAATTATTTTTATTTGATAATGTTTGTCATTGTGACCTAATGCTGAATTCCTCAGTTCATTTTAATGTGGTGTACAAGAAGGCTCCTCTCCCCATGCAGTGTGCTGTATGTAAATCTGTAAACTGTTTAAAAAAATGTGTCTTTTATGTACTTTTGACATTCCTATGGGCTCTTCTTGTGAAATCATAGTTACTACAATGTAGGCATTTGAAGTTATTAAAAGAACAACAGGTCACAAGAAATTCCAAATTGCAATGTGAATTGGTGGTACAGTTATCAAATTACAAAAACTACTTATATTTTGATAATAGAATGTCAACTGTCAAAAAACTATTAGAAAAATAAAACTGCTCACCTTGTTAATGGCCTTTACAATGTGGACTGTGAATCTGACATTTTACTTAAAAAATGCAAAAACAAAAAACCCTAGTTTAGCCTCTATAAACATGTTCTTGTATTCTTATAACAGTTAAAATTGCTTGTCTGAAAAATTGCAATTTTGTCCATTTTTCTCCCCAAAATCTTTCAGTGAAGTTCATTAAGCAAAGCATAGCATTCGTAGTCTACAATAACATCAGCTACGAACATTTAACCATGCTGCTAACAAGTCTCCTCAGCCAACTTTTGAGAGAAACCTCCCATATTAATTCTGGCTCAATTAATACAGGGCGCATTCACGTTAACCAGCAATCATTACGCCCCAGCGATCTAAAGGCCATTGTCACACAGGCACTTGAAGTAGGGCTTTTGTGCAGCAGAAGAATGGGGAGAAGTGACCCCCGGCGGAGAAGGAAGGAGCAGACTATGACCAGACCAGGCTGCTCTCAACAGTCCCGAGCTAAAGTTTCAGACCCAAGTGGCCATGAGTGTCGCTGAGTGATGGGTGCAGAGAGGAGAGAGAGGAGAGGCTGAACCCAATAGCTTTGATGAATGAAAGAAAACACGGAGACGGCCCTGACTATGGCCTGCAGCGCTGTGACTAAGCAGCTCGTAATGCATGTATATGAGCTTCCTGTGCTCCTACAGTATTTAGTGTTTAGTCTATGCCAGACATGTCCAAAGAGCCCAGGGGTCAGTGGTGGCACAGGGAGAGATGTTGTATGAACCCAAGCTTAAATATTAAAATATTGTTATAGCTGTTGTGGGGCTCATTGATAGACCTGTGAAGCATAAGGGCTTCATCTGTCCTGGTATCTATTGCAATTTTATGTTCAGTTCCTTATGTATTCCAAGTGAGTTTATTATCTATTTTAAAAAGTAATGCTCTTTGTAGTTTAGCTTTTTTCCATACAGACAATATACTGGTTATTTCACTGTTATTGCTTCTAACTGGTCTGAGTATCTCACTTGGTACGATACTCCAGAGCAGTGTGTATTTGAAGGTTGGTGAGTGTGTCATTAGTGGAGGTTAGATTGAGCTGATGGTGTAGTTTGGCAGCCCCACTTACAACAGTCTAACTCAGCTACGGCTGTTTAGCTATGGCTAAAGAAGTAGCTCACGGCATGGTATGGAGTGAGTAATATCTGTGAGACATGCAGTGACTGAATAGTGTTTCAAAAGTACTTATAATTATTTGAGGCCTTGTTTTGGACTATGACCGGCTGTCTTCGTGAACCTTCTGGTCTTAGCCTGAGTTCTCTATACCTTCAGAGAGCAGAGTGCCTCATGTATCAGATTCACTCCTGTCACTCAGCACTTTGTTCAGAGCATCAGTGACACTGCGGCAGACGACCAGACAGACTTGACAATGACAGTGATTTCTGGAGAGGTCAAAGGTGACGCTTCTGGGGTCGCAATTTGGTGACCCCCTATGAAATAAATGCCAAATCTGTCAATACACAAATTGCATGGCCCCCATTCACTTTTTGACATTTGCCAAATATGTTTTTATTGTGAGTTTTATGTGAAGCTGTAGAATGTAGTATGTAGATGTAGGATGGTAAGGCGGATAATTGAGAACACCAAAAAGGCATTAAAATTTAAATGGACATGCCAATTATTATTGTGTTTATATAGTTTGTTTATTATCCATTTAACACAAAATATATTGCTTAATAATAAATGTCCAAATTTACCTCAAAAGATCAGTATAAGTATAAACTTCAGTACACACACACACACACGTAGTTGTGAGTTTTAAAAGCCTTGTGTAGTAAAAATTACTTTTCACTAAACCCATTAACACCCATACATTATCCACAGTCTGGTCATTTGCTCTTGTCTGCTTCTCCAAATTGAGGCTCTGCAAACAAGTACTCAGTGTACTGTGGATAATAACTAGTGTCCCACATAAACCTGCTTATTCTAAATGATGGACCAGAAAGAAAACCACTATTCGTGATTCCACTGGACTATAAAGCTTCAAGCATTTTTCTCTTATACTGTGTTGTTAATCATGTACATAAACTGCATAAACTGCCATAGCCTGATCTACTTTTTGTTTTTCTGTTTTTCCATTACATTCAAGGCTGTGTATTATATTGTGGTTGACTGCCTTTCTTAGAATAGACAACTACAGAAGTCCACATATGAATGCTTTGGTTTACTCTAATAAATGATTCAATTTATTTACTGTTATATTCAGCTACTTAAATTGCGTAATACTTCTTTTCCCAAGCCTGGTAAATGATACAGGAGCATAATAGCCCTTTGTTAGTATCGAAACTCTCAGATAAAGACAGGCTTGGGAATAAGGATTTCAAGATTTATATGTGTGTTTTGTGACATATTACATTGAGCTTTAAATGTCAACTTTTGCACTTCAAAGGCGCTGCAAATCTGAATGTCTTTTGGGGTTGGAAAGGAAAATAACTAAGTAAAAACCCCTCGGCCCATGTCTGCGCGACATTGGAGAGTGAATGCCAGCGTGGAAAAATGTTGCAGGTTACATGGACGTATTGCTCAATCCACAAAGCAGATAGCGGCTAGTAGTACATAGTTTTATTACCCTTTAGGAACATGCTCAAGGTATTATGTTATCAAACTGAGGAGAAGGAGGGAGCGCACAGACAGCTGAACAAAGGCGAAACACGAGCAGCTGTGCCAGTGCAAACAGGGAGTCTTTTAAGATTATTTGTGTTCAAAGTTAGGCAGGCCTCACTAACATAATAGCACCATCAAATATGACAGCCGTGAAGCACGCCTCACATGGACCTGTTTGAACATTGGCACATGCTGTTTAGCTGGAGCTGCCTGTAAGATCTGACAGTTAAGTTGTACTGGATTATGATGGGCAATAAAAGTCAATTTTTTGTTTTTCATCCAAGTTTGCTTTGCCTCTTGCCCAAACACAAAATCTTGTAAATATTAATCCAACAATATAAAAAGTTACCAGTGAAACATCATTCCAACAACTTTAAGTCAGTGTTGACAAGGTGCATAGACCACCCAACCATGCAGGCGTTCATGCCAAAACTTGTGTTAAATAATAGATCTGGCTGGTACTTTTATTTGGTGTTCCAGGAGTTGACAGTTGTAATGAATTATGTTGGATCAATAAAACACTTTGCTTTGTTGTCAAAAAGTACTAGTACAGATTAGCAACCATGACTCTATCTGTCAGCCCCAGGGCAGTTGGGGCTACACAAGCTTACCACCAAGTGTGAAGAATGAGTGAATAATTCAATATTAAGCACTTGAAAGATGTAATATAAATCCAGGCATTACTTTATTGTGCTGTTGTTTGATAGTATGTCTGCACGTCTATCTGCGTGTGACAGTAGTAGCCACAGTTTAATTTAACTATAATCCCTTACACTACATGACTGCTTTAAGATGTATTAGATATTTTAGGTCATTTCTCAGTGCGGTCTTCCTTTTGTGTCTGAGAAGACAGTTCTCAGAGTGGAGGTGCTGGCTGCAGTAGGAGGACCTTTGTTGATACAGCTGATCTCTGTTATTCCAACTGAAATATATGGTCCTGTTTGTTTTTGGAGATAGACCAAACGCTTTGCTCCAAGTTGCAGTGCTGCTCAACACTGACTCAGATTTTAGTTTGTGTGTCAGCAAATGAACCTACTTTCAGTCTGTATACATGCAAATTAGGTAAAATAACATGACTTGAGTGCAATTATGGCTGCTGTGGTGATAGTGTTTGCCTTTGTAGTGTGAACTTTACCTGTACTTTTTTGTATCTGTCAGAAGTGTTCCCTGGAGCAGTTGGGTGGGTGCCAGAGAGTGCATAATTTTAGTTGCGTGCAAGAAACATACAGGAGGCTCTGCACAGCCATGTGAAGGGTTTCCCCCGTAAAGCTCTGAATCAGTGTCAGTCAGTATAAAGCAGCGCTGAGGTGCAAGAAGTACTTAAGCCGGCATATGTCCAAACTATGGCCCAGAGGCAGTATGCAACTCCATGTTGTGAGCTCTAAGACTTTCTGGTGAATTGGGCCAAATTACAGTGAGCAGCTGTTCAGGTTAAACAATTCTCTACCATCAGAACATATTTCAGTACAGTAGCAAACTTATTAAAAGCAAAAGGTAGGACCATGTTGGGCTTCCTCAGATGGCACATGCACTAACAGTGTTATAATCTAGCTAAACAGGGGCTATTATGCAAAATTGACTTTTTGGAGTTTCTTTGTTATTATTATAACATTGTTTCCACATCACAAACATGCCCGAAGAGCTGTCCATGCATGTTCAAGTAATCTGTGCAGTAGTTTCATTAGCTGAATTGTGTTGTGATAATGCTCTGAAGAGGGTGTATGGTGTGCAAAAGAAAGGAGGTCTCAGAGTGTCAAAAAAACATATTAATCTTATTAATCATTTTAATATATTGTTTTCAGTGAATATAGCATTTACAAGTTAACATGATGAGCTAAGTATGTTATGTGTTAGCAATCAATACCCCATACAAGAGTAATGTTCATTGCACTTTGTTAAGATCTCATTAAACGCGTCTGATCCCTCTAACTTTTACTGTAGATGCATAAGAGCAGTTGCTTGCATCTTAATGTCCACCAAAATACCAAAGTTCTGCTGCTTTACAATTCTTGGTGACAAATTGCTTTTTACAAATGCACTCCCATAATGCGGTTTGGACACTTTCAGACAATATTGGAGTCCGGCTTAGCTGCACTTGGTTGAAGTCATGTATTACCTCAGTGGTGCATGAGGCAATCCACTGTGTGTGTGGAGAGAAGGGGAAGTCCCGTCGTCTGCGCGCTCGGACTGGGCTGGGTGAGTAATGTGTCCTGGGACTAGGTGGAGCGCTCCCTCCCTCACACCCCTCTGTCCCACGCCGGGCTACAGCTGCTCCACATCCATGTACTTGGGGACATATACATGCATATACAATGAGCTGCTGCACAGTACAACCAAACAAGCAAATGAGAGCAGGGCCATATCATATTTAGTAGTATATCAAGATATTTAAGGGGGTGATATGACACATGGAATAACCTGAGATAACTGCATGTGTACTGCAGTGGATTTTCCTCTCAGTCGTGAGGAGAGGAAGACAAAGGCTGCTGCTAATTGCTACTGCTAAAGTTAAAAAACCTTAAAAATTGCACTTTTTCATGTCATTAAGTAATTCAGTTTGCCCCATATACATAAAAGATAAAAGAAGTTGAGAAATGCCTGTTATTCGCATCTAATTATGAGCATTTTATTCTTTGCAAAACAGGAACTGTGTCATTAACTTGCTAATGTTTGTTAGCGTTACCCGTTTAATTATGTTCTGGCCTCTGAAAGTTGTGAAAAACGCTGAAACTAAAATTATTTAAATGCTTGCAGGAAGTGAAGGGAGTATTTTGACCACTGCAAACAGTTCCATCATGTTTTTCAAGACAGTATAAAAATCTGGTTCAGAAACACTGACTGTCAAGGCTCTGCAGTGGCTAAAAACTTTACTAACGAAAGAGATAAAATGTGAAGAGTGAAATTAAAACTTATAACTCAAACAACCCAAAAGAAGTGAATATGAATGTTATAAAAGTCACTTTGCAATTATATCCTTATCACAAACTTTCTCTTTTAAATATTAACCAAATTTCCACATTAAGTTGTTGTTTTATTAGTGCCCATAGGTAAACTTGGTTAAAATATGGCTTTAAAGTAAATTTTACTCTAAATGACTTAAATTGATTTTATAGTGCAACTTTTTTTCTCAAAATTAAAAAAATATTTGAAAATATAAGAGTTCATCATTCTTGTGGATAAATACATTGTTGTGCATTACTGGAATCATATTTACTGGTGATTTATGTTGGCAGCTTTTGTTTTGCTCGGCATACCACTCTGACAATGACAATAAAACTGCAATCACTCCATTATGGCCTCAATAAAACATAAGCTCACTGTCAAAACTGCTTTTATAACACACCCAATGAAAATACATATTATGTTCTCTTATTATGAGCATTAAGAAAACATCCAGGGAAACATCCAGAAGGTGGTTGCCAATTATCTAAATTCCAATAATTGTAATAATAATAATTGTAATAATTGCCTGAAGTTTGACAAAATTGAACTGGACTGGTATTAGCTCTACCTTGTCAAACACAGACTGCAAAAAACTGGACATATAGAGGGGCAAGATTAGTTTTGCTCAAATACATGGGAAAAAAATCATATGCTCCTTTCAGTTCAATTCAAAGTAGTGTTGCTAATTCTCCCACTGTGCTCCAATTGCCAAAACTCAAATCCAATTTATAAGCATGGGGTGCCTGGCTGCAAACCACTGATTTGAAGCTTACACCACCAATCACGAAATGTTACAAATCCAATATAATGTACTTGTGCTGTATACATGCCAGCAACTGGGAAGTGTTTAATTATATTTAAGGTGGAACAATCATATTACCACCTACCAAAAAAATAAATAAATCTGGTATGCATGGGTCATATATCTTAAGACAATAAGCATATTAGAAAGCAAAACATTTGCAAAATCCACATTAGCATTGTAAACTTGTACTGTGAATCTGGCTGGCCACAAATCATTTCTTCTCCATAAACAGATGTGATGTTGAACGTCATACAACATACCACATGGTCTGGTGGCCTCTTTTGCAACTATGCTGCAACCCCAGCTCATTATTTAAGAGTATATCCACAGATGCTTTTGGCTATTCAACTATTTGTTTACGCAGAGCATGGAATGGAAAGCCGATGTTTCCAATATTTTGAGGTACAAACCATGTCCTGTGGGTGTGTTCTTCTTAGGTGTGGTGGCCAGTAGACAGATGGGTTGTGGCTATTGAGGTTAGCAGCTATAGTGTTGAGAAATACAAGCAAAATCATGAGCCGAAAGTGGTATGAGGTAAATAAGGTCATATTGATACATATTGATTGGTATTGGCTTTGTAAATTTAAAGCCATAGTATGAAACATTTTCTGTCGCTTGTGTGCTTGCCTGGGTTGGTAAGATTATATTTTAAACTTCATTAACAATTATAACCACAAGAGCATTGTTGATTTAATGTCAGCATTTTCTTTGCATTAGTAGTTACTTATTAGTAGTATGCTTTTTGTAATGGGACACGTGACTCCAAGTAGCTTACAACTTCAGTGAGAAACATTAAATAAACTTCTTACAATTTTATTGATTTTGTATCTGATTAATTATGTTACACACAGCACAAACCTGTTAATAGTACACGTGGAAGTTGACAGGTTTCAAGATAAGCTATGAAGGTATTATTGATAAAATATTGCTGACTCATAATGGAAATGTATTTTTAACTTTCACATATTTTTACGTTGTAATTTTTACAGATAAAATATCATTAATTAACCATAGTCCATTAAGGAGTGATTGCCAAAAACATTATTTTAACAAACCCAGCCTCTCAACCAAACCAAACCTCAAATCTAAGATGACATCTAGCAAGCATAAAAATAAATTACAACACCAAATAATATCAAAGTAATTGAAGATAACAACAATAAAACAAGTGAATATTTGACTTTAAATTACCAGGCAGTAGCAGCAGATGACAGAGTTGGGTTAGTGGCTCAATCCAATCATATAAGTGGTTAAGCCAAAATGCCAAAATCAGTAACGCCCTTTGATCAGCAGCAGCTCCCCTCCTCTGTAAACCATCTACACTTGCGACATCCCCGTGGAAAAACAATCAGTGTAAATTAGACCATGGACTTGTGTAAGCACATGTTGTTTTAGACTAATCAAGATGATAAATAATAACATTTTACTGCAAGAAAGAAAAAATATGCAAACCCAAGCTTCAAACATCTTGAGAGCACAGTTTTTAGAAAACAGATACAGTTAATGAGAAAATGTGGACTAGTGAGCATTTAAGTAGAAGCTAAAGCATGGTTTAAGAAGAGAGGCTATCATAGTGGCTGTGCTTGTAGTAACTAGTAGGAGTAGTGATATATGTAAAGTATTACATATGTCAGTGTAGATGATACTAAAACATAGTCAACATACATTTAAGACTTTGCAAAAGAAAATGCCTAGTTTGACTTTTTTATTTTTACTTCTCTGGTGAACATGGAGAACAGATGACATACATATAGGTAGCAGCAGCAGCAGCAGCAGCAGCAGCAGCAGCAGCAGTAGTAGTAGTAATAGTAATAGTAGTAGTAGCAGTAGTAGTTGAATGAGTGTAAGAGAAGAAGAAGGCAGTAAAACTAGAACCAGTGATTGATTAATGGTTAACTAATTAATTTTATAATTAATAATCAAACGAAGCTCAGTGAATAATAGCTAAGCAGTGTAATGTTCAACTGCATATTTTGCACTGGTGTATATTATCAATATTATCACAAGATGATGTACTCACCACATCATCAGTGCCCAGAGTCAAACAGGCTTAAAGTACAGAACAAGAATTTAATCACAGAGGGGCCCCAAAGAAAAAAGAAAAAGAAAATCACTTTAGGCATGTTTAAATTAGCCACATTAGTTTTGACATCCACTTCAAAAAGTGTTAAATATGAGATGATGTGTGAAACGTTTGAGCTATCAATCACTAAACAAATGACATTATCAGCTAAGTGCAGAAAGGTGATCTTCTCTGCTGTTATTGCTGTTGGGGCTCCTCTAAAACTTTATGTACTGAGTTATTTTATAACTATTATAGTTATTTTTAACTTAATTATTAGTTTGTCCACATCCCAAAATCTCTAAATGCTTGACATGTCATGAAGCAGTAGTTTTCAAGTTAACACCTACTGTTTACCTTTAGTTCAGTAGAGAGAGGCAACTCCAATGCTTAAATCATCCAGATAATTCTAGTAAAGGTGTATGAAGTTTAAAAACACAGTGGAGCACTTCCTGTATTACCACATGACATCGCAAGAAGAATCCAACCTAAATATGCAGGGTTTGTGTGTTAAACATGTGAAACCAACTCCTTGTTTTTAACAAGGAAACAACTTTATAACATAGTTAAATAGCATAATGTGGGAACTTTATTATACTTGCCTGTGTTTTATATATATGGATTACTTATTCATTTTTTTCACAGAACATATTTTGACCAATACAGCAATGAATCTCTTTCCACTGTACCAACTTAAATTGAGCAGAATCAAAAACAAAACATTTAGCAGAGTTTATGCCCAATTTTCTCAGACAATAAAGTCTTAATATAACTGCTATTGTCCCCAGCAAAATCCTGGAGAGTTGCCTGTATTGTTTTGTTTATAATAGGCCACAGCTGGATCATCTGTCTCTTGGTAGTGAACTGAGTGGTAGGTTAACTCCTGCTACCACCAAAATTAGCCAGCTTCTGCACAGATCACTTACAAACCACAGTATGCATTATAAAAGTATTTTAGTTGAGAGTAAACCATCAGTATCAAACAAACTAGACATTTTTGGTTCATGGTTACTTCTCCTATTTCACAGAAATAAGTCACTGGGTTGATTTCTGGCTATTGTGAGTATATATTTCCTTTGTGTGGTTCACTTTTCTATTTGAATTTGGTCACAACTCCCCAGTGAAGAGAATCTGACTCTCATTTAGACCTTTCTGATTAAATCAAGGTTAAATAATCTAGGAAACCCTGTCTAAGGCCTTTGTATTATCAGGCAATGCATCCAAACTTCAGCCAGTGTTCTTGCAACTTCAGGGCCAAATCCTTTATTCATTAAGCGAGAGATCTATTAAAACTCATATTAACCATTTTTATTAAACATGGCTGAACATGAATGAATATTTGTCCATATCCAAATTAAATTTGAGTATTATTTTTTAGCTGTCTTATAAGTTTTTTGAATAGGTTGCTAACAGGCTAACTTATTCCAAAGCTAAAACATTCAACCTCTTGGGTGGAGCAAATGTTTTACAAATGAGTTGTACTAAAGCTACAAAGACCAAGAAGAAACCAAATCTGTGCCGCCATCTTGACAACAATAAGAAGGAAATGCAGCCCTTTTCAGGCATAATGAACCCTCTCTGGACTTGTCTCCTATAGGTTTAAAGGCTCCCATGTTGCCAATCAACACCTGATTAACACCAAAGTCCTCCCTCTTCCCCTCCACACTTTCATCTCTCCGGTCCACTGCCTTCTGAGTGAAACTGAGCCTTGGACCTGTCAAAACCCAGTCTACAGCCAGTCTGCCTTGTGTTATTAGCACCTCAACAGGTTTGTGCCAACGCCAGAACGCAATACAATTTGGAGCAAGTCCGTCATCCAAGTGTGTTTTTTCTCTCAAGAGGTGGCGAGGAAATGGTCGTTATACCTCATCATAACCTCTTTGCGGTGCTTATTCAAACCAGTCATTTAAAATTGGCCATATTCTTGGACTTCCTCATGCATGCCGATTTGAAAGAGAAGAGGAAATTTAATCTGGGTTGGCGTAAATGGTTTTCAGAGTTTTCAGAGACATGTAAAGGGAAGGTTGGCAAGTTAACGATAGGTCAGAGGGACTGGTCTCCTGAGAGGGTCTATCTGGCAGGGCATCTGGTTATTACCCGCAGGTGAGACAGATGGCAGATATGGGAATGAATCTGTATATTTTTGTTATACTGGGCATATTAGAAGTGATAAACATCTAATACATACACAGATTGCATACACAAACCATGTTTTCTTTATCTAGACAATGTTTCTTACTAGCATTGACTGGTTTAAATGTGAATTTTGAATATTATGTGCTAAAAGTCACCTGACAGGCCACCGTGACATAACGGTGTGTTTTCCTCTGCACATAAACCACCGGCATAGAGGAGAGCACAGGATTCTTTATACAAAATAGAGGCTGCTGTTTTGGATGTGTAACCCATAATGTTAAGTACATCATTACACAGTGCCAAGGGCTATACTTGTGATAATCTTATAAAATACAAATACAGTGTTCTGTAATGTTCACACTGACGGTGACAAAATTACATACTATTCAAAGTAGCAACAAAATGAATAGTACATACAGTAATACAAATTATTTGTAGCCATTTTCCAATTATATCTTTATACTGGAAGAACAAATGACCTTTCCTGACAGTGTGATTGGTGGCATTTTGAGAGGCCGATGGCAGCCACATCAGTCTGCCTCGTGCGTGTAGTGAATGAATGATGCGGTGTCAGTGTCCTCTAGATACGTGGAGTTCTGATAGACAAAGTAATACAAACTTACGAAAAGGCCAACCACAACATTTGTTCAATCCAAAGCATTATATAGCTGGCATGTTTTCTTCCAGCAGTCAAAAATCTCAGTTTTTTTCTAAATACGAGATTTTATTATTTCTTTCTTATTTAGATACATATTTTCAAGGACACAGGGATAGATTATATAAATCACAAATAAAATACATTTGAAAAGATATATTAATTTCCACTGGGATGCGGTACCTGGTGGTTGGGAAACCCTGATTTATTATAAAGAGTGTCCAAGTCTTCTTAACAGCCCAGTCCACATCAGCACCCACTCTGAAGTCTGTGCTGATGTTTCCGATGACAGTTCAACCACATTTACGTCTATTACCGACATGTTCATTTGCTCCACAACACTTCCATAGTGTATTTTATTACCCTCCGTTGTGCCTTTTGAGTTTGGTTGAAAAGATTCAGAAAAACACAACCACTTATTAAAGTCTAGACGCAACATAAAACCATCACGAGTCTTAGAGTAAGCACTCACCAGTCTCCATAAGGCCTATGCTGTCTGCTCCGTCACGCTGGTTTTCGCAACATCTCTGTTCAGTGTTAAACTCAGAAGCGGTCGATGCATTTATGCCAATAGCTGGTGACACGTCCCCCCTAAAATTGGCTTCCCTAAATGTTTTGAAGTTGGGGATAAAGACTAACAAAATGCAGGGCTTTGACTGGTTAACCAAGTCATTGCACAAGTTGTAACAATGCAAAGACCACACAGCAAAACAGTTTCAGGCCACAATTCTGGTTTCCATGATGTACAAAAATAGAAAAAAAATGAAAAACCCAAGGATTACTCAAGCTGACTTGTCATATTTTATGACTCAAATAAATACATTTTTACAGACAGTTTCCTTTGTGGGAGCCAAGAAATTCTTGTGTATCTAGAGGACTCCCACCTGCAGCATAGAGGAGCTCTTTACAAGCTCTGAAACAGCAGCCGGACATAACAACTGACTCAGTGTGTACACATGTAAGGGAGGAGGGAACATTTTTAGACCAAAGGCTATTTTTTAATCTTTCAACTGTTTTCACAACAAAGGATTGCCATTTATCCCAGAGTGGCCAACCAATTTAGCATTCTGTGTCATTGTACTTTTTGCTTATTCGTGGATTTCCTTGTTTTAGCTTATTTTTGGTACTTTACACCCTTCACAATATATAATTCGCTAAATTGCTAGTTTCTATGGCATCTGCACTAATTTTACATCAGTCTAAAACCCATTTATAGACTATGCATACTATTTTAACTTGCAATGCTTCTGTATGGGTAAAAATGCCTCTTTTCAGGTTTTTTTGGTGGATGTGGATACAAAGATACAGTAAATTAGCTTTGTTGGGTTCTCATCCTCGGTTGGTGGTACAAATCTCGTTCTTGGCAAAAAAAACATAAGAGAGCAGTCAGATACATTGGCCCACAGGTTGACACTGCGATTTCAGCTTCCGCAGATGAGTACTGTTGTGCACTTGAGCAAGATACTTACACTAACCATAACCCTCCTCAACCCCAGTGTCTGCATCTGCATGTCTGTGTGAATGGATGCCTTGAAAGTAGGAAAGCACTTTATAAGTGGCCACATCTGACTTTGAATTTAAAAAACAAAAGTTAGTATGCATCTAAATCCATTTCAAATATGTCTTTTTTGGGACATGACATTATTTTAGGGGGTCAAAATCATGAGATTAAGTTGCCTGTGATTTAAATAGATCAGCATAACATCATTAAACTCTGTCCCAGCTGCAGCAGCAGGTGAGTAGTGTTAGTCACTTGTGTAATCACAGACCTTAAGTATCCCCTTTACTAACTACATTACAACAAATAATAGTGCACATACGATGACTCAATATATCTGTGTTTTGAAGTGCTGCTCTGCTCTGAGTTTGGCCTTGTATGATTCACAGTGATTCAATGCAGTGACCTTGTCCAAAAAGCAGAAGAATTTGTGCGGCATGGTTTGGTCTGTAACACAACATTGAAAGAAAAATCGTGAGCACTTTTGGAATGAAAGCATTTCTCTAATCTTTTAGCGGGACATTGAGATAGAGAGCATAGCGAGGTGAAGGCAGTGTGCGTAGGTGGGACAGGTCGGACAGCGGAGTCCAGGGGTCTGGCACTCTGTTTGTTGGGGAATGTGCAATTACTGAGGCCAGCCCTTTGATCCAGGACTCCATCAGGCCTAAATTGTGCTCAGATTCAGCGCGGCAGTGTATCCTTGGGCACTCCTTTATATTCGGCTGCTCTTTCATGTGCAGCCCTCTGGAACTCAAAGCATCTCTTGAAAAGTGAGCTTGGGCCTGGCCATGCACCGCTGCAGCCACACACAAACACAATGACCACTGGCCTGAAAGGGTCAGGGCGCTATGGGGAAAGTTATATGATAGAGAACTTTGAATTATCCTACATCCAGTATTTAGTAAGATGAGAAGATGAAATAGAAAGCACTGAGCTGCATCATCAAAGTAGTAAAACATCAAATTCACTTAATGTAATGTTAATCAGCATGCCCATATTAAAATGTTCAGAAGTGAGATTAAACAAATATGCAAAAAAATCTACTAAACCATGCTATTATACAAGTAACTTTAATTTTCAACATTTTTGCACACTTTTAAGGGAATACATTTTGTCAACATTTTTCCAGTTATCCCTTTTTATCTAATGCACTAGTTTATTATAGTGTTTACTTAAATTACACTTTTGAGAAATACCTTGAGAAATAATGTAGCTACAATAGTTTCCATATACTTGGTGCATGGCAAAACAGGTTTTTACCTACAGTTTGTCACAGTTTCATTATTAAATTATTGTTGTGCATACTGTAAATTTTTGAGATTGTTAGTTACAGCAACTGAAATGGCAAAAATAATCTTGAGAAACAAACCTGGTCTAAATAAATGCTTCACTGTCTGTGTGTGGTTTTGGGACAGAGTTAACGATGTGGAGATGCCTTCTTTATTGGTACAAAATGTCCTATGGTGTAAGCAATTATCTATGGGTACACTGTGGTTAATGTCATGTCATGTTTCATCCTTAGGCATAATTACAAGCCAATGCAATGCGACATAATAATCTATACGTGAGACTACAAATAATAACACTTGAATTATTATGGAGGGTAGACCAGCCGGTGTACAGAAAATAACAAGTTTGAATGGCTTATATTTCAGGTTGGATGTTTGTGACTGTGGGGCTTTGTGTGCCTGGACTTGTATGTGTTTGACTGTGATTCTTTCCACATGCTGCATTGAGTTATCTGCCCTCAAAATAACCACCACTGCTTTCACATTAACCCAGAGGACTAAACGTTCCTCCTTTCCCATCAGATAGTGACCTGGTTTACTCTTTATTCAAATCACATTCAAAATGATTTCTTGTGCATTTGGGCAGCCGATATTTATAGTTATAGGTGCTGCACGCTGGACATTAGTTGAATATTGGATTGGCTGGCTACAGAGATCAACAGTGTGTCCTCATGGACCATATACTAGCCAGATTAGTCGTTATTAACTACTATACTACTAGTATGTATTACCTTTATTATAGCTGTACATAAGGTTTACTTGAAAATTGTTTATATGAGGTTTGGTTTAGGTTTGGGTGGGTAATAATAGCCTATTTTATGTAGCTGTAAGAATGTTTATATGAGTAAGTTGCAAAAGTATAAAAGTAATAGTGATTAATCAGAATATTCCATGATATGGCATTACACTTTCGCCTATTTCTTAGGTATTTTTATTGCTCAACAATACACTAAAACATGCTATCTTAATGTTCTTACCACTCCACAGAGCTTGCCCTGGTGACGTCACATGCTTGCCTTTAGTGCGATATATACATTTAATGCCATACTTTGGAATATTCCAGGCAAAGCAATAACATCTCCATGGAGACAAGCCCATATCACACAGATCCCACATCAGACAAGTTTTACAGTGCACTTTCAAGTAAACCTACACAGACTATGTTTACTTATGTTGGCTCATACTTTTGGACTATTTGTACATCGGCTTGAGTGCTACTATTTTTTCACACTACTTTTCTTTGACAAATTTCTGTTTCAGGACACAGATATTGTCCTTGTGTGACTTACAATAACTGACATGTATGTAAACCTACAGTCTACCACAATATTATTGCATCTTTCATCACTTACTTTTTCCTCTCTCAGTGCACATTGGTAGAACAATAAAACATGTCCTCCAACTGAAGCCATAAATAATTTGGTATTTTATTCCAACATGACCCTGAAAGTCGGAGTATCGGCATGGTGCACATTTAGAAGGAAACAGTTCAAAAGGGCTCTGGTCATTGTCAGTGGGTTTGTGCTGTAATTAGAGTGACATCCACCATCTTTGTCATGGTATAGAGAAATAGAAACATGATTTTAGTTGGAGTCTTTTAAGTTCATCGTGTTTTGTTTGAAACCTGTTTCATCTCTTCAGTTGAACATCTTGTACATGAGAATAGTGCTTGGATTTGACAGCAAGGTGAGCGCTTGGATCTGAACAAGACAAGATTCAACCTGTCAGATTTAAAGTGAGATTTATGTTATTGCTGACATAAAAACTTATTCTGCAATATACGGTAAACAGCCGACGTGTGCTTTTTAATGTGGCAGCATTACAGTCAGGGAAGTTTTTTTATTTTTTTTTCTGAAGTTTTATGATATGATTATAAGTTCAAAATATTGAAAGTCAACAGATTTTCTAGCAGAAGTATGTCATAATGGGAATGTTTATGTCAAAGATGCATCATGTTTTTTTTTTTAATGGATGAATGATTCACCATGGAGATGTTATTGCTTTACCTTGAATGTTTCACAGAGATAAGTCTGGCCAAGTAATAGGTCAGATCTGGAGAGGTGATCTCACTCACGGTGTTTTTTTCCAGCATATTTTTAGGCAATAAAATACTGCTAATGAATAAAAGTATAAATGAGTTAACTGTCATCACAGACAAAGTAATAACAAACCCCCCCACCAGAAAAAAGTTACATAGTGCACCTTTAAGACTCCTTAAATGTTCACAGATATCAATAGTTGGTCATGACGTATTTACCATCCAAATATTTTCTTTTGCTGGATCGAGCAGGCAGGCTTTTATGGACCGTCACTGACCTGCAAACCTCCCAGTGCTCATTATATACTGATCATGTCAACAGCATCATTTGCTAAAGGCTCATATGAAATCCTGCTTTCTCCAAAGCAGACTCCTTTCTTTGGCATTTACCATCAGTGCTAATTGTTTGCTGTGCAGAATGCTAATAAGCCAGGCTAATTGGCTCGGTTCAAAAATAGTTCACAAATATGCCAGTGGTAACGACTTTTTCAAATGACAAACTCAAAAGTTATTTGCAGAGTGAGAGTCTCTTTATAACAGTGAGTCGAAAACTAGTAGTTAGAAAAAGTTCAAAAGTGCACACATACTCATTACTGTCGCTTAAATGTGAAGTCCTTTTTAGGTATTTTGAAATAAATGTAGTTGCAATTTAAAGGGTCACATTTTCCACATACTGTTACTAAATTATTATAAATAGGTTGGCAATGGGCTTCTCCCTCTTATGCAAAAAATGTGTCCTTTAAACTTTCCATTTCCATTGAAGGCCAAACATGCTTTTTGTAATTTATTATCTACGCACATTTGAGTGGGGGATGTTTTAAAACAAGAGACAAGGCTTTCAAAACACTCTGAGAGCCAACAGGACACTGCCAAGTAAGATTTCAGTCAAATTAATAGATTCATATTATATGTCATTTTGTGGTTAAGGTAATGGGCCCAAACTTCAGACCCCCTGTTGCTATGGTCCTACCGCGTGATCCTGGTGGTTTTCGAGACCTCAACTGTTGTGTTAAAAGGCTATAAGAATGTGTTTAAAGTGGTCTATGGGTTTGGGATGAGGTAAAGCCAGACTCCACATGTTGAACCACGCTCTTCCCTCGACACTGGCACTGGTCCAGGCTGTGGCTGGGTGGGGGTCCCATCTGAAAGTTTAAGAGAGGAGATGAGAGATTTTGATTAGAAGCTTTGGTGGGTGCTTATACATCTATGACTGGACGAGTTGTAGTCCTACAGGGTTTGGACAGTTGTGTTAAGAGGTTAGATTGGATTTAATGTAATGGCGGCAGGATGTTTAGATTCAGTGGAGAGACCCAAGTTATTTCTTCATTCTTACATCTCTCTTTTCTGGTTGGATGTTTGCCACCTTCTTGGATATGTTTGCCTGAAATGTTCCACTGTATGACATTAAACTTATCCATCTTTTATTTACTGATTTAGAGGTGTTTATTGTCTTGAAAAACATGTATTCTTACAGTGAGTATGCTCACCTCTCCACAGATCTGACCCCTGTAACTTGATCTGGTGGTGTGACTGGCTTGTCTCCATAGAGGTAGATTAGGTTTGATGTCATACCTCCATAGAGACAAGAAAGAGGAGCATACATCTAAGAAGTGTGTCTTTACTAAACATTTTCTTATGAATGAATTATAACGAAAGAAAGAGCCACATGAAGAAGACCAAAGCTGGAAAAGAATGTATTGTTTTTATGAATCTTGACTGTTGCAAGATTAGATGCTAATATCAGGAATCACTTGAACGATTTCTGTTTGAAATAGTGAGATGAGCTTGGACTGTACCAGATTCCTTTGTAAAAGTGTCACTTTAAACTATTTCTTATTCACTGTGTTTCATTAGTGACTCCATTCAAGTCGTCCTGAATCCAGACAGCGTGCAGTACAAAGGCGACATGACGAGGAACCCAACTTTTATCTTCAATAGAGAAAACCACAGCGAGTATTAAATAACTATTAGATTTAGTCACCCTTTTTGGTCACAGATGAGTGAGACAAAAACTCATCTTTTTCACATTTACACTGCCGGCACAAACAGACACAGCTTGATGTCTTTATTCATGTTTAAAGGGAGTCAAGGAGATGTTTCACTCATTCACTGATAAAACCACAGACAAAGTGAAGGCCTCTTTGATCACTTTCCTTATTTCAAAAACAGTGTGGCTAGTTCTCTGTGCTTTCTCGAGGGGGTCTGCCACCTACTTGTCTCATTGAAGATGTTATTGAAAAAAAAAAGTATACTTTGAGTGCCCTGGTGGCATCACCTGTTTGTTTCCATGGGGATAGATAAGAATAATGTAGCATGGAACATTGCAGGCAAAACAGTTAGTCTAAGGGGCAATGTGTGGCGTAGCATACAGTTACAGGCTTTTTGAAATAAACTTCCAGCATTTCTCACACTGCCAACATCTGAATTTATACATTGCCCTGAGTGGGACCAGACAGTATATGTAGAGGATGAAGACAGAGCTGGTTGAGATCAGTAGCTGGGGCAGATAATGTGGGCATTGTGAGCAAAGGGGCCCTTGACTGTACTCTACACTGTAAGGGCTGTGAACAAGCTGCTCCTTCACATGGAGCCTCAGACATGACATAAACCTCTTCTACATGTGACAGAGCGCACTTGTCTGCAGAGGTCTGGTTATCTGGGAAATGTGGACTGTGGTAAAAGAGCGAGAGTGCCCTCTGAGTACCATGCATTTTATGCGCTGAAGTATTGAATTGGTGGTACTCATGGTTGAAGGATTTGATTTTGTATTTGAAGGAGATGTTTTTCTTAGTGTGTAGTACAAACTCATAACTTCCAACTGAAATGACAAGAAAAGAAAAAGTCAGCTGTTTTCTTATATTCTAATTGTGGTATTAAGTGATTCTCTGTGGTTCATCCAACTTATAACCTATGCACAATTTTGCTGTATCCTTGGGCAACACTTTACCTTCTCTTGCAGACAGAAGGACAGCGCACGCAGCTGCTATTAGGACTAGTATGTCTGATCTTATCTAGAGTACTTAGGTTCTAAAAATACACATACTAGCAGTTATTGAATGCTTAGATCTGTGTTTTGCATGTATGATTTTAATGGTTGTAGACATTTTGTTAGGTTAGTAGTGGTATACCTTTGGTGAGACTCTGGAGACTTGCACGTACATGTCCGGTGAAGACGATCCTCGGCTGGGTCAGTGCCCCCCTCCTCCTCCTCTCGCTCTACCCCCACGGCGTCCCTGTGCTCTGCCTTGACCCCTGGTGGAGGTCGTCTTGCCTTCTTGCATCTGTCCCACTCTGGAGACACACAAGGAGAGCCGGAACGTTTTAAAAGGCTGGGGCAAGGCTGGACTCCTCTCCACATCTTTCACGACCAAGCATCCTTGAAGAGCGCTGAAGGATTAGCCTGTGTGGTCTGCCCATGTGATGGCCAGTGCAACCGTTCTGCAACGTCTACTCATGCTAAAGAGTTAACTGTATATGTAGTGTTTGTAAAGTTTGTTTTTTTTTCATGATTAAAATCCACACATTATCATTTCTGGGTGAGAGTTGCAAGCCAAAATCAGGAAGGTTGGATTTTGAACACAGATGCAGGCTGTTTGTACACCCTGTGCTCATGACAGGAGCCATTTTTCATTTGACCTGAGGTAGTTCTCATTACTGAGGGACATCTGGTGATCTCCAGTTAGACTGTGTTTGTCGCCCCAACACCTGCTGTACCCGGGGCGCAGTCGTGCTGGGCTGTGCCGTGCTGGGCTGTGCCGTGCTCGGGCGCGGTTGACTGGGGTTCTGCATTCCCACCTGCCGCGGGCTGCGGCCAGGGTGTCGTCGCACAGCGTGGGTGTCTATTGCGTGGTGGGGTGGGTGTGGGTCCTGCTCTGATGTGCGCTCCTCCGAGTGTTTGTGGATGTGGTGGCGCGGGGGAGAGAAGTCGCTGTCCACGGTCCTTGTTGTGGATTCTCCGTATGTTTTGAATCGGACTTTGTTTCGTGTTTTCCTTGTGCGGGGGCATCGGTGCAGATGTGCCGTGCTTTGGCCCACCTCCTCCAAACGGGACTTTTCAGTTTCGTACAAATTGTTTTCCTTCCTTTTTACAACCAGATCGTGTAGTTTTTCTAACGTTACAGCCTCAAAATTAAGGGTTTTTAGGGGGTGTGATGTGTTAATCAGGGGGTCGGGCCCCCCGCACCCCCTTGTATTTCGCACTCTGAGAGGACGTGTTAATCTCTATTGCATCTTAGACTAGTCTATACCCAGTAAGCAATACTTTGTTTTGTCTTAAAGGGTTAATACCAGGAAGGGTAACTATGATCCAGGTGTGCATGTATAAACCAATTTTCTTTTTTGAAACAGCTTGACTCATGCTTTAAATGATATAAACAGTGTAATAAAGAGGGCATAAATTACATTTTAAATAACACATAATACGAAATAAATGCACTTTCATTTTTTTGTTATAATGTTTGTGGGAATTTATTATATTTGTGTGCTGATACATTTTGTATTATATTTCAACACCGTCACCCTGTCTAATTTGTATGAACATTATTACGTTTTTACTTCTTGCAGGCCGTTGATGTTTTGATTGCAGGTTAGTTGTGGTGCCAGTCCCATCTTGGTAAAAAGCCACAACATGAGCACATCCAATTAAAGCAGATTAAAGGCCTATAGCTGGTGCGTAGTGTGTGAGTGGTCTGAGAGCCAATCAAACTGTAATGATTGTTTAGTAACTTTGAAGAATTAACTAACAATAACATGCAAAAGACCGATGTTTAGGTGCAACTCAAACTTGTAGAATTTTAATCTGAACTACTAAAATAACTTTAAAAAAATATTTCACTTGCAGTTTATGCCTAATAGCAAAAAAGCTGCCATCTACTCTTCTTGCATCAGTGAACAATAACATGAAAGAAGACACATTAGGATAAGGTGAACAGGGTGTCCTTATTTACCCAGGGCATTCTCAGTTTTTGACAGTGAAACTACAATAAAGGTGTGCGAGTTTCAGTCTAGTTTCAGTGTAGTTAGGTTCTCTCTTCAGACAGATATAAGGCAGTGTCTGCCAGAAATCTGACCACAACTGAAGAGGCTGATTGGATGAACTGCAAAATGTCTTCAGTCAAAAAACTTTTGTCCAGTTGACAGAATTGAATCTTTCTCTTGCTAAGCACTTTGTCATTTGTCTAGCTAAAATACAGAAAAATCATGCTTGAAAATGACCAGAGTACACACAAAAAAAAAAAGAAATAGAAAATTTCAGTTGCACAGTTGCTGAGTTGAATTGGATAATAATAACATAATAACAGCATAACTCTTTCCACTATTTTACTACTACCAATTACCCCAAACCAGAGTTTTTGATTTTGGTCACCCTAAATTAGGGTTATGCTTAGCTTTCTTTTTCTCATCTTATACCGCAACATGTCATAGGCTGACATGTTCATGTTCATGAGGTAACAGTATTACAATATGGTTTAAAGCTCACAAAAGCACATTTGGCATAATATAGAGACTGATATGGTCTAGGTAAACATAATAATATGACCACCAAACTATCATCAACTATCTTTATGAGACAAAGATATTAGATGTTTTTTATTCCAACAGGCAATAAATCATTGTTTAGAGGGAAAAAATAACATTCATATTTTAATATTTTGATTTCTTTTATTATGCATTATATTATTTTTGGTACATCCATGAATAAAGGCCAATGCACACGTTTAACACTTTTTTTCTTTTAATAATGCAAGTGTAAAGGGTAATAGTTGGAGGTGCTTTAGCGCTGTTGACGTGCCACCTCTACGGCCGCTCCTTTTGGTTGGCTGGATGGCTGTGATCTTTAACTTTCAGAACTAAACTTCAGGAGACACAGCTTTTCTCGTGTTGACAAGAGTTTAGAGGACAGCTCCTGCACCTTCCTGGACAGTTTCTCATTTTCTTTGTTGTCCACCAACATCAGTGCCAGTGGTGTGTGTCCATTATAGGTGCTTGAAGCTTCTCATGGTGTTACTGGTGTTCATTGGCTCTTGTTTGAGTTGGACATTGTCTCTCATTGTATTGTTATAGAGATATGTTCTCTCCTTGTACACACTAACTTGGTTTTCCAGCTCTTCACCTTTCTTCTGGAAAATAGTTTTGAGCTCTTTCAACTCAACAGTTTTTTGTCTGTTTTTTCAATAACTCTTTTAGAGTTGGCAAGCTCTTGTTTTAGATTGTCCTGTACTGTAGAATTATACAGGTACCAGATCTCCTTATGTGCCTTCACTTGGTCTTGTTGTTGCTTGTCCTTGTCCTGAAGAGTAAGGTAAGGTAAGGTAAGGTTTATTTATATAGCGCTTTACACAGACACATGTCCCCAAAGTGCTTTACACAGCATTTTACAGAGCATTCTTCATTCACTCCATACCCGGCGCCAACGGTCCCTCCGACCACCACCATCACTCACACAACTTTTACACCTACAGAGTATCAGTGAGTTTCTTTTTATTTTATTTATTTATTTATTTATTTTTATTTATGTGTGCTGAAAATATGTGTGTTGTACACTATACATAATACTAAGCATACATATTGCTAATGTTTTTATTTTTATTCTATTTGTGATTTGTTAGTTTCTCATCATATTGTTGGTTTTAAAATAACTACATTTTTTTGACTGATGCTACTTCATTTGGGTGATGAATGCCAAAGGGTTGTGTGTGTTTAGTATTTCCACATTTCCACATGCACATAATAATATTTAGAATTTAGTGGGTACCCTCTGTATGATATTGTGTGAGTTTGTAGTCACCTACCCCTAAAAGCATTGTCAAAATCTCAACACCAGTGATGTAATGTTGTATTTGTTGTCCTGTTGAACAAGAATAGAATACTGTCATTGGTCTTTCTTCTTGGTGTTTTGAATAGTGAAGCTGCAGGCATGTTCTTGTTAGATCTGCTGTCACTGTGCCACAAGTTATGGTGTTTGTTTGTTTGTTTGTTTTGTGAGCCTTTTAACTTGGCACTAAGATGGGGAAAACCTCATTCTAGCTTTAAAGAGCTTTAGATTTATCATTTTCAGTCCAGATCAGATAAGATTTAGCCATTCAAAGCCCACCTACCATGACTTCCTCACTCAGTCTTGGCAATATGTTTATTTCCTTTTTGCCTAAACAGTATTGCAGTACAAATAGTCATGTTACTATCCCTTGTGTTCTTGGTTAAAAATCTGCTCTAAATGTTGCATTGATTAGTGCCTGCTCCCCATGAACACATTGGCGATTAGGTTTCAGGTCTGCATTCTTATTCCCCCCTGGTTAACTGGATTTGTTTTAGATTATAGCCTAGGCTGTTGCATGTCTCCTTACAGACAGTGTGTGGGCAAAGCATCTGGAAACAACATAACAATTCACATCCGTCTGCTATCTCCATCTTTAACCCAGCACGACATTAGATATTATCATCCGGATCTGCTCTTCTTGTTTTGTATCCGATGATTTTTTGACTTACTGAATGTGTGCTTACCTTGACCAGGGGGTCCACTTGTGTCTTCCCCTCACAGTGATGAATGGGTAGGCCCTGAGTAAGTCATAAATTGCTTTCATGGCAAAAGGTGCACTGCCTGTAGCCTCTCAAGCACCTTGCTGCTAAAGATATGTACACCTGAGAGTTCAAACGGAGGGCAAAAAAGTAATTGTCTTAATTTCTGCCCGCAAGAGTTACACTGAAGTGGCAGTTTTCAAATGTTGTGTGTTATCTTCGAGTCTACACTGTCTCATTACCAACACTTAAGTAACATGAAGACGCCATGAAGAACATCTAAACTCAGTGGTGGGAGGAAGAATACTTTGAAAATGTGTAACAGAATACTGAATACCTGAACTAGTGCTATAATATAATATAATATTGAGTTATTAACGGGTTACTACTGCTGTAACATTAGAAAGCTACAGGATCTGACTGTAAGTAAGAAGGAAAACAATTTGTACGAGACAGAGAAGCCATGTCAGGTGCACTGATGTTATTCACGAGGAAAACACAAAAAGTCTGCTCTAAAACATATGGCGAATACGCACTTACCTTCAATTATATCTATGACCTTCGATCAGGAGTGTGACAGACACAGTAGTTTTGCAGCCTCTCTTCTCTGGCTTTTCCTACTGCTCCGAGCTGTTGTCATATCCATACACTCACGGAGGAGCGCATATTGCAGCAGAACTCATATCTGTCTCACTACCTCTGCCGCTGGACTTATTTTCTCCGCTAAAAGCGTTGGCACTGCTGCTGCATATGGATCTACTTGCTGCTGTGACATGTAAACAAGCAACGCCGTGTGATGATATAATTGTCCTTAGTCCAGCAGCGTTGGGACCATGAATCTATAATAAATGTTAATAATAGGTTTTATTATAGTTCTATGGTTGGGGCACATGGTTGGGACAGATGGGGCAGAAAAACATTTGCACAGACACACAGACACAGACACATATTTGCACAAAGCAAACCTATCCAATATTAAAAAGATTTTTCTAGGGACAAAAATGTGATTAACTTGTGACTTGTGGTTAACCATGACATTCATGAGATTAATCATGATTAAATATTTGAATCAAGTGACAGCACTAATATATATAAATGGTATGATCAAGTACTGCCATGTATTCCCTTGATTTTACGACAGTAACTGTATTCTGAATTCCCCCAAATGAAAAAGTAACTGTACTGCAATACAGGTACTCAAAATTAGTATTCAGAATACATATTCTGGGTACATGTATTCAGTTACTTCCCATCATTGTCTAAACACAGGTGCTGAACAGTGTGGTTTAAATGAAGTGTAACTGGTAAATGGCATGCAGCATTTTTCTAGCAATTTGGTCAAAGCATTTTCTGTCTAGTTGGTTTTTATTTATTTAACAGTGTATCCATGCAATGAGGGTGAAACATTTTGTCCAAGGATGCATGACAAGAAGTAATAAGGATAAGACTACCACCAAACTTTGGCTTGATCACTCGAGAGCTTTGTTTAAAAAAGCTGTTTTGGCCCATTAAGAACCTTTACAGAATTGCTTTTCAAAACATGACTTGTTTACTTTACACACACACACAACCAATTTGCACTCAACTTTGCAGATAATCTTATTGTTTGTTGTTGAAGTGGGAAGTTTTCTTATTTCATGACTTAGCATGGGAAAGATAAGAGGAAGGCATCTGGAAATAAATTAAACACAAACTATTGTAATGCCCAGAGGTGGAAGAAGTATTCAGTTTTGTTACTTAA